>LNAC01000266.1:1163582-1198618 GCA_002007465.1 Ailurus styani
CCTGCTTCCCCCTCTCTCTCTGCCTGCCTCTCTGCCTCCTTGTGATCTCTCTCCCGCTGTGAAATAAATAAATAAAATCTTTAAAAAACAAAACAAAACAAAACAAAACAAAAAAAACCCACATACTTCTTGATGGGAGAAATGAAAAAAATTTTTTTAAAGATTTTATTTATTTATTTGACACAGAGAGAGAGAGATCAGAAGTAGAGAGGCGGACAGAGGGAGAGGAGGAAGCAGGCTCCCTGCTGAGCGGGGAGCCCAATGCGGGGCTTGATCCCAGGACCCCGAGATCATGACCTGAGCCGAAGGCAGAGGCTTAACCCACTGAGCCACCCAGGTGCCCCGAGAAATGAAATTTTTATAAGTTCGTTTCATTTTTAAGTCCCACTGAATTTGTTGAAACAATGATAAAAATGTACCAAGACTTGGCAAGAGTGTTACTACCAACTGCTGCTTTTGTAATACCTTGAATAAGGAGTGTGATTAGCAATGTCCAGGGAGCACAGTTCAATGCAAAAACCAAAATATCTGAAAAAATTTTTGTTGGAACAAATAAGCAATATAGTTTGTTGAGTAATTGAGACATTTCAAAGTTATTAATTGTAAGTAAACAATAAAACCAGGAAATACCTCATTTAGGCATAAAACATTGGGAACATACAAATGATTAAAGAAAATAACTGTTTTTTAATATTATTATTTCTTGGGATGCCTGGGTGGCTCAGCCGGTTAAGCAGCTGCCTTTGGCTCGGGTCATGATCCCAGAGTCCTGGGATAGAGTCCTGTGTCGGGCTCCTTGCTCCATGGGGAGCCCGCTTCTCCCTCTGCCACTCTGCCTGCTTATGCTCTCTCCCTCTCTCTGACAAATAAATAAAATCTTAAAAAAAATTATTATTTCTTTTAGAGAGCGAGAGAGTGAGCATGGTGGGGAGGAGCTTAGGGAGAGGGAGAGACAGAATCTTAAGCAGGTTCCACACCCAGTGAGGAGCTGGTTGTCGGCCTTGATCTCGTGACCTGAGCTGAAATCAAGAGTTGGACGCTTAACTGACTGAGCCACCCAGGCGCCCCCAAAATAGCTACTTTGAAGCAGATGATGCAGTGACCACTGAAGAATCAAGGCTCTCTTAGAGGCAGATAAATCCATAGTGAGTCAAGAGAATATAATCAGGGTCTTAAGGTCAAATTTTACTTCTTGTTCCCAGTTTTTTCTTTTATTCCTCCCCCTCCTTTGAAATTTTTTTTTCCTATAAGAATGATACAGTTAAATTCTTTCAAATACTTGTGGTGGAGAGGATAGTGAGCACTCACTTTACATTAAATCTAGATAATCGAATTCTCCATATCCCACCGAGCTCCTGATTAATCCTTGCTTCATGGACTGGAGAAGTGATTTTGCTGATATGTTCCTATTTTTCATCTCTTCTTGTTCTTCAACTCCACCTTGCTATGGTGTATTCTATTAGTGTCCTTTGTTAGCATACCTTTATTAGTTCATTGATGAAAACGAATTAGTGCTATGCTCTGTTTCCCAGGACAGGATCTCTTACAATGAGGATAGTGGTAGATGACGATATTAGCTGGCATATTTAGAAAAGAAAGAAAGAAGTGTGTTTATTCGTGGAGCCAGGATGGAAATGGAGAGGCCCAAAGCAGTGGTGAAATCAGACACATTTGGTGTAGAACATGCTCGAATGTTGAAACCAAGGTTAAACACACGCCTGTCAGTGGAACAGAGGGTTAAAAGAAGTGGAGGATTTGTTCTTGCTTGGGAGGTCCTGCTTGATGGAGCACATTAAAATTTAGTAACAACTGTTTTCTTAAAGCCTGGAGAATGTCTGCTGACATTTTGTCTTCTCCTTTGCCTGCTAATGTGGGAGAACTTGTCTGATTCTGTCCATAGATTTTCCAATATTCTTTTTCTCCATAGACTGAAATTATCGCTCATTGGGGGTTCCCTAGTGAGGAATACTTCATCGAGACAGAAGATGGATATATTCTCTGCCTTCACCGAATCCCTCACGGGAGAAACAACCGTTCTGCCAAAGGTATGGGTGTTTCCGTGGTGAGGTAGGAATGGTCAGAGAAGTACCTGTGTGGCTGGAATTTGGCTGGTTTTCATGTCCATGACCAAGTTGAGATTAACTTGGAAACATTGAAATGGGGTTATTTTTTAGGTCAAAGTACTAAAAGCGTTACACTTATGCCAGGCATATAAAAATACTACTTTAAAAGAACTAAGGGCGAGTCATCTAATTTCATATTTTGCTTAAGGATTCAAAGATCAGTTTTGTTTGAGGATATGCTGAAATCTCTGCTCTCTTTGTTATAAGAAAGCATCTTATTCCTGAAATTAAGCATTAAGGAGATAGCTTTTGCTGGTTGAAAATTAATTGATTGAATAGGCAAAGTATTCACATGGTTCAAAACTTAAAGGAAATAAAAAGCCGTGTGGTGAAATCCCTCCCTCCCACCTCACTGTTCACCTCCCCAGGTCTGTGTGCATCCTTCCAAAATCTCTTGAATTTCTTAGCTCTAAAAAAAATCTCTTTAGAAACAAATATAAACATAGGCGATTCTGTTTCCCTGCTTCTGTTTTAATGCAAAAGGTGGAATATAATGCATATTCTCTTGTTCATTGAATTTTGTACTTAATATTTTGGAGTTCTTTCCATACAATACATAGAAGACTTCACCGTTCAATTCTGCAGACACTTGGCATCCGTTGACTTATTGAACCATAACTTATGTAACAGATGTCCTAGTGATAGGCATTTGGGCTGTTTCTAGTCTTCTGGTAGAAGACAGATCTTGCTGCTGAAAATAACCTTGTATGGGTGCAAGTTTGTTTATAAGATCCATTTCCAGAAATAGAATTTTTGAGTCAGAGGATGTTGTATACATTTGTGATTTTGATAGATATTGGTAAGTTGTTTTTCATGTGGTCTTGTTCTAGTAATTACTCTCGCTAGCAATATATGAAGGGTTTTATAGCTTTGGAGATAAACGTATTTATCTTCCCATAGCAAAACTGCGGTTTCCAGTTCAGATTAATGAATTTCTAGACAGACTACTTGAAATTGTTAAACGTGTATCAGAGTAAGGATCTGATTCCCATTCAATCATCTCTCCAGACTTACCTTATTCTTTAACGTTTGCTCTTTCTAGAGATTTGCCTTGGGAAATTGAGATAGAGATTAAGGAAATTTGATGACTAACTGTTCTTCAACTAACATTTTATGTGAGCAGAAGGGCCTTTTTGCCTTAATTCTTTCCCAAATTATTATTCAAAGCAAATTAAAAACCTATGTTAATGTGAGCTTTGTAGCATTATTCTTTTTTTTTCCCTAATATAATCTGGCTTGTCTGTTTTTTCTCCCATCAATTCTAAATATAAGAAGGCATTTCATAATGCTGAAGTGACCAGGAGAGCCAGTGCTCTTTTGAAATTTCCTTCTTCGTTCTTGAGATGTTCATGGTTTACACATATATGTTACATATCTTGTGTGTTACAAAAATGAGTAGTGAGCTGTAGTGAGGGCTTCTATTTTTTTTTCCTACTCAAAACTCACAAAATGTATACTTTATTTCAGTGTGAACATCTGATCTTTCCTTGCCTTTTTTTACTTTATTTTTTATTTTTATTTATTTTTTTTTTTTAAGATTTTATTTATTTCACAGAGGGAGAGCGATCACAAGGAGGCAGAGAGGCAGGCAGAGAGAGAGGGGGAAGCAGGCTCCCTGCTGAGCAGAGAGCCTGATGCGGGCCTCGATCCCAGGACCCTGAGATCATGACCCGAGCCAATGGCAGAGGCTTTAACCCACTGAGCCACCCAGGCGCCCTCCTTGCCTTTTTTTTAGTAAACCCTTTGATTTCAGATCCCATATAAAGAAGAATATGTACAGATGTCATTTCTCTTAAAAGTGGTTTGTTGACTCATAGAATTAGTAACGTGAATCACTGTTAAAGAAGCCCTGCTTGTGTTCCGTGTCTCGCTGTGTCTCTCTCTGTCAGATAAATAAATAAAACCTTAAAAAAAAAAAAAAAGAAGTTTGGTAAAACCACGCTTAGAAACCGTGTCATCATCCCCCCCGCCCAGCCCCACCTCCAGGCTTCTGTCTCTCCCAGCAGTTAGCACAGAGGGTGCCGCCTGACAGACGCACGTCGGGACATACGTACGTACTCCTGCAGCGGAAGCGCTGTGCCCCCCAAGGTGGGGAAAGTGAGCACGAGTCTCGATGTGCTCCCCGGTGGCAGGAAGGAATCAAGAGAGCTCAGTGTGAGACCTGCGTCAGCGGTTAGGGACCCGCGTGTGCTTTCACCTCTGTGCGCCTTGGATTCTTCACCTGCGGAAACACTGATTGGCTGGTTTGACCCCCCGAGTCCCCTTTTAGTCTTGGTCACTCCGGTTCTGTGGGTTCTAGCCCGTGCTCTGTTGTCGTTGCTATTGGCAGGTGTGCACAGGTGTGCACGCCGCAGGGCGGGGCACATCCTTGCTCTTCAGAACGGGGAGCACAGGCTGAAAGCTTTCTGTCTGGTCACAGCGTGAGGTCCCCACCTGCTCCCTGTGCTCTGCGGGGGTCTCCTTGCCTCAGTTCTTCATGGTTTGCATGTCCACGGTCCACAGCAGAGCCTCTTCACTGTCCTCTTCTTCTACTCAGGAGCAGCATTGTCAGTGGTGTTACTTTGGCTCACGTAAGTCAAACAGACAGAAAGAATAACTAGGAGTCCTTCACACCCAGCATGGAACTCATCCTCCCGTTCATGCTGCTCCCTCCTCTGACTTTCTCCTCTCTTGAGAACACTGTAGTCCTCCCAATGATCCTGCCCTGGAAACTGCAGAATCATTCTTGACTCGGGGCCTCGAGCCACTGTCAGGCCCTCTCTAGGCCACCCACATCACGTGGCTCCAGTCCTTTGTCCCCACGCTCGCTCAGCTGGGCTGCCACCCTACTCACGCCCTCGTGACCATTTAACTGGACGCCTGCAATCAGCTCATGACCCCAGAGAGGCTTCAGCTGCTTTCATTTTGGAGGCTTGCCATGTATCAGAAAAAGGAAGAATTTCAAGGCAGGTAGATGGAAATTGTCCTTTAAGAAATTAATGCTTCTGCTACACTCATCTCCATTTCTGTGCTCTCCAGCGGGGCTGCCCCACCTGAGTCGAAGCCATCTGGGGAGTGTCTTCGAGGCCCGTCGCACCGGTCCTGGGATCATAGGGAATGCCTCACTTAGACATTACCGGAGGCCTCTGTGGTCCCCGGGTTTGGCCACGTGGCTCCCCTCCTGCCCCCTGTCTCGTCTGTCTTGTGCAGTTTTGCAGGGCGAAGCTTCTTCGAGCCCAGGGGTCATTACGGGATAGGGCCATGCGGCCGTCCTCAGGGCCCTAACACATGAAGTGACCTTCCTTTCCTTAACATTCTGTTTCTCCGTGGTCTGGGCCCTTCGCACCGAAGAACCCTGAAGCTCCCGTGGGGATGCGTGGAGACCTTCGAGCTCCGGCCCCCGGGTGATGACAGTTAAGGATGGTGACACCTGCCGTGTCTGTGCCTACTCACCGTGGGGTAGGAGACCTTGGGCCCGCCGGTTCCCAGCTGGGTTGACTCGCAGGCAAAGGAACCTTCGTCATTGATCGGCCGTCCAGGTTTAAGCCGGCACGTTAGCCCAACATGAGTAGCTGAAGTCGTGTGTGCCGTAGTCATGAGTCTCAAAGGACGAGTCTCAGGCACTGTGGAATCCACGCGAGGCGTTCCCATTCTGCGGAGCCCTGCCTGGACTTCAGCTGGTGAAAACTGCCTCCCAGATGCTGCTTACCCTGCCCACCAGCTTCATTTCTACGTATTTATAAAAACCATTCTTTCCCTCCCTCCAGGCCCAGCTTAACTGGTGGCTCTCCCAGATTGCTTGAGCAGGAGGGAGACTTTCTCCCTCCAAACTCCCCAGCCCCTCGCTAACACCTCTCTGGACGTGCTTTCCTTCTTCTGCCTTGGGAGGGACTTCTTTCTGTCCTTCCCCCAGCTCCCCATCCCTCTCTGCAGCCAGGGGCTGGGTCTTTGTGGTCCTCGTGTCCCACAGCACGGTGGCAGCACCGTGCCTTCTGCCTGGCCAGCTTGACTCAGAGAGCTCAGAATCGGGGTTCTTAACTGCATGAAAGCAGCACAGCGTCTCTGGAGCGAAATAGCACAGAATCCTGTGCACACACATATGCTACATACATTTGTAGTTTGCGGACCCAGTAAAGGGTACGCTGCTTTAGACAATCGTTTGCCTGTCTGGTCAGACTGCCAGCTGGTCAGCTTGGAGCACCTCTTTAGAAAGCTCTCAGCAGCCTGTGGAGCCTGAGTGTGTGCGCCTCTCAGCGTGAACCCAACTTCCCTGTCCGCTGCGGAGTTACCTCTGCTCTGCACTGACTCCAAAAGGGAATTGAAATTCGGAAGTTCATCCTCAATAGAGAAGTGGTTCTCTTTTCATGTGCTCAGCCTTATTTCAGAAAGTCATGGGACGTTAGCAGCACTAGAAGGATCTCAGGGTCCCGTGTGAGCCAGGGATCGGGAGAGTTTGCATTTTTAACACACCTCCTCATGGATGCCAAGGTAGAATCCTTGGGATCTGGAACCTGTGTGTTAAACGAACACCCTCATTTTACTGGGTGAGAGAGAAAGAAGTTGGCTTTAAGGTGAGGAATAGTGGCCCAGCCAGTCTGACTCCAGAGACCGTGTTCTTTGAACTAGAGAACGAAACCTTATGTAACAAGTGTTGAGCAAGTTGATCCCATGATAATTAGATATTTATTTTATTTGACTAAAACAAGGAATTGCATATTGTCTTGCCTAAAATGGAATAGTGACTACAACAAGGCAGACTTCTTGCCTGACTGGGAAATGCATTGTTCATAAAACAGTTGTCCAAGCATCACTAGTGGGTTATTTGTATTGGATATACATATACACATAAATACATACATGCCCATATGACATGTATGATATCTGACAGGATCTGTGGTAGGTATCTGATGGCCTAATGAGTGAAGTGGTATTCTGGGACTTGAGTAATTATCTTCAGGCATTTTGACCTTCACCTCAGCAAAGACGCCCCATGGCTTGCCCCTTGAGCTTTTGAAGCCATACCTGAAAATTCAGTTTGGCTTGTGAATTAGGTCTTTGGACAGAAAGGTCATTGACTTGTATTCTCCTTTGATTATTTCAGGATTCTGATTTTTTTCTGGATTTTCTGTTCTTCTCTTCTATGCAATTTCTGAAGGAACCGTCTCTATGAGTAAATGTTGTGTTCCAGCAGACTTCCCAGAGCCCTGGGGGTGCTGAGATGTAATCCCTTGCCTCCCGGCAACACTGTCAAGTTGTGGGGTCATTAATGGATGCCCGGGCTTGTGGACTCAGGCCAGCTGAACTCCCGTCCGGCTGTGCTTGGCCCTGATGGCTCTCGGGGTAGTGGGCTGTGGTCAGACCTTTGCCTACCAGAGCATCACGAGCCGGTGAGAGCTCCACCTGTCTCCTTCCATGGGCAGGTTGGGGCTGGAGCAGAGAGTCAGGCTGGAAGGGAAGAGAGTGCCCTGCTAGCACCCTTCTCTCCTACAGCCTCCCTGTCTTCCCCCTGGTTAACTGGTCTTATCTACCAGTTCTCTATCCCTATCCTCCTTGTCCTCCTGGTCACTTCTCTAGGGAGGACTCCCCAGCCGCTCGTTCACATGGCTCCCTAGCACTGAGGGCGGGAAGACCATAGGTCATGACGGATTATGTAGGTGATGGTGTGTATGATTTCCACCTTCACTAGATTGTAAGCTCTTTGAGGCTGAAGTTGCTTCTGATATTTGATTGTCACTCCAGCCAAGGCTTCAGTGTCTCCGAGAGCCCTCCGGGGCAGGGCCCTCCTGGGACTTGATGGAACAGAGCACTGATGGCCACACTGGTGAAGGACTCGGTCCTGCTGTGGCCGGACACCTCGAATGTGTCCAGACAGTGAGGGAGCATGCTGGCACCCGGACTTGGGGTTTAAGTTCCTGCTCTCCTACCCTAACTAGGTGTGTGACCTTGGCAGTTGACTTTACCTTTTCATCTACTAACCAGGAAGAATGACACTTGTTATTTCATGGGGTCTTGTGAAAATTAGAGAAAAGAAAACATCTTGTGTGGTACATTGAAGCTCTAGTTTCTGTTTTTAATGAAAAAAAAAAAAAAGGCACTTGCCAGTTGTCTCCTTTGTCTGCTTCCTCAGGAGCCAGCCCCCACCCCCTCGATAGGGAAGGTGTGATCACGGAATGTTTAAGTCCCCCCTAAATTCCTGTGTTGAACCCTAACGCCCATTGTGGTGGTGTTCGGAGGTGGGCTCTGGGAGGTGATTCTGGGTGAACTGGATTCATGCTCTTCCAGAAAAGAGACCCCGGGGAGCTCCTGTGCCCCTTCTGTGAGGACACCGTGGAAAGAGAGCCCTCTGTGAGCCAGGAGGGGGTTCCTCACAACACCAGATCAGCCAGAGCCTCCGTCTTGGACTTCCCAGCCTCCAGAAGCATGAGTTAGAATTTCTCTTGTTCACAAGCCGTGCAGTCTGTGGTTTTCTGTTGTAGCAGCCTGAACGCATGGAGGCAGAATGTAGTCTACACTATAAGGAAAGGAGAAAGATGTCTATGCCCGGATTTGTGTGCTGTGAGCAGACGGTGCTGAAGGGGGCGGGAGGGAGTGAGAAGTAACCACGTCTGGGGGTCAGAGTCCCTGTCTCCGGCCAGTGCCTCTGTGATGCGCTTGCCTCTCTGGGCCCTTCTGTTCCTTCAGCTGACTGAGCGTTCTGAATTAGAGCTAGGTAAGTCCCCAGCATTTGGCCAATGGTGAGGCTCCATGAACTCAAGATACCACAGCGTGAAGCCTCTGGAAGGCAGGCGGTGGCTGCGGTGAGGGGCAGGGAGAGCCCAAAGGCAGCTTCGCGTGGACCTGGGTTTGGTTCCCGGCTCGACCATGTGCCAACTATGTGTGCTCTGGGGTGCGTGCTTCTGTCTGGGCCCCGACTCTCCATCTGTCAGGTGAGGGGAGTGAGTCAGAGGCCCGATGCCTTCCCCATACGCAGCAGACTAACAAGAAGGCACCCTGGAGGGCACGGATGGTGTAAGTGTGGTATGTTTTTCTTTCTTGGCTTCACTGATTCCTTCATGATTCCTTCATGCCGGACTCCGCATGGGGTACTGGGCTTGCTGGGCCTAGATCTCTGCCCTCACGCTGTTCTGTGACCACAGGCTGGGGCTGGCAGTGGGGAGACCCGGGTGGTTCTGTGGCCTGCTCTGAGGTCCCAGCACTGTCGTGTCCCCTCTTCAGCAGGGCGACTTTGGAATGTGAACGCAGCCGTCTGGCTTTCTGAGTGCTTCCTGGGGAGGGGCCTGTGGGTCGGGAAGTGAATTCTCACGCACCTCTAGCCCTGTTACAGATGAGGAAACCAAGCCAGCAGGGCGTGATTCGTTTGCCTGTGCGAAGGCAACGGGCTTAGGATGGGGCTCCTGCCCACGCGGCCCTGGGGACGCCAGCGATGCCCCTGATAAAGCCACCGTGTGGGAGGTGCTCCGCGTAGGTAACCTGTGCCCCATCTTCTGTCTCCGAAGTTTCTGGCAACAGCTGCTTTGGAGATGAGCTCCGCCCCCTTATTTCCTCCAGTGATTCTAAGTGTTAGGACGAAGGCTCCCGCAACTATTTGCTGATCGTGCTTATGCTGTGTTTGGAGGCCGACCCCTCAAACCAGCATTAACGTCAGGAACTCACTCCGTCGTCCCTTGCTTTGGATAAATGGAGGTCTACTCTTCATAATCCTGGAGAAGGAGCTCTGGAACGTACAGGAGCCCGCCAGACGTCAGCCAGGGATCTCGCGTCTGGCCTCTCTCTGGGCCAGGCCGGTGGCGCCGAGGGTGGCCGTGCTCCCCTGCATGAAGCCGCCTTGAACCAGCCGTGCGTGGGCTGCTGCGGAAGAGCTGACGGAGCCTGGTGAAAATAAATCCTTCCAGGCGCTGCCCCGGAGCTCCTGCTCCTCCAAATCAGGAGCTGGGCCAGAAACATGTGTGGTTCTGAAGTGCTCCAGGAGATTTTGATAGGCAGCCAGTTTTGGGAAAGAGTGCTTGGCTTGCTTTGAAGAGGCTGGGTTCAAATAGAATACTTGTAAGCACACCTCTTCTCCCCTACACTTGATTCTTGAGTGACACGTTTTTTTGGAGTAGTGATTGAAGTGAAGACTTTGGAATGAGAAGAGCTTGGGGTGAGTGTGCAGGTCACTAAACCTCCCTCTCTCCGCAGGCATCGGTTGTCTTATCTGTAGCATGGGGGCGGGTCTTCGCATCTGCCTGGTGACAGTGTCATCCATGAGGAGCACAGCACCAGATCCATAATCGGGAGCCGTTGTGGCAAATACTGGTAATACCTGAAGTTAACCCAATGCCAGAATGCTGACTGTGGTCTGGCGTGAGTCGTCGGGGAAGGTTCAGGAGTTTCTGGTGACCTGAATCCTGTCTCAGGGAGGGTTGGCGCTGGCCCTGGACTTTGGGCTTGTGCATAGTTGGGGGCCGACTTCACTGGGTCTGAGGCTCGCTTGAATTGTCCAGTCCTGTGGATGGTTGCGTGCGGGTCCGAAACAAGGGGTGATTCTGACCGTGCGTTCCTCCATGCAACACGGCAGCAATGTGTGTGCACCGTAAGCAAGTCCTGGTGGCCCATCTGTCCAGAAGCTGCCTTGGCACAGGAGCAGGCGGTAGGAGCAGCCTGTAGGTGACTCGTAGCCTACCTTCTAGGCCCTTCTGGAAGGTTTTAGGTCATTCGGGCTCCTTCCAAAGCAGCAAGGAGCCCGGCCTCTCTCTTCTTTAGGTCCGGAGACATACTCCCACCTGTCTGTTCTGGTTCAGGACTGCTAGCTGAGCACCTGTGTGGAGATTCCTTAGCTATACTGTGGCTCAAAACACCACAGATCTATTGCCTTACAGTGCTGGAGGTCAGAGGTTCTAAGACGAAGGTGTTGGTCGGGCTGTATTCCCTCTGGAGGTTCTAGGGGAAAATCTGTTTCCTTGCTTTTCCCAGCATCCTGAAGCTGCCCACATGCCTTGGCTTCTGACCCCATCCCCCACCTTCAAAGCCAGCAGCAAGGCATCTTCCACCAGCATCTCTCTCTCTTTCCCTCTCTTGCTCTCTCTGGCTCTCCTGCCTCCCACTTAGAAGGACCCTTGCTAATCCAGGCCTGCCAGCTAATCCAGGGTGCTCGATCCATCTCACCATCCTTAATCACATCTGCAAAGCCCCTTTTACGATGTAAGGTGATACAGTCACGGGTTCTGGGAATTAGGATGCAGACACATCTGGGGGCCCAGTGTTTAGGCCACCACTCCTGGAACTCAGCCGTTTGGTGAGAATGCATGCAGGGTGCTTGGCATGGCGCCTAACACAGTCTGCATTTAATATGTTCCTGCTGTAACTGGGATCGTGTTATCCTGGCTAAGGGATGCCACTTGATTTTATCTTTCTTCATAGTACTTGTGTTCTGATAATATTTTATGACCTTTATATATTTATTATGATTACGAGCGACTGTTATTTGTTGACCTTTACTGCGTGTCAGCTGCAGCATGAATTCTACTTTAGAAAGTAGCACTTAGACTTGGGAGGGGTTGAGCAAGTCTTACAAGGCTTCACAACTAGTGAGAACCAAGGTCTATTTCACACCAACACCCTGATCCTGGTGACCTCATTTTGTTGTCCCTGTGCTTCTTGGACTCAGCTGATTTCATACGGTTGGAGCACAGTGGATGCCCGTCCACACAGCACCCTGGTGATGAAGGCCAGTGCTTGGGCGTCAGGAGGGCCTTCCCCACGCACCCGGTCTGCTTCCTCCTATGAGACTGTGGCTCAGCGCATCTGTTTTCAGAGCTGAAATCCCCTCCTCACCTGCACCCGTATTTGGGCCGAGTCAGGCAGCACACTCCTCTCCCGGGCTCTGTGCTGTGGAGGTGACCTTTGGCCCTCTCGGGGCTGAAGGGCTTACAGGCCCTTCCCTCAGCCCCCGGCTCTCCCAGTGCTAGTCTGGGACCAACAGCCCAGCTCTGGGCACAGCCGAGGAGTCACCCCTTGTCCGGTCGTGTCAGCTTGTCGCTCAGACCAACCAGGCCGCAGGTGCTGGAGTGTGTGGCCTGGGCTGGGGCTTGGGCACCCTGCCTGAGTCGGCGAGGCTGGCTACCGCGTCCCTGCCTCCTTCTCTGTGTCTCCATCCACCTGAGATTACTTTCTTCTGAGCACCTGCTCCAGCTCCCTCCAAGAGAGCTTTCCCTCTTCATCCTGTCGTTCTCTAGGGCCCTCTGTGTGCCACAGAATGACTTTTGTCTTGGTAAACTTCTTATGGCAAAGCAGTAAGAGCATGGACCCTGGCATCAGACGTCCCGGGTTCGAATTCCGTCTCCCCCTTGTAGCAGCTCTCGCTCCTCCTTGGGTAGAGTACTCAACTTCTCTTGGCCACGGTGCCCTGGTCTGTTTTTGGCGTGGTACCTTAGATGTATGAGTGCACAGTAATAGCGAGTTACTACTTCAGTCTGCTTTTCTCAGCAAGGTGAGAAGAAATCCAATTAAATGAAATCACTGAAAGACGTGAATGGCAGTAGGACTGAGACTCCCAGGGAGAAACTTCTTTTTCAGCAAGTGCTTAAGTCCTTGACTGGTAGTGGCATGGGAAAGGATGACATAATACCTTCCTTTCTTTCACCTGGTGGGAGCAGGTAAGGGAAGCTGGCAGGCGTGTGGGCAGGCCCGTTTGCAGGGCCCTGTCTTCTCTGGGTGTCCTGCAGTCGCCGGTCGTCAGAGGGAAGGGGCAAGCATTCTCGCGCCTCTTTGCCTCCGCAGGCCGGGCTTTGTTAACGTTTTGTCTGTCTGACGGAGTCATGGGTGCTGGAAGCCCAGAGGGGCCCTTTGGTTCTAGAAGGAAAGGAAGCTGGCCCAGACTGGAAGGATGGGCTCCCCACAGGGTTCCTCATGTCTCAGACATGTCCTCAGGTCAGACAAGGCCCCGACCTTTACGAGTGGTCCCCGACCCTGCCTGGCGTCCAGTTCCTGCGGGGGCCTGTCACTGTGTGCTCTGGGTCCTGTCTGGTTGTAGCCTGGGGCACTCTGTTGTGCCTGAATGTTGCCAGAGGGTTGCCTTGATCGGCCTGTCTTGCTGGTCATTTAAGATCAAGTCTTATTCCTTCTGGCACGGCCCCAAAGCACCTTTGAGGAGAGACGGTGTCTTACCACGAGAGGGGGTACTGAACATCACTGTGGGGCTCCCGGGCGCCCTTCCCGTGGTGCCACTATGCCTCTAGTCACTGTCCCCACAGGACAGCCCCGCTGAGGAGAACCTCTTCCTTAAAACGCATCTCGTGAGCCACAATTTCACGACGAGTTAATCTCAGTCACTGTTACTGCATCACTGAAGTGTTTTAGAACTTTCTATGATGATTCCTTTTTTTTTTTTTTAAAGATTTTATTTATTTATTTGACAGAGACCCAGTGAGAGAGGGAACACAAGCAGGGAGAGTGGGAGAGGGAGAAGCAGGCTCCCCGCTGAGCAAGGAGCCAAACTCAGGACTTGATCCCAGGACCCTGGGATCATGACCTGAGCCAAAAGCAGACGCTTAACGACTGAACCACCCAGGCACCCCTCTGTGATGATTCTTATTCCCGCCACTGAATCACCATCTTCACTGAACCAGCCTCTCAGGTGCCGCGGGTCCCACAGGGCCTTGTCTGTAGAACTTTCTCACCAGGTAATCCGGTCATGTAGCACCAGAATGAGCATTGAAAACAATGAAGTGCTCGCCGCACTGCTCCAGTCTTGATCGATTTTGCTCTCTATTCTCTCCCTTGGGAGAAGGTCACGGATGCCGTCACCACCGCGCAGGGTGCTGCCGGGGTCATTACAAAATCCCAGGAGTTGTTTGGACCTTTGCTTGGTGGGCCATCCCACGGTCTCTACAGACGTGGGGAGCAGTGTCTACACGGCACAACTGTGGGGTGGTGTTCGTGCTGCAGAGTATTTGGACAGTGCCTTCCCAAGTTGTCAGGAGAGCCCACGTGCTTCAGAGGGACAGTCACTTGAAAAGCAGTCCGTATGTTACCGAATCCATCGTAGGACATAAACAGGAGTAAACATTTGTCAGTTCACTTCCCACCTGTCTGGACACATCTTTCTTCCCATTTCTCCTCAATATTTTTATACCCCTTCTTATTTGCCCACTTGCTGTCTAGCTGTTGTCTGGAGTATTCTATTGCTTTGTGCTTTGCTTTTTTTTCCCCCTTCCAGGCTGGGTTGTGAACTTTTCTGGGCTGCCACAGTCCTTGTCATTGTAGATGGCTGAATTATTGCAGTGAATTATTTGACCACTCAGCCATCAGCTTCCCCGGCCCCCAGCGTCTCACTATCCTAACAAATGGGCAGAAGGCAGAGGAAACTCTTACTTTGTGATCTGTGTGTCAGTCACTTAATTACCTCATTTATTTCTGTTGATAGTTATTTATGGAACGGAGACTCGGACTGGCTAGGTGACAATAACAAGTTAACGTTATTGAACTCTTACTGTGGATCAGGCAGTTTGTTGAGAACTTTTCACGTCATATCTCCTAGCTCGTTACTCCTTGTGAAGTGTGTATGACATTTCCCTGCTACAAGGGATGATGTAAGTCTCAGGGCACACTGAAGTGTTTCCACAGGGCACACATCTGAAGTTGGAGAGGACAGGTTCAAACCTGGGATTGTCTGTCTCTAACACTCATGGTCAGTCTAACAGCTCCGTGACAGTGAATTGTTTTCCTTTGTGTTTGTTCTGGGCTGTGTCCCCAGTGCTGGGAATGCCTGGCACATAGTTGGTGTTCAATAAATGCTTGGTTAATTAGCATGAGGTAAACAGCCAGAGGTCATGTTTCTCTGGCTCCTGAGTCTTTGTTTTTCTACTCCATCACTGGATAAATAAAAGAATATACGTAAATATAAGAATATGTGTATATATATTTATGAATTTATATATAACCTTTTTAAAAAAGTTTTTATTTATTTATTTGAGAGAGAGTGAGTGAGCATGAGTGGGGGGAGGGGCAGAGTGAGAGGGAGACGCAGGTTCCCCTTTGAGCAGGGAGCCTGACGCCGGACTCAATCCCAGCACCCTGAGATCATGACCTGAGGTGAAGGCAGACACTCACGCAGCTGAGTTAGCCAGGCACCCCTGGACATAATCTTTTTCTGTCTTTTGATTTATTTCGTTAGGATATAAATGTATAAATATAAATTGTAGGAAATGCAATTGCTGGAGCAAATAAATTATAGAAACATTTCATCAGGTCTTAAGAATATATTAACAGTTTTTTACAGTTAAGTTAATGTGTCTGGTTATTAGTTATGCAAAATAATCTATTTTTGCTACTGCTTTGCCAGCGCTGTTTAAAAAGATACTCTTTACTGATGTTATACAGAAGTACGTTGCTACCTTGACATTTTGTTTTTTTTAAAAGGAGAGGTGAACTTGTTTTTCTTTTTGTTTTTTTTTCTTTAAGATTTTATTTATTTATTTGACACAGAGAGAGAGAGATCACAACTAGGCAGAGAGGCAGGCAGAGAAAGAGGAGGAAGCAGGCTCCCTGCTGAGCAGAGAGCCCGATGTGGGGCTCGATCCCAGGACCCTGAGATCATGACCTGAGCCGAAGGCAGAGGCTTTAACCCACTGAGCCACCAGGGTGCCCCTTTAGACTTGTTTTTATCTCATTATTTGCTTTACAATCTTTTATGAATTATCTGTTCAGCAAGATCTCACGTTGACTTTACAGCGAGGTGCTGCTGCCTCCTAAGCACGAATGTTTTTCAGGTCCCAAGCCAGTGGTGTTCCTGCAGCATGGCCTCCTGGCAGATTCTAGTAACTGGGTCACAAACCTGCCCAACAACAGCCTGGGCTTCATCCTGGCAGATGCCGATTTTGACGTGTGGATGGGGAACAGCAGGGGGAACACCTGGTCTCGGAAACACAAGACTCTTTCAGCTTCCCAGGATGAGTTCTGGGCTTTCAGGTACGTTTGAATTGATGATGACCAGGTCTGTTTCCTTAGCACCCTTATGAACACGGACACATCCAGAGGGCGGGTGGGGGGCAGACCGACGGGCAGCTCAGGATTAGAAGAGGAGAAGCTGATGGCTCCTGGAAGGTTGTGAACCTGGCAAGGAATTTAGTAAATCACAGTCAGGTAAACTATCAGCAAAGAATCGCCTTTTAAGAATCAGATTCACTCATGGATTTCTAGTTATTTTGGCATTCCAGGTCGTGTGGGAGTGGCTGGGTAAATTGTGTCCTAGAACCTTCTTCCTTCCTCCATCAACACACACTGTTTTCTATTTCCAGAAATTGTCCTCTCTGCTCTGTTGCTTCTGGCTCTGCCTGTTACTTCCTGCATAACCTTGCGCTTGTTGTACAAGCCCTCTGTGTGTCAGTATTCTTTTTTGTAAAATGGGGCAAATAAACACCTATCTTGCGAGGTCGTCGGCACAATCAGAGGAAAGGATGCAGGGAGAGAGCCCGGCGCACTGCGTGCAGTGGTAGCGGTCTGCTCGTGCGTCTCCTGATGACAAACAGCCCCCGTGTGGGGGTCCAGAGCGGGGTCTCAGTACCTGGTGTTAGAGAAGGTCAGAGCTGTGGACTCCTTCAGGCTTGTTTCCCATCTGTGAAGCCACAGCTTCCCTAAGGACAAGATACGCAAGAACGGGAGTTTTTCCCCAAGGCACGTGCGACGATATGGATGTTGTCACACCATTTGTAATAGGGAAGAGTCCAAAACTACCAAGTGCCCGACAGCAGTGAGTGGACAGATGGAGTGCTGTGTATTTACACAACAAATGGCCAGTGGCTACACAGCAGCATGGGTGTAGCCTACCGTTGGATCCCACTTATGGAAAAGTTCAAGAATGGGTAAAACTGATTGATGCTTTAAAGGATGAGGGCAGTGGTGAGGGGCCCGCACAGTCCTGTTAATGTGTCCTGCGCTCAGTGCTGCTTTTCCCCACTGGGCTCATCTTTTGGACACTCATCCCACCGCACCCTTCCTGTTCGTGTGCGCTTGTGTTTGCGTGTGATGTCTTAATGAAAGCGTTCCTTTTTTTGGATTCCAGTTATGATGAGATGGCAAATTATGACCTACCAGCTTCGATTAACTTCATTCTGAATAAAACTGGCCAAGAACAAGTGTATTATGTGGGTCACTCTCAAGGCACCACGATAGGTACGTATGTGACGAAGACTGGAGATCAGTAGAATGTCTTGGTCCAGAGTCTGCATTTGTTCTTAGAAGTGGAATATAAACAAATAACATCAGTTTGAATAGAGGTATTTGTTTGTTTGGTTTTTTTTTTTAAGGATTTTATTTATTTATTTGGCACAGAGAGAGATCACAAGTAGGCTGAGAGGCAGGCAGAGAGAGAGGAGGAAGCAGGCTCCCTGCTGAGCGGAGAGCCCGATTTGGGGCTGGATCCCAGGACCCTGAGATCATGACCTGAGCTGGAGGCAGAGGCTTTAACCCACTGAGCCATCCAGGCGCCCTGTTTGTTGTTTGTTTTGATGCCAAGCAGAAATACTGAATAGGGGAAGAGCAGGGAATTTGGGGTAATATTTCTCATTCTCTGGGAATTCAGACTTTTTTATCAATGGATAGATGTGGCGTTTGGATCTCTTGACGTAGAAGGAATTAATGGAAGCTACAACCTTGTACGTTTTTTCCTGGTTTAGCAGTGTGGGGATGTGAGAGGATAGAAAACAAGGGTGTTCTAAGCGCAGAGACTTTTCAACAGAAAATAAGAAAATACACTGACTCTTAAGTGGAATCAAACTAACTGCAAACATACTATGTTATGCTTCATTTCTAAATAGTTTCTAAAAGTCATATGCATTTTTACTAATGCTGGTTATAAAAGGAAGGTGTGTCCATTGTACATAAATATATACATACAAATATGTATATGTATATAAATAAAAAAATTTTGGGGTGTCTGGGGGGTAGCTCAGTCAGTTAGGCGTCCGACTCAGCTCAGTCTTGAATTCAAGCCCTGTGTTGGGCTCCATGCTGGGTATGGTGCCTATTTAAAAAAATATTTAGGTAAAGTTTAAAGAAAATAAAAATTGCCTGTAATTCTAGCAAATGAGAGTTCCTCTGATTAAGCCTAGGGACCTGTCCCATAATTTATTTAATCCCTTCTTTTAGTATGTGTTAAGATTAGTATCTGTATTTCTATCACATGATCTCCTTAGAATACATTCCTAAGAAGCAGAATCAGTCAGTTAAAGGTAGGTCTGCCCTTAAGAGTCTTGATGTGTTTGGTTAAATGTCCGTACCCTCACTGCCTCCAAACACGCCTAGCCAGTTTGAGAGGCTACCGACAGAAGGCAACACCCATGTGTGTACCTTCCCTATGAGTTGAGTTAAGCATTTTTCTTCATTTGTAATCCTTCTCCCATGACTTGTCTACTTGGTGACCTTTGCCCCATTGTCTTCTAAAGGGATGCTCTGGGGTCAAGTTCAAGGCAAGGAATGACCCGAGAGGAAGCTAAAAAATATTTTAGAGCTAGAACATTCTCTGTATGTAAGTTCCTTTTGAGTCATTGGCGACTGGTCTGAACGCCTCTGAAGTTGTTCCTGGGGGTGCGTGGAAGGGTGGTGGGGCTGGGTGGTGCCCTGTCTTGGGGTGACCTTGTCAGCTCAGCTAACAGGACTAAGGGAACAGGGACAGCTTCTGGCTCTCTTCCAGCGCATATGCAGGTCGAAGACTGAATCAAGCACTTACAAGTACTTGATTTACTAGTTTAATCAAACTCAGTGTGCACAAAGTTCAGAGACCCCCCCCCATGTGAGTGTTCTGTCTCATGGTCGTGGTGACGTTGCTTGCATGGTTCTCAAGCTGCCACTAGAGGGCGTAACGCACAACCGCCTTTCCTGAGAAAGTCCTACAGGATTAAATTCCTGTTAATTTCCTTTTGTTTCCACAGGTTTTATAGCATTTTCACGGATTCCTGAGCTGGCCCGAAAGGTTAAAATGTTTTTTGCCCTGGCTCCTGTGGCTTCAGTCGAGTTCTCTACTAGCCCTCTAGTTAAATTTGCAGAATTTCCTGAATTTGTCTGGAAGGTACTTGGACTCCCCTCACCCCTCTCTTGCCCCACAAACTTCCTTTTCAAATCTGAAGAATTGGCCTTTAGAGGGAGAATCGGTGCCTTCCTCCTCTATGTTTCACTACTGATGGAACAGTGGGGCTGCTTCTCCCCATGGTGTTTTTCCCCCCTTCACCCCTACTTCCAGGTCCTGGGGAGTCAGGGAAGGTGTATCACTACTTCTATAGGAGAGCACCGTCTTCTCCTGGTTAACTTGTCAGTGCTCTCCACCCACCACACAAAGGGAGCACAGGGAAGTCCGGGAGAAGGTAGCTTCAACTCCTGGAGTTGTCCTTTTTCACACACGGTGAGCCCGTGGTGGGAGCAGGCAGGAGATTGGAGAGGGGAAGCATGCTGTTCCCACATGCCCAACCCTGGCCACGATGAGGGCCATTGAAAGACACTGTTCCTATTACATTTCATAATGTGGCCCTTAACACAAGCCTGTAACCTCGTTGAGTCTCATCCCTAGAACGGTGTGACTCCCAAGCTCTGTTCAAAGAGGAAGCAGTTTTCAGGAGGATCCGTCGAGAGCTAGCTGAGGCCAGATGGTCCGTCACGCACACGCTGTCTGTTTCATGTGTGATACACTGATACACACGCACGAAATCCCATTCAGGAACATGAACATACTGGCCGTTTAAGAGACGTTCACAGGGAATACAGATCATCCTCTGATCTCAGTATCCGACCCTCCCATAAGGTGAATTCTCTGCACCAGTGACCAGATCCACAGATAAGAAGATGTGGCCCTCTGTGACCGAATTTACCTTTAATGCCGCGGGTCATAGACGCTTCAGCTTTCATTATAAACCATTCCGAGATTACAGATCAAGTCCTTTTCATTACCAGGGTTGCTCTCACTCCTTCCTCAGAGCTGAACACAGTGCTCAGGGTGGGTCTTTTCCTATAGAGCTTGTGTGTGAATTTAAACGTGTACACAGATCCCGAGAGAAACGTGGCCTTTTGTTTTAATGGAGACAGTGGCCAACTACGTATGTTGTTCTGCAGATTATGTTTTTCAGGCTCTGAGAGCTATCACGTTACTGCGTAAAACACCATCACGTTCTCAACGGCCGTGTAGGAAGTACTCCACGATCAGGAACTACCACTTCCCTAACCAGACTCCTAGGTTGTTGCTCATTTGACATTGCCCTAAATCCTGTGCCCTTCCTCCAGGAGAACTGAAAGGCTGTGTCATAGGAGGGTTTCTGATGTCATTTAATCCTTGGAGACTGTGACCCAGTAGCTGTGTAAAGATACAGATCTCCCCAGTCCCCACCTGGGAGATGGTGGCTTGTTAAATCTGGACAGGGGCCCAGGATCTGCGTTTCTACAAAACACCCCACCGGATCCTAATGTCCATTAAATAGACTGGTCTTTGGGAGTCACAGTCACCAACAGTGGTGTTTTCTAATATCCTGGGACAGTGACAGAGGGAAAAAGGAAATGCTCATAAAACCTTTGAATTAGCTGCTTGGGGAAATCCACATTGCTTCCAGGAAAGCTTAGCACCCTAACTCTCAGAATACAAAGATTATGATTTAGAAAGCCATCAAGATTGATCTGAGTGGACTGTAACTATGTAAGGTGAATTTTTCTTTTTCTGCACGTGCTGTCCTGCTTGGACGGAATTCCCAGGGGAGTGCGCCATAGTGGCGTCGTTCAGGTCACAGTTCTGAAGCGCAAGGTCAAGTTCACGGCCCTGGTCAGTCCAAAGGAAAGCGTGGCTTATTGCCCTATAAGTTGGTGATGCACTATCCTCTTGTTTTTAGGAGAGAACCTCAGAAATCTCTGCATTTATCACATGTGACCGTTACATAGACTCAAAGCCAGGCATTTTAAGTTCTAATGCCTTTTCCCATGGTATGATCTCTGCACATGATGTTTCTTGATTCTCCCCAGCTTCACCCGTCACGTGATTAGTCAGGAGGAGAGGCACATTCAGGGAGACCCAGTGTCTGTCTGTCGGTATTGGTTGGTTGTCTTGTAGTCGACAGACTCGACAGAGGGCAGGCTGTGTGTATGTGGAAGGAGTTTGCCCAAAGACATGCTGAATATGGAACATATAGTGTTAAAACTTCAAATTAGCCACACCATTTATAAAGCATATCTAATGCTGAAATCTCGATAAGTGATTATTTTTGGGGGGAGAGAAAGGGGGTTGCGCCCTTGGGCTGGGCGTGTGATTTACAGTTCCCCGTGGTTCTCAACAGCCCCCTCACACCGAAACCTCACTCTGGGCAGGAGGCTTTTAACATTCGTCGTTTTACACATTTGCAGTTTCATGCCTGCCTGCACTAGTCTGTCAGGGCTGTGAGGAGGAATAGCCCCGTGCCTCGCCCCTGGCTTCCGGTGCCTGGCCTGGCGTTCCTTGGCTTGTGAGAACATCACTCCCATTTCTGCCTTCATCTCCACGTGTGTGTGTGCCCCTTGTGTGTCTGTCTCTGCCCAGATTTCTCCTCCCTACAAGGACCCCGGCCCACTGCATGGGGGCCCACCCTGATCACCGCATCTTCCCTTGATGACCTCTGTAAACAAGGTCACCTGCTGAGATCCTGGGAATTAGGATTCCGTGTGCCTTTTTTTTTTTTCCTGGGGTGGGGGGACACTGCCTTGGGACATTCTTTGGCGGTGGTCCTGGGATGAGGGATCATTAATGCCCTTCCCATGGTGGAAAGTCTGCTGTGAACTGATTTGTCTTTCTGCCTTTTCTCTTCACGGGGGACTTTAAACACACTGCCCTAACATCTGCTTTTGCCTGCGTGTCCTAGTGCGACCGTCTGCCGGTTGCCATTTCTTTTCTGGGGTCACATATGGAGACACTTGGCGTGTCTCTGCTTCTGAGGTGGGTCTGGGGAGCCTTTGCCAGAATGAAGTGCTGACATATTCTTGGGTTCCTTTTTATTTTTTAGGACATGTTTGGGGTCAAAGAATTTTTTCCCCAGAGTCCGGTTTTGAAGTGGCTAGGCACACACCTTTGCAGCCATGTCATTCTGAAGGAGCTCTGTGGAAATGCCTTTTTTGTTCTCTGTGGATTTAATGAGAAGAACTTAAACATGGTACGTGTGTTTAAAATTAGACCTGTTCTCATTTTCAGTGTGTTCGTTTTATCTGTGGAGGTGCTTGTTTGTGCTGGAGGGTGTGAGAGAAGCAGGGACGACCCCCTCAGCGTGCTCACGGGTCTCTCGTTGAAGACGCACAGAAGTAACTTCAGCAGGTGCCAGGATGCTGTCTGCCGCTCTCCTCAGGCCTGTGCTTAGCAGCTTCCTACTGAGTGGGGAGATTGTCATAATTTCAGTCCTGGTATTTGTATCCATCCTAGTGATCTGTTTCTTTTAAGAGATTACTGTAAGTGTATTTAAATTTGTGTGTGTGTGTGTGTGTGTGTGTACACACACACACACTTGATAAATAAGTTTATTCATATATATATATTTTATTTACTTATTTTATAAAATGTAGACCCTCGGCAATATGCCAGTGTTTCTAATGCTTTTTTTAAAAATTTATTTTAAGAGAGCACGAGAGAGACAGAGCATGAGCAACGGGGAGGGACCAAGGGAGAGGGAAAAGCAGGCTTCCCACTGAGCAGGGAGCCCATCTCGGGGTCGATTCCAGGACCCTGAGATCATGACCTGAGCTGATGCTTAACTGCCTGAGCCACCCAGGTGCCCCTTTGCTGGTATTTCCAAATATATTTGTTGTCCGTAATGTTGCATTTTGAAAGCAGGCTTTCAAATTCTAGAATGAAGGCTCTAGGGAATTTTTTAGAGTAGTATTAATTTTTCTGATTATTATATGAAATATTGGAAATTCAGAGAAGTTTGATGAAGAAAATCAGAATGACCCGTCGGCTCGGCCCACGCAGCCCTACCGTCAGTTACCATGTTGCTCTGCCTACTTTGTATGTGTTCTGCGCGTGTGTGGCTGCCTGTATTTTTATAGGACGTATCTGTTGTCAAAGAACTAGAAATCTTTTCCTTGCTCGTAATCTCCTGTATTCGAGATCATGGCTCCGAGGTGCAAAAGGTGTTTATCGTTAATGGCTCCATAATGCTGTGTCCGTTCTTTATTTCACCGTGTTTCTCTTGCAGTCCCGAGTGCCTGTGTACGTAGCACACTCTCCTGCCGGAACCTCTGTGCAAAACATACTACACTGGCGCCAGGTAGGCACCCCTGGGGTGCGGCTGGGGTTTGTGTAAAGTCAGCCTTGGAGAGCTCTGTGTTCTCCCCCACGAGGCACTTCTCTGCCAGCCCTTCCCAAGCCCTTCCTGTCCCGCACAAAGCCAGGCTGCTTCCACATGGGAGCTGGTTTCCTTCCCCAGGGTCCTGGGTTCCTGCCATTGTGCCCTTGCATCCTTGGCGAGTTCATCCAACCACCGCTGGGCTTGGTTTTCCCTCCCCTCCCCTCCTCTCTGCTCCCATCTCCCTTGCTCTGTTCCCCTCCCTTTCCCTCGGTCAGTTTTTCACCAAGTCCTAGATGTATTTTATTTCTGTGTTGCTTCACGAAGCAAGATTTGGGAGCAGCTTTGAGAGGGAGGCTGCAATATCATCACGGAGCCACGAACACGATAGGACTGAACCCACCAGTGGGTACGCCGGAGTGATACCAGTCTTGGGTATAAATGGGAGCCTCTCACTTGTAAAATGCAGTTTTGACTGTTTTCATCACACACCACAAAAGCAATGCCTGCTCATTCATTCTAGAAAATTTAGAGATTATGTATAGGAAAAGATAATAATTCTCTTACGATGAAAAACAAAACTTGGCAATGAAACACAGAGATAGAAAATGTGTAGCCAGAGATGTGAAATGTCTCTGCATTCTCCTGTCTACCTCTTGCTGCAGATCATTTCAGAAAGAGCTGGTTAAAGATGCAGATAGAAATAGATTAATTAAATTATTTTCTTCTACTTATTCTTTTTTTTTTTTTTAATTTACTTGACAGAGGGAGAGAGAGATCATAAATAGGCAGAGAGGCAGGCAGAGAGAGGAGGAAGCAGACTCCCCACTGAGCAGGGAGCCAGATGCGGGGCTCGATCCCGGGACCCTGAGATCATGAGCTGAGCCGAAGGCAGAGGCTTTAACTCACTGAGCCACCCAGGCGCCCTACTTATTTTTTTACAACTTGCTTTTCTCCACCTAACAGTGTATCAGGGACTTATTTCTATGTCAGGACATATTTTTGTAGGAATTTCCTTCCTAAAGTTTTTTTTAAGATTTTATTTATTTGAGTGAGAGAGAGACAGAGAGAGAGAGCACAAACAGGGGGAGAGGCAGAGGGAGAAGCAGACTTTTTGCTGAGCAGGGAGCCTAATGTGGGACTCAGTCCCAGGACACCAGGATCATGGCCTGAGCTGAAGGCAGATGCTTAACTGACTGAGCCATCAAGGCACCCCCCCTAACTTCTTTTTAAACATGAAATAACTCACCATTTAAGCTCCAAACCAAGACACTGTGGGTGTCTTGGAGAGCAGTTGTCGAATGAGGGACAGTCACTGTCTGCATCTGAATCACGAGTTACCTGTAAAATGACACCTTTTAAAAAATATTGTTTAAAAAAAGTAAGGGGAGTTGGGCTCACGTTAGAGCTGTTGGGTCGGCTACAATCCAGGCTTCTAAAAATGAATATGTAGAAACTCTGATGGGGATGACAATTAAATATATTAATTCACAGGTTAATATAATATGGTATTTATATTAGTCCATATAAATATGTTAATGTATCACCAATATTTTTCATACTAAGATGAATATATTAATCCATATAAATATGTACTAATCCATATATGTCTTTTTTTAGCCACAGAGTTTATGAATTTTAATACTCTTTATATGACAGTATAAAAATATGTATATTTTAAAATTTAAATCCCATTAGTTAACATATAGTATATTATTAGTTTCAGAGGTAGAGCTTAGTGATTCATCAGTTGTGATAACTCCCAGTGTTCACTCCATCACGTGCCCTCCCACATGTAAGTCTTAATCCGTATATCGTATATAATACATATTTCTTTCCCAAATAAGATAGTTAACTCTTTGAAAAAGCTTAAGATTCAGATTTTAGTAGAAGTCAGCATAAAGTTTAATGAGTGCAGTCATCGGTCCAGTGACCTTCACAGCATGTGTGTAGCTGCTTTATTGTGTCATATGGTAGTTACATTCACATCAAAATAAAATTATTATTTATTTTACTGACGTGTAGTTGACATGCTGTGTTACGTTGGTTTCAGGTGTACAACACAGTGATTCCACGAGTCTTCACGTGACGCTGTGCTTCCTGCAAGTGTGGCTACCCTCTGTCACCATAGAATGCTATTATGATAGCAGTGCCATATAAACTTATTTATATGACATATTACTTACTTATTTCAAGATTTTTCACTTATTTAGAGAGAGACCGAGTGGGGATTGAGAGGCAGAAGGAGAGAGAGAATCTCAAGCAGACACCCCACCAAGCGTGGAGCCCAACGCGGGGCTCGGTCTCACAACCCTGAGATCATGACCTGAGCCAGAGTCAAGAGTTGGAGGCTTGACACACTGAGCCGCCCAGGTGCCCCCACCTGCCAATGCCATTTTATTTTAAGTTACACTTTGGGAATAAAGAGTAAGTCTGGGTACAGTGAAACATGGACTTCTGAGGATACAGCTAACTAACTAGCCACCTGCGAGGCTTTCTCAAACTTCTATGTCAGATAACATGTTCCCCCGAATTATCTTCTTTGTAGTTTATTAAATCCCTGAAGTTCCAAGCCTTTGACTGGGGAAGCCACGCCAGGAATTATTTCCATTACAACCAGGTAAATGCTTCGAAAGTCTTTAGAATTAAACTGGGCTCTGAAAAGCCACAGAGGAAGCCAGCTGGAGTCGGGGGGCTGCCAGGGGGCTGCGGGAAATGCTGGGGAGAGTCGAGTAGCTGGTGTTGGTTTCCCTCCATCTTCCCGAGCAACCTGAGCTTTGTGGTCGGTGTTGAGGCCTGGGCCTCCCCTCTTGGTCCTTTTCCTTGACTCTGTAACAACCGTCAGAGTCACGTGCAACTGTCAGAGTCACGTGTCCTTCATCGTGACCGGGAGCACAGGCCTGAGTTGACTCGCCTCAGTCTGCTCCCTGGCAGCTGGGGGGCCTTGCCTTCCACATACAAAGAAATGGGCCGTATTCTGAGGGCTGGGTGCTCTCAAGTGTGAGGCACTTTGCCCCTACTTTTCGTGTTTCATTCTCACGATGCCCGTGTGACAGGTGCCATGGTTATTGTTACTGTTTTGGTTCTGGTTAACAGTAAACTTGGAAGGTGAACTGAGAACGGTTTTCAAAACTTGGGTCTTCCATGGTCACATTTACTAATCAGTATCTCACAAGGGATTATTTGGGTGTGTTTGTGTAAATCAGAACACCAACAGAACAAGTCTGTTTTGTTACAGACTTCTCCTCCCCCTTACGTCGTGAAGGACATGCTGGTGCCCACGGCCATCTGGAACGGGGGCCAGGACTCACTGGCGGACGTCAAGGACATCAGCATCTTACTGTCGCAGGTCACCAACCTGGTGTACACCAAGTTCATCCCGGAGTGGGAACACCTGGACTTCATCTGGGGCTTGGATGCCGCTTGGCGACTCTACGCGGACATCGTGGATTTGATAAGGAAATACCCGTGAGAGGCAGGCCGTGGAAGGGGACCGTCACTTCGGGTGACCGGCCACGTTACAGTGTGCATGCTTCCTTCTCTAAAAGCACTCTGTCTTTCCCAGGCTGTTTGCATTTTTGTCTCTGATCAAATTATGATTGCTGTTGTTCAAGTGCCTCCAGCATTAGAAATGCGCTCTTCTGGTTTAACCACGGCCCCGTTGAGGCCAGCGTCTGACGTACCACGGCCTCTTGAACACTTTTTATAAAAATACCACTGGCTTGTAAAAGGTCTTAACCATTCTGGATAACCTCACGATTCAACACGCACAGTACTGCCTTCTTACCGTCACACAGGATGCGCCGGGCAGATGTCGGAGTTTTTAGGCTGTGTGGTCCGTTGGTAAACAACCTGACACGGATTTGAAAAAGCTCCGCGTGCACTCAGTTTTTACCTCTTGCCTTAAAGGGCTCTCCAGTCCAGTGGCCTTGCGGTCACTAGGGAGCTGACTGACAGGTTCTCTTGCTTTCATGAGTTAAGTGTAGAGTCTAATTCTGTGACAGCCCAGCCGGGCCGGTTGCAAAGATTCTAGGATGAATTTTACCAAACCTAACCGTGATAGTCATTATTTAGCAAATGTTTAAATTGTTCAGACCAAACCAAATGATTTGCCGGAATCTTCAGAGAATAAATGACATTTATTAACAACAACAACAACAAAAAACCCTCAAAAAACAAACAAAAAAAATGTAACCCCCCCAAAACCCTATATTTAAATAGCGCAAAGGCTGATGCAGGCAATCATCTATATTCATGAACTTGTTAATTGTGTGGTGGGCCATAAATCCATGTGGGTGAGAAGACAAGTCCTGTGGGGAGACAGTACCCCTCTTTTCTGCCAAATCAGTGCATTCTCTTAGCTGCCGTAGCTCGGTGCTTCCGTGTGGGAAGCAAAAGCCCAGGGGCTGCCCGGGAGGAGTGTCCTAACCATTTTCACATGAAAGAAATGTGAGTGTGAATGTTTTAAGACAAACGCTCAGGGATTCTTTCTGTTTTTTAGTTTTGTACGTGTTCGCATTTTCAGTACTGCTGGTTTGCGTTCCTAGTTCGGGAAGCCCTTATTCATGATCCTGCTTTTCTTGCTGCACGATTTCCTTGCGGTACTGACAGATGGACAGAATGACAATTGAGATGTTCTTCTGATACCACTCTTTTAGCTGCAATAATAAACAATACTTGGAAGTGTATGCAGACAGTGTGATGCAACTTTGTAACATTTAAAAAGTCTTATTTGAACTTTTTGAAAAAATGCAGTAGCCTCCCAGCCCCGAAGGACTGTATGTTTGTATGTGTCCTCCTCTATTGCCCATGACCCTTTGATCCCCTCCCACAGGGAGGACAGAGCGGTCGCAAACTAGGGAGTTGGGGGATCGGTTGGAAACACTGGTCCTTCGAGCTCGTGATGCTGCGTGGAGAGCAAGCAGAGACTGACCTGTCTGCAGGTGGGACCGTGGATTTAGGGACTGTCCCTCTGACAACTTCCTTGAAGGAGGCAGAGCCAAGTCATTTATGCCATAGGGTCCCCGAAGCGTAGATCTGGCGGGTGGTGGGGGGCATCCAATGCGATCTGTCCCACTACTCTCTGAGCTTGAGAGCAGAAGATACATCTTATTCCTTTCTGTATACCCAGAATGGAACACAAAGTCTGGAATATAGTGAATCAGTAAAGACATGCAGACTCATAAGCTGTGTGAAGAGTGAGAGACCTTCCCAGTTAGCTGAATGAAATTAGATGCACAAATAACGTCCGGGAGGGTCTAAGGACTGAAGCAGACTCTGTTTTCTCATGGCTCCCACAGACAAGATTCCCAGTGTACTGGGTGCAAAGGATAGATATCCATGCCCAGGAGGATGCCACCCTCCTCGTGGGCTTTATGTCCCCCCCCACCGCACCCCAAAGTCTTTCTCCTTTGACCAAAGCAAACTGGGTTGGCCAACCAGGTACAAGATTCTTGGGTAGGGGAGGAAAGAAAGGGTCAGTGAGTAGGTGTTTTCCTTTGCTCTTTTCTAGCACTAGTGGGAGAGAGTTGGCCCCACCGAGAATGACTTCAGGGCCATAGGTGACCTGCTCTCTAGCTTGGGTTGATGCCACGGAGGCGGGCCCAGACTCCCTTGAAAATGAGTCAGTCTTTCACACACAAGGTGATACAGATGAGCAGCGGGAGGGGGTCCATTCTACAGAGTCCGGCTCTTACTGACGTGTGTCTCTCTTCCCTTCCTTTCCAGACTTTTCTCTGGGGAGCTCTCTCCAGTGTGGGGCCAGTCTAGAGGAGGAACTGTTCTTGGTGCAGTCCTATTACCTTGCACATTTGCCTTTGTCGGCGGTCCCTTGTTCCTGACATTGCTGCACAATGCTAGGCTGCATTAATGTTTCATCGTTGTTTTATTTTATTGTGTTTTTTTAAAAGATTTTGTTTATTAGAGAGAGCACGCGTGTGAGAGAGAGCATGAGCAGGGGTAGGGAGAAGGGCAGAGGGAGAGAGAGAGAAGCAGACTCCCCGCCGAGCTGGGAACCCGATGCGGGGCTCGATCCCAGGACCCCGGAATCATGACCTGAGCTGAAGGCAGACACTTAACAACTGAGTCACCCAGGCACCCCTGTTTTATTAACAAAACAGTCTGGTTTTGTCTTTGCCTTAAGGAGCTGGTGCCTTAAGAAGTCCTGTTATGGGGCGCCTGGGTGGCTCAGTGGGTTAAAGCCTCTGCCTTCGGCTCAGGTCATGATCTCAGGGTCCTGGGATCGAGCCCTGCATTGGGCTCCCTGCTCGGTGGGGAGCCTGCTTTCTCTTCTCTCTCTGCCTGCCTCTCTGCCTACTTGTGATCTCTCTGTGTGTCAAATAAATAAAAAATCTTAAAAAAAAAAAGTCCTGTTACAAGTTGGTAGGACTTCTGACTCTTTAACTAGGTTTGATATATATTCCTTTGAGCAGCACACAACGATACTCACAGATCCCTAGGGCAAGAAGACTAATTAATACACTGCCAACTTGGAACTCTAAGACAACAAACACAGTCACGGCAAAGCCGCCAAATGAAGTTATGGTTGAGAACAAAGTCATTTCTCTAATTCGCCACCAGAGGGCACTCTTGGCTTTGCTGCCAAACCTTTTAACAAGGCTTTCTCTAGTCTCTTCCTCTGGGAAAGGCAGAGAATTTTCTTGATTCTCGAGAACCAGATGGTAATTTGAGGACTGGTGAGACCAACCATGTCTCTGGACATTTCTATCCAGGATTATGACCAATTCTGGCCTAATTCATAATATCTGAAAAATGTCCTCAAAGAATAGCTGTGTTCCAGATGTGACATGAAGATAAAATTTTGCCTAATGGGTAAAAGGGTGGTCAGAACCTCAGACATGGAAGGTCCCCTGGGGGAGACTTTAACCTAGGTCTCACACTTATGAAGGACCAAAATTGAGACTATTGATATGATCTCCAAATAATGAAGATTATTTTATGTTTGTTTTAGAGGTGTTACTGTGTTAAATGTAAACATTTAAAATATACTGTATTTTTAACTTTTGTCATTTAGTTTTTAATATAGGGAAACATTTTCATTTTTTTAAAAGATTTTATTTATTTCTTTGACAGAGAGAGAGAGATCACAAGTAGGCAGAGAGGCAGGCAGAGAGAAGAGGAAGCAGGCTCCTTGCCGAGCAGGGAGCCCGATGCGGGCCTCCATCCCAGGACCCTGAGATCATGACCTGAGCTGAAGGCAGAGGCTTTAACCCGCTGAGTCACCCCGGCACCCCCCTTTTTTAAAAATATCCATTTGACAGAGAGACAACTAGAGAGGAAATACAAGCAGGGAGAGTGGGAGAGGCAGAAGCAGGCTTCCCACCGAGCAAGGACCTCCCCCCTCCCCAGTCATGTGGGGGTCAGTCCTGGGATCACGACCAGAGCCAAAGGCAGACACTTAATGACTGAGCCACCCAGTTACCCCTCTGATTTTTAAAAAGCTCATCAGTAATTCATTCAAGAGTAATTCATTCATTCATGATACCACATCATGCTAGGTGCAGATTTCAATTCCAAACTAAGCAAGTAAAACTCTTTCTGCCCACTCGTTTTAGTGGTACTAAAATACACTTTGCATTTTACATTGTGCCTTCCAATTTTTAAAACCTTCTCCAAGGCCTGATTTTTGCAGCAACTCCTTTGGTAAGGTGCGGTATTTTCTCTGCTTTACAGGCAGTGGGATGTCTTTTAGTGGAGATGATTTTTACACGCTTTAAATATTTTAAAGGTGTTGATGAGCATTCCCAGAAGCACACACTCAGGTGGATGGATAAAACACATAAAGAGAAAGTGTTTGAAACCAAGCATGCACATGCATCGGCGTGAAATCGGGCATCAAAGAGTCTCTTGGGGGAGCTAACATCTCCCATGTTCTTCATCAGCATCTTCTATTTTGGTGTGGGTAAGTAGTGTTTTCTGAGTCTTTTGGAAACTTCCCTATAAGTGAAACTTCAATCCCTCACTCCAGTACCGAAGTTCTTCTCTAAAAGTATCCACCTTAAAACTGACAAAGGGTTCCGCTTTCACTTTGGCCATAACTTTTCTATTCAACCCAGCTAGTCCTGACTGCTGATAAGAAGTCTTCATTTTTACAACAAGGGATTACATTTTTTTTTTAAAGATTTTATTTATCTGGCAGAGAGAAAGAGAGAGAGAGAGCCCAAGCAGGGGGAGCAGCAGGCAGACGGAAAGGCAGAAGCAGGCCTCCCACTGAGCAGGGAGCCCAATGTGGGACTCGATCCCAGGACCCTGAGATCATGACCTGAGCAGAAGGCAGACGCCCAACCAACTGAACCACCCAGGTGCCTCAAGGGATTATGTTTCAATCTTTGAGATTACTCCATCTTCTGTGAGTCTTACGTGTTAGAGCTGCAAGGCATTATAACATTTCTCATCTCTGATATCCGGTAGTATCTGTTTCGGTTAGATAGCTCCAAGAACATCTTGCCTAATTTTGCAAAGAAAAAAACCATAAAGGTCACACCGAAAAAGAGAGGATGTCCCTGGTAACCCATACACATTCTGTTGGTGGGGGTGGGGGTAGTACCCAAAGTGTTCTGGTGAGGAGTACCAAATAACTGCAAGATTGTGTTAAATACGCATACTCGGTTGCTGCATTCATAAGAATGATTTGATCTCTGGGGTAGCTGGAGACGAAAAGAATACTGTCCTCCAGCCTCGTCAGAAAGGCCGTGCCAGGGGCGCCTGGGTGGCTCAGTGGGTTAAAGCCTCCGCCTTCGGCTCAGCAGGGAGCCTGCTTCCCCCTCTCCCCCTGCCTGCCTCTCTGCCTACTTATGATCTCTCTCTCTGTCAAATAAATAGATAAAAATCGTTTTTAAAAAAAGAAAGACCATGCCAACATAAAAATGATACATAGGAAGTCAAAGGCAAGTGGAGAAGCACAGAGATAGTATGGCCCAAGTCATAATACCACCAGAGCTCAGGAAATACCCCCTTCTATGGAAAACCATCCCAGGGCATAAGTAGCTAAACCACATCAACCAGGACTTTAGGGGGGAAAATAAATAAATAAAGTTCTAGTTTTTTAGCTTCAATTTAGAGCTAGTATCTTTAAAAACAAGCATTGAGTCCGTAGATACCTTTTGACACCCCCCCCCTTTTTTCTAAGATTTTCTTTCTTTCTTTGACAGAGACAGCGAGAGAGGGAACACAAGCAGGGGAAGTGCTCTCTGAGAGGGAGAAGCAGGCTTCCTGCCGAGCGGGAACCCCATGCAGGATCCGATCCCAGGACCCCTGGATCACGACCCCAGCCGAAGGCAGACTCTTAGCCACCCAGGCGCCCCCACAGACACCTTTTGAATACTCACTACGTGCAAGGCATAATGGTTGGCATTGTGGGGAAAAAATCCTAAAGATACTACCTGTGCCCTAAAAAGAACTATTCATCTTGCAAGCTGTTAAATATATTTTGGTTACATGAAGTGCCCGAAGGTGCACATTTGCCAGTTTAGGAAATGATACCACTTTAATCAAGACTAAAGAGGATGCGGGCGCCTGGGTGGCTCAGTGGGTTAAAGCCTCTGCCTTCGGCTCAGGTCATGATCTCAGGGTCCTGGGATCGAGGCCCGCGTCGGGCTCTCTGCTCAGCGGGGAGCCTGCTTCCCCCTCTCTCTCTGCCTGCCTCTCTGCCTACTTGTGATCTGATCTCTCTGTGTCAAATAAATAAATAAAATCTTAAAAAAAAAAAGACTAAAGACGATGTGATTTCATTTGGATTCACGAAGTGGGGCTATCTTTGTTGCCCATAATGCTGTGCTGACCTTTTTGGCTTCCTCCCTGTGACACAGAACAGATAGCGAGGAGATTTTAACTACTTTCCCCGAGGTGGTTGCATTGGTATCTGGGACACAAACTTCTGTCCTCGGGGCAGCTGATGGGCCGGAAAGGCAGAGAAGCGGGTAGCTGTTCCGCAAAGTGCTGTGAGCAGGAGGGGAGAGCCTGGGCGGAGCAGGGGGCAGCTTGAGGCTTCTGGATGTGGCTGCACCGGGCTTCATGCAACCGGCCGTGGAGAGTAGGTACTTCAACAGGCGTTGTGATAGAGGGTGCAAGAACCAAAGGAGGCAAAGAATGGGTTGGTTGGGGCTGGGGGCTCGAAGCGGGCAGCGTGGCAGCAGCCTACTAGCTAAATCCAAATGAAGCAAGTCTGCCAGTGCCACCCACTTCAAAAACCCATAAGAGTATCCAAAGCACCCAAGCACGGTCGCCGGGGACACAAGAAGAGGACAGCCTGTGCTGAATGGAAGTTTGAAGGTTGACTTAATTTCTTTGGAGGGCAAACCTGAGTGACAATTTTACGTCTGAGCAGAATTCATTTGTAAGTCTGAGAAAGTGAGTTGGGATGGTCCCTTTGGACCACTGAGGGGTCCAAGAGCGAAGGAAGCCCTTCCTCTTCTCTCGGAGATGCTGCTTGAGCCACGCAAAGTTCAAGGACAAGCCTTGCCTGCCAGGAATGGGAAAGGAGGAAGTTCCTGGGTTGCCCTAATGGTGAATCGGGAAGAGACTTGGAGGAGGGGAAGACTGAAGAAGAACCTAGAACCGACAGGGTGTCTGTCTGTGTGCTAGAAACTCACCCCAAGGGAGGCCAGGGGCCTGCATCCTACCCAGCTCCGGTACCATCCAGAGAGCCAAGCAACTAGAAAATCCGCCCTCTTCCCATGTTTGCATTGCCTGTCAAGAAACTCAGAGCTGCTTCTGAACCTTTGTCTCATCAATACACAAGCAGAATATCATAATATTCGTAGCACACTGACCTTCTAAAGAAAACAAACTACAGAGTAGCTAGAGGCTGGAGGCCCCAGAAAATGGGCATCTAGAGAGTGTGTGTATTCTGTCAGCGCTGGGTCAGGGACAGAAGCCTCCTGGAAGGTTCTGAATGATGAACTGGTTTGTTATAGGGCGTGAGTATAACACCTGATACGTTATTAGATACTGATAGATCATTCTGTAGTGTGAACTGGCTTATGTCATACATATACATACACTCTACATATTGTTACATTTCCAAGTCCACAGACTGGTCTCTCTGTCATATTCCTCCTTTCCTCCTAATATGTGGCTTTCCATCTTTTATTTCTCTTTATGTGATTTTTTTGGGATTTTAATTGTAAACGTCCTCGGTTCTTCAGGTAAAATATGGAGCACAAATTTAAAATAAGATGCGTATTCCTTTGCAAGTTTGTGGTGTGCCAAGCACCGTGCTTCTCTTTCTGTGAGGCCACAGGGCTCACAGCGTGGGATTCCCAGCCCCGGAGGAAACCGCTTCAAGTGAAATACTTAGCTAATGCCCCGCAGACACTGTTGTTGTGATTATTATTATTATTGTTTCCCCATTTTAATGCTCGAAAGAGCCTCCGGCGGTGGCTACTCTTCTTTTCTTTTCCTTTGGCGGGGTAGGGACGGGTGGGCGGTGGACGACAAACGCAGGGCCTCGGGGACTGAAGCGCTGTGCTCCAACCTCACGGACACCCGAGGCGAAGCTACAGTAGTTCCGCGTGGTCCCGCCTTCCAGGTGCTCGTCCCCGACTTTTATCCTCCAGGGGACTCTTGTGTCGCGCGTCAGCCACCCGGGTCAAAGGCGGGGGGAGGGTTCTACGCGGGTCGCGGGTGGCCCCAGAGCTCGCCCAGTACCGACCTCCTCCGG
>LNAC01000266.1:1198683-1236280 GCA_002007465.1 Ailurus styani
CCCACGGCCCCCCCCCCCCCCCCCCCCCCCCCCCGGGGCCCCCCCCCCCCCCCCCGAGAGCCGCCGAGGTGGGGCGGGCCGCGCAGTCGGGCTCCGGGCGCCGGGGCGGGGCGAGGGCTCGCGGGCTGAGGACCAGCGGCCGCCCGGCTCCGCGAGGCCCGCGCCGAGGAGCGCGGGGTAGGCGCGACCTCCTGCGCTCGGCGCCCGGCGTCCGGCCAGGCTGCAGGCACGCTCGCGCGCGCCGCTGCAGGACAAGGAAGGCCGGTGAACTGCTTCCATCGCTTGCATTCCAAACGCAGACGGCGCGGCTTTACAGCCAGATCGGGGCAGACTCTGCGTGTTAAAACCCAGGACTTTTTTTTTTAAACTGAAGCCTCGCAGCCGCGGTCCCTGCCCTGTCGCCGTGCCTCCTCGTCGGGGTCGCTGCTCCGGGCCCCGCGCGCGCGGCGGACAGCGGAACGAGCGGCCGCCCGGTGTGCGGACCCCGCGGGGGGAGTCCGCGGGCCCTGGGATCCCGAGCTTGCGGCGAACCGGCGGGGACAGCTCCGCTGCGAGACCCTGGAACCCGCTGCGCGCGCCCGGGCGCCCCGGGGAGATCCATGGGCCGCCCGCAGCTCCTTAGATCGACGGGAGGTGTGCCGACAGGAAAGATCCGAAATACAGAGAGGTACGTCCCTTTAAAAAGTTTTTAAAAATGCAGCAATGATTGCTTCTTGAGGAAAGCACGCGGACGCAATTCTATGTATACATTTAAAAATACAAGCGACTGCGCACAGATTGCAAAGGAGCTCTTGACCGCGGTGGCGGAAACATTCTCGACCTTGGTTGGGGGTGATGATGACAGAGGAATTAAGTTGTCAAAATTGGTAGAAACTACACTGGAGATCTGCCCCTTCTATCGAGTGCACCCGGCACGCCCGTTGGAAAAAAAATCGCACATAAATCTGCGTGCGTAGAAAAGGTTAATAAGTAACACTGCATATTACGCCTAGGAAAAGCCGCTCCCGCGCCGCTGTAGATACACGTTTTTGGCACCTGAGCGCGACTCGGTGGGGTTGTTTATTTCTGCAAGCCGGGCCGGCCAGGAAAGGGGAGACAGAAGGCGGCTGACATCACTCAGGGCGGGGCCAAAGCGCCAAGAAAAGTCGGCGGGCCGCGGGCCGCCCAGGCACAGCCTCACCATGAGCAGCCACAACACCTCCGAGCTCCCCTTCCTGGGCAGCTCGGGCCAGCTGCTCCTGCAGCCGCTCTGGGACCAACTGCGGGCCCGGGAAGCGCTCACGCAGTCGCCCTTGTTCGCGGTCCTCTTTTCCATCACCACGTACGTGGGCTTCTGCCTGCCCTTCGCGCTGCTGGACGTCCTGTGCCCCTGGGTGCCGGCGCTGCGGCGCTACAAGATCCACCCGGACTTCTCGCCGACGGCGCGGCAGCTGCTGCCCTGCCTGGGCCAGACCCTCTACCAGCACGTGGTGTTCGTGCTCCCCTTGACGCTGCTGCACCGGGCGCGCGGCCCGGCCCCCTGGCCCCGCGAAGCCCCGGAGCTGCTGCAGCTGGCGCGCCACGTCCTGGGCTGCCTGCTGCTCTTCGACGCCGAGTTCTTCGCGTGGCACGTGCTGCATCACAAGGTGCCCTGGCTCTACCGCACCTTCCACAAGATGCACCACCAGAACTCGGCCTCGTTCGCGCTCGCCACGCAGTACATGAGCACCTGGGAGCTGTTCTCCTTGGGTTTCTTCGACATGGTGAACGTCACGCTGCTCCAGTGCCACCCGCTCACCGTCCTGGTGTTCCACGTGCTCAACATCTGGCTGTCGGTGGAGGACCACTCCGGCTACGACTTCCCCTGGTCCACGCACAGACTCGTGCCTTTCGGGTGGTATGGCGGTGTGACGCACCACGACCTGCATCACTCGCAGTTTAACTGCAACTTTGCCCCTTACTTCACTCACTGGGACAGAATCCTGGGGACTCTGCGGTCCGCTCACGCCAGGTGACGCGCAGCCTCCAGCCCCGGCCGCGGTGGGGTGGCCCAGGGGGTGCCCCCTCCCTACTCCGATCCAGGACTGCCGCAGGGCACTTCACACTTGAATCAGGAGAAACACACCTGAGCTGTTGTGTGTCTTGTTTTGGTTTTGTAAGTAATTTGTTACCTGCTGGAGATTTAAAAATCTGACGTATTTTCAGTCTGTTGAAATAATTTATGTTGCTTCTGTACATTGGCAGTTGTATTCTTGGAGTCAAATTCTAGCTCACTTCCGTAACCTTGATTGCTGGATATGTTAGACACTCATCGCTGGCATATTTAAATCATCTCAAAAAGGATTTGATTGTAGGACAAGGAAGGTCCTATGTTTCAAAGTGTCATAGAAATAGGCTAAGATAACCTGGAGAATAGGTTCTCTGACTCTATTAGCAACAAACATGTTCCTGCTGGACAGTGATCACAATTGTTGTGCTTTTTTCTATTTTTTCATGTAACTATATATTTATATTGAAAGAAATGTTATTTGTATTAAAAAAAAGAGAACAGAATGTAAACCAAAGGAGTTTGGCCTGCTATTTCCATAGCATTTAGACTGATCAATACTAAAACTGGAAGAGGGAGATGGGGCGGCAGCTCCTTCAGAGCCTCCATCAGCCACAAAAGGAGAGGAGTCTGGTGGTGGGGTGTTCTGTGAGGCATTTGTAGGAGAGACAAGGCAGAGGCGGCAGAAGGGGTCAGTTTGTCTGTGTCTAGCAGTTACACAGATGGAGAGCCACTATTTTTCTGAATGGTTTTCAGCTGATTTCTGCATAACAAGCAACTCAAAGAATTACCCTCTAAAGTTTCAGAGATCAACCCTGCTCAACCATTTGATTAACTGGAGGACAGTGGTGTTGGGGGTTGAACAGAACTAGTGGACTGCCTTCCTTTGCAAAACTGGCGAGTCAAGGGTGTGCATGAGAAGGGCTGATAGATATAGAAAGAGATTCTGAGTCAGCCGTTGTTTTTCTATGTATCCATTTCACTAGCACGAGTGACCATCATGCACACAGCTCTGCAACTGGGGATTTCTGGGTTTTCACTTTTCTTAAGCAAAGATATACATGCAAATTGCATACCCCTTTGTCAAAGAGAGAAAAAGTGAAATTTGGCCCCAGGTCCCTGGTTTCTCATTTGTAAAAGGAGATCGTGTTCCAGATGTTCTCCCAGATTACTTGCCACCGTCAATGTCCCTATGACCGATCACACACCTGTCAGCTGGCACCTACCCCATCCCAAGCGGCTGCTGCCTAATTGTTTTCATTTAATCTTGGGTATAGGGTAAAGTAAATCATCAAGACAATTTAGACAGAAAAGTATGAAAAATGGCATCTTTGCATGTAATTCTAGGCTCATTATATATGAACCCAACTATCCTGTTGAAAGGTGAAGCGTCCGCCTAAGGACCTGGTTTCCACGACCTGCCCAGTGAGACTCCCGAGCAGCGAGAAGTGTGTCCATGCTCTCCCAATCTTTGGCAAGTTGCAGTCACAATGCCCAGCTACTCTGCTGATTTTCTCATGTTCCCTCCCAAGACGTGTGCTCCTCGGGCTTCTTCACCAAAGCTACCTCTTCCTCTGTCAGCAGAGGCTCCATGCCGGGTCCTAAGGATTATATTGATGCATACATGTAAGGTCCGTGCAGACAGACCATCAGAGGTACGAGGAGCATGCTTCCTCGGAGGGAGTAGGACGGGCAACATACTACGCAGAGGAAACCAGGAGAAGGGACAGGCAGGGACAGGAAGGCGTGAAGTACACGGTGTAACTCTTACTTGCTCTGAGCAGCTCCCGGCTGCGGACGAATCTGTGAGAATGACGGTTGATCGGTCAGTCTCGGAGATTTTGTGAAACATCTCACGTAGCCTTACTGTGTAAGGGAATTTTCATTTTGGGCCAGTTGTACCCATGGAAATGATTTGGGTCTAGAAACCCTTTGTCTCGGTTGACGTTTGATTAGTTTTTAATACCTTGGCTGGGGAGGTAGGGGAGTGGAGAGGATGAGTGGTTTTGCAGAAGAGCCCTGCGATAATAAGAGTGAAATACTTCACTTTTGCCCGCACTTCGATGCTTTCATGCATTGTTCCACTTGCCCCTTACACTCAAAGGGAAGTAGGATGGTTGCTATTATTACCATTATGACGACCACCCCGAATTGGTACCTGCACCGGTAAAGTGACTTGCTCCTGACTCTTAGAATACTAGACGTTGGAGCCAGTTCTGGACCTCAGGTCTTCGGATGCTTGTGAAACTCCGCAATTGCTAGAGAGATATTAACACTCTCCCTCCCCCAGCCAATGACCTCTGTCTGCTATTCCTCCCTGGCCACTGCCCTCAGGCACCGTGGCCACTCCCACCCCCCATTACTTTGATGTGAATTTCCCTGGATTCAAAGCCAGTGTGAGCAGGCAGCCCGGGAAAGCATGACCCAGGTCAAGATCTCAGTTTTCCGTCTCCCTCGCTGCACATTGGCGGGAACGTACAGCCAGACTGCCCTGGGGGAAGCTTGACTCTGGGCCTTAACTAGCTGAGTGACTCTGGACGAGTGACTTAGCCTCTCTGCTTTGGCTGCCTCATCTGTGAAACGTGGATCATCCCAGAACCCAGGTCGCAGAGTCCCTGCGGGAGAGTCTGCGTTATCACGCGTGCAGGGCGAGGTGAGCCAGGGTCTCGGCTACGTTTGTTTGCTGCGGTGGGTGCTTCGGGCTTTAGGATGTGAGCACCGGGACTGCCCTGTGGGACCCGGGCCTCCCATCTACACTCCTGAGCTCTTCCACCTCCCTGGGGACCAAGTAGAGCCCGGTTTTGATCTTGGTTCCTGCCTGACGGGGGACGCTGCTTCCCTTGTCCTCCTTTCAAGGCTAAAGTGTTGCAAAGAGAGACATCTGTGTGTCGGGTTCTCCCTCCTCACCCCTGAGACATCCCGCCCCTGCCTCCTCCTGAAGTGTCCACTCCTGGTTCACCGCTCTCTTCCCAATGATCGATTCCAGGGATTTCCATCTGCCCGGCTTTTTTGATTTTTAAAGGGTAGCTGTAAGTGTCTTCACTCTTGCTTGGTCTTAGTGAACTTTCTCCAAACTGCTTTCCTTCCTAAGTCTCTGGCATCCTTCCCAGAGCTCCACACTTTGCTCAGCAGGGAGCTCAGCTGCAGGGTGTTTTTCTTCTTGTTAAAAAGTATCTATACTGTGTGCGGGGAACGTCCTTTGTAGCAGCGTCCAGTGCAAATCTCGAGATTGCCGCTTGCATTGCATTGTAGCACACACACAATATATGACGTATATGTGCATATGCACACCGTAAAAAAACAAAACAAAACAAAACAACACCGTATGTGTACATGTTATATGTACATGCTACACACAAACTGTAGGTCTGCACACTATTATATGTCCACAGGTGTGCGTTTGCACACACTATACACACACACAGACACATACATATATATGTATACACATACATACATATACACATTATATATGCACATTATATATATATACACAGTATAGATATATATTCCCTCCTCTCTCTGTCTCTACACACACACCCACACACACACCGATTTCCTTTTTAAAAAAGATTTATTTATTTATTTATTTATTTATTTGAGAGAGCAAGAGTGAATGGGGTGAGGGGCAGAGGGAGAGAATCTTCAAGTAAACTCCCTGCCTGGCGCAGAGCTGGACACGAGGCTACAGCCCATGACCCATGAGATCACGCCCGGAGCCTGAACCAAGAGCCGACGCTTACCCTCCTGAGCCACCCAGGTGCCCCCCCAAACTACCATTTCTGTCTTGCTCACCGTTTATCTTTGCCCTTACTCGAACGACACTCGTTCTCGATAACTGCTGCTTCGGGGTTGCATGAATCCTGGAAGCACAGAAACACCGCTCTGCCCTTAATCCTGTCTTTCTTCATCAGTTCCGTCATCCATCACTAGTCCATCCTGGCTTCCTAACTGAGGTCACGCTCACAACACATGGTCTCCGCTCTAGAGCAGGTCCTAGTCTGGCGAGAAAGCCCATCCGGCCAGCAAATGCCTCTGACCTAATGTCGCCAGTGCCCCAGGGGTGGGTATCCCCAGGTTGTTAAGAGAGGCCCGGGACAGGTGGGTCATTTAAGCAACAGAAACCAAGAAGAATTTAGATGTCTGGGTGGCTCAGTCGGCTAAGCATCTGTCTTGGGCTCGGGGCCTGAGCCCCATAATCCCGGGGTCCTGGAATCGAGTCCCACATTGGGCTCCCTGCTCAATGAGGAGTTTGCTTCTCCCTCTGTACCCCGCCACTGCTCGTGCCCTCCCTCCCAAATAAAGAAATAAAATTTAAAAAAAGAAAGAAAGAAAGCAGCCCCAAAGGATTTGTATCTGTTCCCCGGGGGGGCGAAGGGGGCCCTGGGAGAAGCAGCGCCGTGGCAAGGCAGAGCGGAGTGAAGGCACCTGGTTGCTGGAAACAGGGAGGGGAGCACGGAGCTCTCCACAGAGAACGAGCAAGGACCGTCTGGCCACTTGACAAACCGAAGGAGCCGCTTAACACTGTTTGCTCACCTGCCTCTGCTCAGGGTTTTTGGGAGATGGCATGTAAGATTGCTTCCAAGCCAATGTTAGGGCTTGTTCTTATTTGTCGATTTATGATGAGTACATAGATGAATGAATCGAGAATTGGGTTGGAAATGGTATTCCGAGAAGCTCCGGTTGTATTCTCCAGGCAGCCTGTTCCTTAGGGCGAGGGGAGCTCCACAGATTTTAAGCTAAGGAGTGATGCAATGAGAAAGGGTGGAAGAAGAAGGTAACTGACAGCAGAGAACGGTGGTCCTGGTTCCAGCAAGGGGACCGTTCCAGGTTCTGCTCGATTCCCATCCTGGCTCCCTGGCTTAGGAACTCTGTGAGTGTAAACCAGTTACTTAACCTACCACTCCGGGTTCTCATCTGGAAAATGTGGGTGGTAGAATTGTGACCAACAAGGAAGATGTTTAGAGAATTTAGCACCTGCTTCCCACCCTGAGTGGTAGCACTTTTGTTACAAGTGGTTGGAAAGCATTATGATTGCAGACAGGATACAATATAATAAGCTTGCTCCAAGGCAAGTGCAGGTAAGGTGGAGAGGAAGAAACAGACCTCTCTGTTGTCAGAAAAGCAACACAGGCTCCTGGAAAAATTTCAAACCCTAGTGAACAGTGTGAAGTGGAGTAACTTCCATCCCCACTCAGTGAACTCATTGCCACTGCAGATACCATCAAAGTTAACCCTTTTTTGAGCTACCAGACCAGAAATCCAGTTGTTCAGAGTCTCTCTGTCTCTCTTTCAGCTAGGATGCATTACATGGTTTTTAAAAGTTAAAAAAAAAAAAAGCAAGTTAGTGTGAACAGAAATTTTTAGACAAAAGCCCAAGGGCATTTCCTCCCTCTAAATATCTTTTGCTTATTTCCTTTTTCTGTACTTTTTGATCACGACTCAAAACAAGAAGAGAAACTTGTCTGTCTTCCCCAGCTTTCATGGGCGGCTTGCTCAGCGGGGTGGCAGAAAGGGCAGGACGGAGGAAAAACGAGGTTCTCCTCGCTCTCTGCAGCCTCCGTCCCCTTCTCCTCATGCCTACAGCCCTTCCTCAGCCCCTCTCTTGGAAATTCCACTCTCTGCCTTTGCTTGCAAGATCTTGCAGATCTTTGACTCCTTGGAAAGTGCTCAGTCAGTGTCTCCAGCATGCACGCTTTGGGGTTTGGAGCCCGAAGGGGCTGTGGCTGAGCTCCCTGATTTGCCATTTCCCGGGAAACCATCAAATCCCTTGGGACATCAGTTTCCTTCTCTGTGAAATGGGTGGAGGTTGGGGGTAAACGGGGAGTAGGTTGCCCTGGTCCTCAGGCTGCTGTGGAGATCTAAGGAGACAGAGCAGTAGGATGCTGAGGGAGGAGTGGATGTTCCGTGTGCAGAGTGTGATGATGTGGACCTTGGACGTGTCGGGAAGGTACTGAGGTGACGTGGCTCCTGTCTCCCTCCATCTCCGTAGAGCGATCTGGCCTCACCATTTCCTCCATCAGTCCTGCCTCCAGGGCTCATGCTGACCTCCTTCCCTTGAAATCCTCTGCTCTCTAAGCCCTGGTTCTTGCCTCCCTGCTAAGTCTCAGGAGAATACAGAAGGGGAGGGCGCTTCGAGGTGCCCAGAGACAAAGGAAGCCAGCCCCTGGGCGCGAGTTTGCAGAAGGAGCCCGGGCAGGCGTGTTCGTGCCAGCCAGAAGCGGTGTGGATCTGAGATGCTCCAGAAAAGGGCTCTTCCTGCTTTCCGTGCCAAGGATGAATGCCAAGCCAAGAGCTGCAGCTGGCTACACAAGTTGAATTTGGCAGCTCCGGGCTTTTGAAAGAAGAAGCCTCCTGTAATTGGACATTAAGTGGAAAAAAAATCACCCCCTACCAGGCACTTTGAGTTCCCAGTGAAATGGACAAGAGCGGCTCCTCCGTGACAGTGGGCTGACCTGCCTGAGATCCCGAAGAGCCGAGGGAGGGGAGCTCTGTGCTGACACGGGCAAGCCAAGGAGATTCCACAAATGCTAAGGCTGAGACAGCACTGTCCAGTTTCCCTATTTGGTGAATAAGGAAACAGGCTCTGGCATGGGAACTGACTTCTCCTGGGTCACACAGCTGGGTGAAAACTAAGACCAGGGCTCCCCCTGCCTCCACCCCCGCCTCCCTCCTGATTCCCTCCCACCCTGGGGTCCTCAGAGCCTCCTGCTGAGTAGCAGAATCGTGGTTACGCTGCCTAGAAATGGTTGCAATCCACAGTTTTGTTAATCACTCGCATAAACACAACACAATCAGCTCTGCTGATTTTTAGCAACTTGAATGAAGCGTTTATTCCCACTCGGCTCAGATCTATCCCGCAACATACCTTTGTCGGTAATTGGTTTAAACTTTTATTGCATCCCTGAGAACCCTGCCAATCTCTGTTTAGAGAATGTTTAAGAAAGTCTCCATATCACGGAGCACAATGAACCCAGCAACGAAGAATGGGACTATTTGTACATCAACAACAACAGTTGTGATACAAAGGGAAGCCAGACAAAAAGACTGTGTGCTCTGTGGTTCTATTTACATGAAACTTCAGAAAATGCAAGTGAATCCACTGTGAAAGAAAGTAGATCAGTAGTTGTTCAGGGGAGGGAGTGGGCCTCAAAGATGCATCTCCAGGGGGCACAAGGAGACTTCGAGGGAAGATGGTTATGTTCACTATCTTGATTGCAGTGCTGGTTTCATACATATATATGTTGAAATTTATCAAATTGTATACTTTAAGTATATGTAGTTTATTGTACCTCAATTATGCTGAGTAATGATGCTGATCATGTCAATGATGATTAATCATTGATGAATTTTAGCTTTGGAGCCAATTTACCATGAGAAAAATATGGCAGGAGGTAACATCACAATAACGTCATAAGGACACACACCTACACAGAGTCTAAGATCTATCCTTTGCCTGTCTGTACTCCTGATCTATCGGAAGCAGACACCCTCACAAGGAAGAAGACCCATTTGAGAGCCTGCAAAATCAAGACCCCCTTCTCTGAGGATCTCCCCTCCCCCACCATCACGTACACCAGATGGCTCCAGCAGCCATGTTGTACTGTATGATCCCCCTATTGTGGCTACGGCTTTCTGGACCTGGGTGGGGAATACACTCAGGAAATACACTCAGGAATTGACGATATGTAAACAAGAGGGTTGAGATGACTGTGTTGGGCTACCATCTTGTGCCATGTGAACGGGGATGCATGGAAGCTCGTCCACAGAACAAAGGAAGGATGAGCAGATTTTCAGGGAGGAGAGATGAGAGGCACACGTCCCAGGAAAGAGAGTGAGGGGAAGGAGATGAAGACAGCAGTCAGCTGCTCTGGCTCCTGAGGGATCTATGCACCGGTTCCAGGTGTTAAGCCTGCTATCGTTCCTGCCTTTGCATTTCATGACTTTCCATTACATGTCTCTTCTTGGCTGTTGAGAGGCCAGTGTGGGTTTTGTATGCAAAGAGAACATGGTTAAAACACAAGGGTTCTGGGGTGCCTGGGTGGCTCAGTCGTTGAGTGTCTGCCTTTGGCTCATGTTCAAGGTTCATTTATGTTGTAGCACTATCAGTACCTATTTCTTTTTATTGTCGAATAATATTTCATTGTATGGGATATACTATATTTTCTTTATCTATTTACTCGTTGATAGACATTTGTGCCGATTCCCCCTTTTGGCTGCTATTGTGAATAATGCTGCTATGAACATTCATGCAGATTTTTTTGTGGGGACATATTTCCTCATTTCTTTTGGGCATAACCCGGAGTAAAATTACGGTAATGCTTGAACTACTTTTTTTTTTAAGATTTTATTTATTTATTTGACACAGAGAGAGAGATCACAAGTCTGCAGAGAGGCAGGCAGAGAGAGAAGGAAGCAGGCTCCCTGCTGAGCAGAGAGCCCATTGTGGGCCTCGATCCCAGGACCCTGAGATCATGACCTGAGCCGAAGGCAAAGGCTTTAACCCACTGAGCCACCCAGGCGCCCAAGCTTGAACTATTGAGAAATCACCATGCTGTTCTAAAAATAAATGCATTAATTCTCATTCCTACCAGAAATGCATGGGTGTCCCAATTTCTTCACATTCTCCCAATATCTGTTGTTTTCATTTTTAAAAAATTATAGCCGTTCTTGTGGGTGTAAAGTGGGCTTTTATTGTGGTTTGATTTATATTTCCTTAATGACTAAAGATGTCAAGCATTTGTTCATGTGCTTACTGGTCATTTATATATGTTCTTTGAAGAAATGCCTATTTACGTCCTTTGCCCATGGAGTGGGAAGAAATCAGAGAGGGAGCCAATTCGTGAGAAACTCTGGACTCTGGGAAACAAACTGACAGTTGCAGAAGGTGGGGGCAGAACGGGGTAGCGGGGTGATGGGTGTTAAGGATAAGGGCATGTATGGCAATGAGCACTGGGTGATACATACAACTAATGAACCACTGAACACTCCATCAAAAACTAAGGATGTCCTCTATGTTGGCTAGTTGAGCATAATAATAAAAAATTTTAAAAAATAAATTAAGAGTTGCCACTGGAAAAAATAATAAAGTATTTCTGCTTAAGAAAACAAAAACAAAAACAAAATAAAGTCCTTTGCCCTTTTATTTTTGGCCTTTAATACTGAGTTGTGAGAGTTCTGTAATACATTCTGGACACTAGACCCTTATCAGATATGTGACATACAAATATTTAAGCATATTTAAGACAGTTGACTTAAAGTTTTTTGTTGGAGTGTCTGGGTGGTGCAGTCAGTTAAGCATCTGACTCTTGGTTTCTGCTCGGGTCATGATCTCGGGGTCGCGAGATCGAGCCTCATGTTGGACTCCGTGCTCAGCTCGGAGTCTGCTTGGGGTCCTCTCTACCCCCTCCCTCTGCCCTACCCCCCGCTTGCTCTCTTTCTCTCTCAAATAAATAAATAAAACTTTAAAAAATAAGTAAAGTCTTTGTCTCAGTCCACCGAGTGTGTTGCCTCAGAGATTGCGTCTTTTAGCTGCTCTCCCCGCCTGTGAACGAGCCATGCTTGATAGTTTCTTTGCCTGGCTCCTAATTTTTGTGAAAAGCGGACATTTCGCTTATTATGGGGTGGCAGCTCCGTAAATGAGCTTCTTTGTCCTCCACAGGTTGTGTTGTTCCTGCTGATTGTCGTCATTGAGTTTGTTTCGTGGTTCTTCCAAAGCCCGAAACGCCGGAAGCAAACAAATACCCCGGTCACTGCGAGCAGACTCTGTGAGGACCCACTTTGAGCCTTGAGCCTGCAACTCTGCCTTCGCCCTCGTTTCCTGCTTGCCCGGAGCCTGAAGGTCAGTCAGAGGTGAAAGCTCAGGGCCTTCTCCCGTGTTTCTTGAGCATACTCGCAGCCCTCGGCTTCTTCTGTATGACCTTTAGATTCCCGGGAATATTCTGGAACTTTTCAGAGTCTTTATTCTCCAAAGCATCTTTCTTTTCCTAACTTTCCTAATTTTGGTGAGCTGATGTCCAAGCTCTTGGTTAGCCCATGGTTTGTTGAACTCCCTGAGCAGCAGTGACAGACACATTTACTTTGAACGTTAGCGACAAATCCCACCGCCCACCCCAGGGCCGTTGGCTCAGCACATGAGCTACGGGTTAGTCCAGATAAAGGCCAGTTTGTGGGGCCCATCCTCAACAGACACACAAGGCTGGTCAGAACAAACAGCTGTGATTCTTTGTAAACGAAGTCCATTCTTTGCCTGAACCTGGATTCCCAGTACTGGGAACCCTGGGCTGTTCCTTCCTTTTTTTTTTTTTTTTTTTGTCTAAAGATTTTATTTATTTATTTCACAGAGGGAGAGAGAGCACAAGTAGGCAGAGAGCAGGCAGAGAGAGAGGAGAAAGCAGGCTCCCTGCTGAGCACGGAGCCCGATGCGGGCCTCGATCCCAGGACCCTGAGATCATGACCTGAGCCAAAGGCAGAGGCTTTAACCCACTGAGCCACCCAGGCGCCCTGGGCTGTTCCTTCCAAGGCCACCACCATGCACGGGAATGGGTGTTGGCACTAAGGTAAGATAAAATGACATGAACTCTGTTATCCCCTATATCATTCTTTTTCCTTCTACTTATTCTATTAATTACTAAAAATGGGTCTTGAAATCTCTGCTTATAGTTGCAGGCATGTCTCTTTCTTCTTCTGGTCTCTCAGGTTTTGTTTCGTGTAGTTTGAATTCAGCTACATGAGGTAGAGAAACATCTAGGGTTATTACGCACTCCTAATTTATTGAACACCTACTCTGTGGCAAACGTTCTCCTACTTGCTTTCTCTATGTAACCTCCTTCCCTTGTTAAAAGTGTATTCAGGGGGCACCTGGGTGTTTCAGGTGGTTTAAAAAAAGGGCTTCCAGTCACAGTGATCTCAGTTTTAGAGAGGAAAAGAAAATCGACATACAGTTTTACACAGCGGGAGAAAAAGCCAAGCAGTTTTCGCAAGTGTGTTACTTTCAGTGTGGAGTGGCAATTCCAACTGCGCACCAGGCCTGGGGAAGGGTTCATAACTTCCCTTGGAAATTTGGCTTTTTGTTGCAATTGAACCGGTTCACATCACAACACACCTCTTATCGAGAGGAGAAAACAACACACGTTTCTGGCAAAATAGAATGAAGGTTGAAGCCAACTCTTGAATTCTACATTTCCGTTCTTCTCTTCCAGTAATGTCCACGTGGCCTGGGAGACCTGAGCTCTGTCTTCTTGTCCCCGGTTGCACAAAAGCAGTCCCAAGGTGACTGATGGAAAAAGGAGGCATCTTAAATAGGGATCTGTCAGTGGGTTCATAAAACCCACTGCCAAAGAAACCCTACTTTGCTTATGGAGCCTCCTTCAAAATGCTCCACCCCCACCCCGCCCCAGCCCATTTGTTTCTTGCTAAATCACTTATTGACCTTTTAGTCAAAAAAAGCAGGGATTTAAAGTTTTGGCTTTTCACTTCCTGACTTGGTGACTTTGGGAAAGTGATTTAGGTGATCTATAAAATGGATATACTCATAGTGCCTACAAAAAAAGAGGCTATTTTGATAGTAATATGTAAAATGCTACTAAAATACCGGGTATTATTATTCTAATTATCTCTCTCTATAAATAGAGGAAGCCTGTTTCCTTTCAGTGTCTGCTTGGCAGTCGGAGGCAATACTGGTAATTGTCATTTCTGAGTGCCTTCCGTGGGACAGGCACTTTTATCTACATGGTCCTCTTTTAACTCATCAACCTTGTAGGATCTTTTTCACTGTCACTTTTTTACAAAGGAAATCAAGACTCAGAGTGGTTACATGACTTGCCCATAATCCTGCCTAGAGTGAGGGGCACCTGGGTGGCTCCATTGGCTGGGCTTCTGCCTTTAGCTCAAGTCATGATCCCAGTGTCCTGGGATCAAGCCCTGATTTGGGCTCCCTGCTCGGCGGGGGGCCTGCTTCTGCTTCTGCTCCTGCTTGTGCTCTTTCTCTCTCTCTGTCAAATAAATAAATAAAATCTTAAAATAAAAATGCCCAAAGTGTATACAGGAACCAGGATACAAAGTCAACTTTAAGCAAAGCCTTTCTTCCATACACCTCCCCTCTACTCTGTCCCTGAAATGATGGAGAGGCTCTTCTGAGCCTGCCCTGCACAGCTATGCAGGTTGTACACTGACCAACTGGAGGGAGAGTCATTTTCATCGATATCAATTTGAACGGCGCCCCCTGGAGGTGTGCAGTGCACAACCTGCAGACACGTATGAGGAGGCTCTGGAGCAGTTAATGGGTTTTGTTCAGAGAGCAGAGAAGATTCTGCTGCCACCACATCTTCAACCCTGCATTCCTTTTTATAATTGTTCTTGGAGGTACTTTCCACACTTTCAAAATTCTGAGTAAATGGCCTGACCACACTACATCTTAGGATGTGGTGTGATTTTCTCAACATGATGGTGATAGATGTGCCTGTGTTTGTGCTATTCTTTGGGTATTTATCTTCTGTGTGTGCCTACATGCCTGCCACGGTCCAGGGACTGTGAAAGAATGATCTCGATGCATTTGACAGTCTGATGCCGGAACACGGGCAAAAGCAACCTATCTTCTTGGAGTTCATCTTCAAAGATTTCCTTCACGTCCTTGTGTGTGCATAGGCCACTCCGAGTCTTAGAGGCAGTCTTCTGTGAAATACACTCCCTCATGTCTCATTTCCAGAAAAAGCAGCTCAGTGCCGCTCTGTGCCTTTGGCTGTTACAAGTGCCTTTAGTCAGACAGGAGAGGAAATGTGAGTTTAGGCGTAAGATAGAGAACGTGAATAGTTTCCACTGGGGTGTGTTTCCTTTTTCCCTAGCCCCATTTCCTAGATGCTCTGGTTTACCAAGGTCTTTCAAACTAGCAGCCAAACTTTGATAATGCTGTTACTGACTTTCAGGAGATCTGAGCAAGGTCTGTGGTCTGGGCTAGCCACACTGAATGGTTTTATTTAATGACCTCAGGAATAGTAACAAGATTATTCTACTTCTCTCGCATGTGTTTGGGTTTTAGAGAATGCTTTCACAGTCGGGAGCTTTGATCTGTATTACAACCTTGTAAAGTTGGATGGACTGATAATTTTATGTCTTGCAAAAGACAAATCTGGGATACAAGGCTAGCGTTGTCCAACACCATGTCGGAGTTCACAAAGCAGATAAGAGTCTGGACCGTGTTTGAGTTTTCCCTCCCACGATTCCCACAGCAACAACTGGAGCAACATTTGGAGGTCATGGAGACTCGAATCCTTCATTTTTTTCAATTCCTAAGTGAAAAGATTCCCTATGACAATGTGGAGAGCATTTAAAGCCTCTCCAAATTATCACAGTGATTTAAGCTAAGTTCAGAGAGAATTCTGGGAGGATAAATCCATGTCTTTGTAAAAGCTGCTTTATCCAGAAATAGCTCTTTCTGTAATTTTCTACCTCGTTTACCTCATCTACAAGAGGTGACGTAAATAATAAGGGGCAGACCTCCAACTGTTGTCTGTTAAGAATTATATCACCAAGAACTACCCCAAGACCAAGCAGGTATTCATAACCCCCTATGACCTACTGAGCATTGCGGGGGTGGAGCACAAACAGGGCTGACTAGATTGTCACTCAGCCAGATTATTATTTTTTAAGGTTCTTTGATTTATTTGGCAGGGAGAGAGAGTGCACAAGCAGGGGGAGCAGCAGGAGGAAGGAGAGGGTGAAGTAGACTCCCTGCTGAGCAGAGAGCCCAATTCCGGACTTGATCCCAGGACCCTGGGATCATGACCTGAGCCACCCAGGTGCCCCACTCAGGGACTTGGAAATAACTTTGTCTTCTCAGAAAACTGCTTCCACCCCCACACGGTTCCCTCTCCTACTTCTATCTTAAAATGTGTCTTCAGGGGGGCTCAAGTCTTTTGCGTCTAAATGTGTATGTTGATAGAAATGCAGGCATCAATGCCTGTTATGAACTGAAGACAAAAAGTGACGTCTTGTTCTCTTTCAACCTCTAAGTTCTTGTGAACAACTGAATGAACTTGAAGTAAGCTGCTCTTGATGTGAAAGGTAAATATTATTGTTGAAAAGAGATACATCTTTTAATTCAGTGGAAGCTGGTGCTTACCCATAGCTTAAGGAGGAGTTGAGCACAGAGATCGGACGGGGACAGGTTGGAATGAAAGAGAGAATTCAGGAGATGGAGAGTAAAGTTTTGAGGTTTCCAAGTTCCTTGTGTGGCTTGACATGGTTCCAAAATTGTCTTCCAAGTGAAATACAAATGCAGTAGTTCCACTGAATATTAGTGTTTCTGACTGCTTTCAGCTCCCTTGAGGGAGGGCATATGTCTTTAATCAAAGCTAGTGGGGAAAGAGTTCACAACACGTAAGCACCACTGGAGGTGTTTCCTCTGATTAACCAGAAATGTCAAACTAGACAAGAAGGGGAGAGTGGCATATAATATTGGAAACTCTTTTTTGCAGATAAATACTTGAAACTTGTAAAAATGTTCTAGGGTAATGGTTTACCATTTTTCCTTCTTGTCTTAATTGAAATGTCATGTGGCCATGATATAAAGCATAAATAGAGGCAATCGGAGATGTTATGGTTGAATGGGAGGTGGTCACAGAGAGCGTATTTGATCTGTCACCCATATTTCCTCTGGGGAACATCGGAGGCACTCCAAGAACTTGAAGGAACACAGTGAAAACCCAGTGGACTAGGGAATTTCTAGAATTTCATTGTGGGGAATGAGGTGTTTACTCTTGAGCAGTTGCCAGAGGAGGTCGGGAAGAGGGGATTCGAGTGTGAACCCTTGATGGGAAGGGTTCGAACTTACTGTTGTTCACCAGCGTAAGACTGGGCTCGTGTTAGGTGCTAATTAATTCAGCCATCTGTTCAATAATCTGCATTTGAGTGACAAAAGTACCTAAAGCCAAGGGAGCACAGGAAAGTAAGCATCTTAAGGAGAAGACATGAAGGCCTTGTGTGACTTGAGCTCCTCATCGGCTGCCTCCCTGGAGAAAATGAGGCCTCCCTAATGAATTTTCCAGCTTAATGAAGCTGTGTCCTGATCTATTGTCAGGTTGAGTTCATACCTGCCCTTGAAGTTGGCTGTAAGAACCTGTAAACCATGGTTTTCAAATTTCAGAGTGCCTAAGAATCACTCCAGGAAGTGGTGGACAACATAAATTTTGGGTTGTACGCTAGATGTTCGGATTCAGCAGGTCTTGGGTAGGAAGCAGGAGCCCTTTCACAAAAGGCTCACTGGCCAGAATTAGAGAAAACCTGATTGCCGAAGGCGAAAGGTGCAGGAGATGGGAGGGAACTATGTGTTCTTGGAGGTGACAGCTCTCCTTCTAGATTTCATGAATTCTGGGCAAAGTAAGAATCCTGCACCAACTTTGAAGGCAGCCCCAGTGGCTTCGAGTTGCCCAGAAGTTCCCACAGTGGGAAATTCCACCTCGCAGGCTTTCCAGCCCATGCTCTGCTGGGGGACTTGCTCGGCGGAGGCCTTGGGAAGGTGACCCCAACTACATCCGTCGCCTGGATTTGCTCTCTTGACACATTTCCTTTCCTTTCCTTTCCTTTCCTTTCCTTTCCTTTCCTTTTTTTTTTTAGATTTTATTTATTCATTTGATGCAGAGAGAGAGAGACAGGNTTCCTTTCCTTTCCTTTCCTTTCCTTTCCTTTCCTTCTTTCTTTCTTTCTTTCTTTCTTTCTTTTTTTTTTAGATTTTATTTATTCATTTGATGCAGAGAGAGAGAGACAGTGAGAGAGGGAACACAAGCAGGGGGAAGTGGGAGAGGGAGAAGGAGGCTTCCAGCTGAGCAAGGAACCTGATCCGGGGCTCCATCCCAGGACCCTGGGATCATGACCTGAGCCGAAGGCAGACGCCTAACGACTGAGCCACCCAGGCGCCCCTCTTGACACATTTCTGTTCAAACCCAGGAATGGTCCCTAAAGTCGTAGCTGGAATGTGTTCCGAAGAATGCGGGAAAAGAGCAGCAGAGCAACGCAGTGCAGATCTCTGTAACCGCATTCTTTCAAGAAAGCCATTTCCTGGGAGACTATTGAAATCTACCAGCAGGACAGGACGGNTGACACATTTCTGTTCAAACCCAGGAATGGTCCCTAAAGTCGTAGCTGGAATGTGTTCCGAAGAATGCGGGAAAAGAGCAGCAGAGCAACGCAGTGCAGATCTCTGTAACCGCATTCTTTCAAGAAAGCCATTTCCTGGGAGACTATTGAAATCTACCAGCAGGACAGGACGGAAAAACCAAATTCCTCTGTGATTATGATATTTTCCTAGGAGCTAAATATTATGACTATAAAGGGTCGACCTTTAGATGGTAATAACAACTGATATTTGTATTATAAGTGTTTATTTGTATAATAAGTGTATAATACATGTTTATGAAGGGCTATTCTAATCAGTTAGTCTGCAGAGCTGCCTGGAAACGTAGATATAACATGAGATTTGATTTTAGAGTATTAATTTTATTTTAACTTCAGTATGGTTAACATACAGTGTTATGTTAGTTTCAGGTGTGCAATACAGTGATCCAACACTTCTATACATTATTCAGGGCTCATCACAAGTGCTCTCCTTCATCCCCATCCCCTGTTTCACCCATCCCCCCTCTGCCCTTCCCTCCACCACCCCAGGTCACGGCCAGTTTATTCTCTGTAGTTAAGAGTCTGGTTTTTGTTTGTTTGTTTCTTTGTTTGCTGGTTTCATTTTTAAAATTTCCCATATGACTGAAATCTAGAATATTAAGTAATTTTTGGAAACAAAGAAATATCATCCGAAATGCTGCTGGTTCTATCAGTTTCAATGTCAAAAAAATTTTTTAATACCTTAAAGCATGGTTGAAATAATATGTAGCAGACAAAAGCCTCTGAAGGCAGGTTAGAAAGGGAACTCCCTTCCCCCGACCCCACCAACTCCAGAATGTTCTGAGCAACAGTGGTTTCTTTAAAAGAGATGTGAATTAGTCACATCACATCTCATTGGAATGGATCAGTGATGGTATCTTTTGTTTCAACAAAATACTGAACAATCAGTCTTTTACAGCCCAAACATCCCCAGATTATTGATTAGGTCTGTCATCCTTCAATCTTGTCAGGTCTTACTCAGCTCTTACTAAGTGGGAAACACCACACCAAAATTCACAGAACTTATAAACATAACACACATTCAACTGAAGATCCCTGCCAAGAAGCTTTTTTGATACTTAGAGTTCTCTTACAGAAAGAATGTTTTTCAATCTTTTGGAAACATATGTTCCCCCCCCCATTTTTTAAGGTTTTATTTACTTATTTATCAGAGAGAGAGAGAGAGAGCACAAGCAGGGGGAGTGGCAGGCACAGGGAGAGGGAGAAGCAGGCTCTCTGCTAAGCAGGGGAACCTGATGAGGAACTTGATCCCAAGACCCCGGGATCATGACCTGAGCTGAAGGCAGATACTTAACTGACTGAGTCACTCAGGCATCCCCATATGTCTCCCTTTTAATTAACATTAAAAGTATCAAATTCCATCTTGCCCCAATTCAATACTTTGCCCCTTCTTCCTTTGAGAATCACTAAATTTCATAGATGGAATCTTCTGTGAACAGGGAGTCTTAAAAATAATCTTCTGCAAGTACGGAATAGAATAAAGCTGGGTGATAAAGACTTCGAGAGTAAAAGTTGAAAAAAAATGATGAATTTTATTCACCTGTATGACCTCACTCCATGAAATGTAGCCTCGTACAATTCACCTCCCTCTTTAGTCCTTGGTGTGTGTTCTGACATTTTTCACTTACGGACCTCAATCTCTAACTTCCTTCCAGCTCTGGTATGTGCTGTGACACCATCAGAGATACAAGGTTATAAATTGTCGTGACAACTGATGGGAAGTGTAAAGTAGCTGGATTGCTTCCCAGGCAGATAATTTTCTCATAGAGGACCCTGGAGAGCAAGTCACTGCATGGGAAGGAGCGGGGAAAAAAGTATCAAAGTTTGATCCGTGCTAGTTTGTTATCCAGAAAAGATTGGGTACGGGAACATGGATGTCGGCATAGTTAGATAAATATAGAACCATATTAGTTCAAGAGGAAACCACTCTTCTCCTGCCCAGGAGGCTGAGCTCTGGCTCAAAGTACTGCTGGGAAAAATTTCACCCATGAGGGCATATCTACTGTCATGGGAAGGGCCTGGAAGTGTTTTCTTCCCTTGGCACGTGGGTTGAGACCGTTTGCAGCGATCCTCTGGGCAGAAAGCGAAGCTGTGGTGTTCTGACAAGGATTGAGTGGTTCTTTCCCTTTCGGGAATGCCAGCTAGATTGGCCATCCTGAAGCTGTCTGATAAATTAGAATCAAGCAGTGAGAGTATATAAACTCAGGACTCTGTGGAAACAGACAAATGGCAGGAAGAGTCATGGGGCTAGAATTTCCTTCTAGATAATTGTTGGCATTTCTATGAAATTTTCCCTTGACTGATACCTGCCTTCCGATTCTTAAATACCCCGTAGATAAACAACACTTCAAATCTTTATGCAAGGAAATCGCTGGGAGACCAATTATTTTCCTCACCAAAGAATTGCGGTATATTCTTTTTACCCCTAAAATTTCAAATGAAGTGTCTACAACATTTGTAGATATTGTTTGTAATATATCAGGTCTAAAAAATATACGCCTAAATTTTTAAAGAGGTGATCTGGATGATAGGATTACAATTGTTTTCTTTCTTATGCTTTTTTTTTTTTATGCTTAGAGGAAGAGATTTATTTTAAGGAATTAACTTATGTGACTATGACTTCAGTAAGCTGAAGACCCGAAAGAACCAGGGTACAGTTTCAATACGCTTGCTCTTTGATTTCCAGTTTTTCAAAACATCAGCATATGTTATTTAATTATTATTTAAATGTTATGGGAAATGTAATGGAATGATACTTGGTAACAATCTTGGAGGCCTTTCTCTGTGCCTGGTTCTGGGCTTGATACTCTGCCTGCCTTGTCTGTTTTCATTTCTGCCGACCCCTTTTGAGAGTGGAACTTGCATTATTCACATTTAACCAACTTAGGAGCAGGCTTATCAAGGTTTGGTGATTGACCCAAAGTCATTATGGTAAGTAGGATTTGAACACAAAAATCAAGATTTGAACACAGGTGTTTTGAGACTCTGGGGCCATAGGAATCAACTCATTAATAAAGTCAGGACACTTCTCCGTGGCATCTAACCACTAAAATAATCCTAATGTGGCAAATTCTGGAGTCTAATCTCAATTATCAGATTTTTTCTTCACCTCTGACCACTTTACCTTTTCTCTCTCTCTCTTTTAACTTGGAGCCCTGGGAACTTAGTAATTCTGAAAGTCAGTCTCATTTGTCAGAACCCTAGAGGTCCTAGGACATTGGCTGAAAATGCATGGATGTGGGCGTCTGGGTGGCTCAGTGGGTTAAAGCCTCTGCCTTCAGCTCGGGTCATGATCTCAGGGTTCTGGGATTGAGGCCCGCATCGGGCTCTCTGCTCAGCGGGGAGCCTGCTTCCCCCTCTCTGCCTGCCTCTCTGCCTACTTGTGATCTCTCTCTGTGTGTCAAATGAATAAATAAAAATCTTTAAAAAAAATTCATGGATGTCAAGGTATTCGTTATTTTAACAAAACCGTTAATTTTTCTTGTGAGTTGTCTCTCCTCTGTTGCACGTGTACCCTTTGAAAGGAAAGCCCTCACGCAACTTTGACTGAATAAAAGTTTGTTTAGTGAGTTGTGGCTCATGGAGGACTTTATTTCCTGGAGGGAAGCACAGACATCAGCCAGTCATTTTGGTAGGCTTCCATGTTATAGGGGCTCCATTAATAAGTAAGTCTAGAAGGATGGTGTGAGTGAGGAGAGGCTAGAGGTGCCAAGGCAGCTAGAGGAGCTCAGTGTGCAAGGATGACGAGCTGTTTATTCGAGAATATGGAGGTACAGTTGATTCTCATCCTTCGAGGTCGTTGTGTCCTATAAAAGTTGCTGTGAGCTCTGAATCGGCCAACTCTGAGCCATGGCTCATTGGGGAAATAAAGTCCGTGTGAGGTCCTGAGCTCCTCTGCCCACAACGTTTTTGTCAGCTGATAGCCTTGTTTTTTAGTGTGTTTCAAGACACCTTATTTATTCTGTATACTTGATTCATTCACACTGTACTCATGGCTAACAGCTGTAACTCAGCCCTGAACTCGGCTTGTTTTCTCCATGAGGCACATGACAACCATTCTGAGCTTAGGAAAACTAGCACTTCAGCCCTGTGCCTGCGGGCCATTTAAAAGAATGCAGTCACCCACAAAACACACTAAAATGCAAACAGTGTAGCACCGCCCAGACCTTGAAAAGGCCACCTGTTTGCAGGGTGAGCGCTGAGACAGGAAGACCGCATGTCACCTTGTTCAGCCTCAGCTGGGAGCATGCATATCAGGTGACGCTTTTTTTTTTTTTTTTCTGCTCTGCACATGTCCACAAATGACTCTGAAAAGGCCAGGAGAATTGATGTGGGGATTAAAAGTAAATTTTGGCAAGTAGGCGAATTTGCAAATACAGAATCTGTGAATAATGAGGACCAACTGTATTTCAAGATTTTCATGTCCAGTGAGACCACACTAGGGCGTGGGGCTGAGCATCAGCAGTGGTGAATCATTCCACGGCCTTGGGCAGTGTAATGTGCCTCTGACTTTGGCCGACCTCCTTCAGACTTCTACCGTCTGTGTCTCAGCTCTGGCTAGCTCTTCAGTTATCGCAAATTACTACCTCCTTTGCTCCATTTTACCCTTTTCCTCGGAATGTTTCCCATCCTGTGAGCCTGTCAAATATTCAACCTCTTCCAGAAGGTCACCTTGATCAGCTTAGCTTAGGTAATATTAGCCTTTATCCTCCCCCGCCCCCCCCCCCNCCAACGAAGAAATCCCACTTGTTGGTGAGATCTTGCTTCTTAACACTGGGGCTCTTTCTTCCACAACCACATAAGGGTTACTCAACAGAGTGGCCCCTTTGGGACTGTGATCTGTGCTCTTCGTGTCTCTCCTTCCCCTCCCCGTATTAAACGTGCTTTCACAGAGTTTAATAAAGCTGATTTTCATCCAGTCATGGAATGCAAAAGCTCTTAGGGACCACTGGATTAAAAGTTATATGCCTAGATGAAAATTTCATTTGCTTGACCTAGCTTAAAATGTTGACCTTAAAGTCATGTTCTTTTTTTTTTTTTTTAAGATTTTATTTATTTATTTGCCCNGATGGAGATCACAAGTAGGCAGAGAGGCAGGCAGAGGGAGAGAGGGAAATAGGCTCCCCGCTGAGCAGGGAGCCCAATGCCGGGCTCGATCCCAGGACCCTGAGATCATGACCCGAGCCAAAGTCAGAGGCTTAAAAATACTGAGCCACCCAGGTGCACCCTTAAGTCATATTCTTAACTGATCCTCCATTCAGTTTCACTACAGACCACATATCGACTTCAAGATCTGAATTTTGAAGTTGTTTGAAGTTGCTACATTTTTGTTTATTTATTTTCTTATTCTCTTTTTTTGATTGAATAAATCTAACAGGCAACGTTGTGTAAGTTTAAGATGTATAGCATGTAACTTTGATATGTTTCTATATTACAATATGACTGCCAATGTAGCAATATTTATCACATCTTATAATCAGAACACAATATTGTTGTCTACCTTCATTATGCTGTGCATAGATCTCTGTGGCTTATTGAATACTCATTATAAGTTTGTACCCTTAAATACCATCACTCCCACCCCCCAATATCACTTGGTAACCACCACTTTAGTCTCGGTGTTTCGCAGGTTTGACTTTACTAGATTCCATGTATGAGTGATATCATACAGCACTTTTTTCCCCTCTGTCTGGCTTACCTTGCTTAGCATAATGTGTTCAAGGTCTATCCACGTTGTCACAAATGGGAGCCTCCTTTCTCATGGCCAAATAATATTCCATTGTGTAAATGTACCACATTTTTATTTGTTTTATTTTATTTAAAAATTTTTTTTAAGATTTTATTTATTTATTTGACACAGAGAAAGAGAGATCACAAGTAGGCAGGGAGGCTTGCAGAGAGAGAGGAGGAAGCAGGCTCCCTGCTGAGCAGGGAGCCCGATGCGGGCCTCGATCCCAGGACCCTGAGATCATGACCTGAGCCGAAGGCAGAGGCTTTAACCCACTGAGCCGTCCGGGCGCCCTGCACTACATTTTTAATCCACTCATCCACTGATGGACATTTGGATTGTTGTCACACCTTGGCTATTGTGAATAAGGCTGCAGTGAACATGGGAGTGCTTCTATCTCGGGTCAGTTCAGCCTTGATTAACCACATCTAAGGCTGCCTTCCTTGGCCCAAAATGGCTGTTTGCTACATATTCTTAGCCTCTCGACCGCCTTCGAATTTCTCCTTCCCTTCTTTGCCATGTGTCATGGCACCCATCACACACTGCCTTGTGCTCCAGTGACCAGCGTGCCTTTATCCTCTCCTTGCCAGAACTATTAACACCTGAAAGGCAGGACTTGTGTTTCAATGGACCTTTGCTCCCACTCTAGCCCTCAGTACCTAACAAATATGTAAGCGTGTTTCCCTTACTTTATTAATTCATTCACCAAATGAGCATCTACCTTGTGCCAGAGACTGTTGTAAGCACTGGGGATATAGTTGTGAGTAAACAAACATCCCAGCCCACATGGAACGTACATCATGGTGGGGGGACTGACAATAACCAGGATGTATAAGAAAAATGCACAGTATGTTGGACATTTCTGAGTGCTGAGGGGAAAATTAAGGCCAGAAAAGAGTAGAGGACATGTTGGCTAGGATGGTGTGGGAGTTGCCACAATTTTATATCGGTAGCCAGGGAAGGTTTCAGTAAGGAGGTACCATTTGAATAACATCCAAAGGAAAGGAGGGGACTGTGGACCTAGCTGAAGGGAATTCCAGTTAAAGGACCTCCCAGTGGTAAGCTTGAGGTGGACACGTTTAGAGTTTGTGAGGAACAAAAAGACTCAAGCGGAGTGAGTGGTTAGGAGGGTATAGGAGGAAGTCAGAGAGACCAGGAGGTCTTCCTTCCATGGGAAAGCAAGGGAGAGGTTTGCATAGAAGGGTGACGTGTTCTGGCTCATATTAACATGCTTGCTCTGGCCGCGCTGTGGAGAACAGGTTATGGAAGCAAGTCTGAAACTGGCTTTGCCCAGGGTGCAGCAGTGAGATGGTGAAGAGTGGTGAATTCTGGAGGAATTCTGTTGGGGGGGATCAGACAGGAATTAGTGACAAATTGAGTGTGAAGTGTGAGAGAAATAGGGGAGTTTGGCTTGAGAAACTGGAAGAATGGGATTTGGATTTTACTAAGATGGGTACGTTTATGGAAGCAGCAGGATTGGGGTTGGCAGGAGGTAGGCACTCAGTGTTTGATATTCTCAGTTTAAAATGTTCATAGAACAGTAAGTGTTGGTGAGGATGTGGAGAAAAAGGAAGCCTCGTGCACTGTTGGTGGGAATGCACACTGGTACAGCCACTGTGGAAAACAATATGGAGGTTCCTCAAAAAGTTAAAAATAAAGCTACCCCATGATCCAGCAATCCCGCTACTGGGTATTCACCCCCAAAACACAGGAACACTAAACCAAAGGAACACATGCACCCTTCCCTTATGTTTATAACAGCATTATTTACAGAAGCCAAATTATGAAGGCAGCACAAGTGTCTGTAGACTGATGAATGGATAAAGAAGATGTGTAGATATACAGTGGAATATTACTCAACCATCAAAAGAAAGAAATCTTGCCATTTGTGACAACATGGTTAGACCTAGGGAGTATAATGCGAAATGAAATAAGTCAGTCAGAGAAAGACACATACCATATGATTTCACTCATATGTGGATTTTAAGAAACAAAACAAACAAACAGAGGAAGAAAAAGAGAGGCAAACCAAGAAATAGACTCTTATCCAGAGAGACAAACTGATGGTCGCCCGAGAGGAGGTGGTGGGGGTATGGGGGAGATAGATGAAGGGGATTAAGGGCACATTTATCATGCTGTGCACCGAGTAATGCACAGAACTGTTGAATAATTACATTGTGCAACTAATATTACACTGTATGTTAAGTCACTGGAATTAAAATTAAAAACTTGATGAAACTAAATAAAATGTCCATAGAAATATAGGTGGAGATGCTATTTCAGCAGATTACACATGAGTCTAGGGCTCAAGAGAGAAATTGGGACAAAAATATGAATTTGAGAGTGATCAGCATATAGAAAGCATTAAAATCCTTGAGAATCAATGAGATGCCCAGAGAAAAAGGCATAGATAGAAAAGAGGAGACAGGAGCGCCTGGGTGGCTCAGTGGGTTAAGGCCTCTGCCTTTGGCTCAGGTCATGATCTCAGGGTCCTGGGATCGAGCCCCAAATCTGGTTCTCTGCTCAGTGGGGAGCCTGCTTCCTCCTCTCTCTCTGCCTGCCTCTCTGCCTGCTTGTGATCTCTCTCTCTCTCTGTGTCAAGTAAATAAATAAATAATTAAAAAAAAGAGAATACATACCTCCAATATTTAATGTGAAGCACCGACAAGGGAGAGTGAAGAGGAGTGGGTAGAGACGTAGGAAGAAGGTCAGGCACATGTAGTGTCTTCGAAGCCAAGTGAAGAGAAACTAGCTCAAAGGAGGAAGGGAGCTCCTGCCTCAAATGTCCCCAATGGTTTGAGTGAGGAGACAAGTGAGCGCTGCCCACTAGATTTTGCAATGTAGAAAAATTTGGGGATCTCAACAGGAGATGTTTTGATTGAGTGGTCAGAGCAAAAGTCTGATTGGAGTGTCGCCAAGAGATAATGGGAAGAGAGAAATTAGAAGCAGTGAGTTTGGGAAATTCTCATAGAACTTTTCTGTAAAGAAAAGAGAGAATGTGGAAGGTGGAGTCGAGAATTCTTTAAAGATAAGTGACAGAACAGCAGAGTCCGTGGTCGTCAGGATTCATGATGGAGGGAAGTGGAGAACTGGGGGAGGAAGTGTCCCTGAAGATGGAAGACGGGTGGGAGCCCGAGTCCTCCTCAGGGAGATGCTGGCCTTCGCTGGAAGCACGGGAAGCTCTTTCCCACACCAACAGAGGGAGGGGAAGCCAGCCGTGTGGGTGGTCATGCCAACAGGTAGACCCAGTGGGGCCAACTTACAGAAGTTTCCTTATGCTTGCTTCTATTTTCTCAGTGCAGTACAAGTCAAGATTATCACCTGAGAGAGAAGATGAGGGAAGAGGGACTGGAAATTTGAGGAAAGAGGGCAGGGAGTAAAACAACCATCTCAGAGAGTGGGAAAGTGAACAGACTAGGGGAAAATAATGTGATTGCCAAGCAACACTAAGTTTCCGTTTGGAGTCAGTAGTTATGAATTTAACATGACTGTCAACATGATTGTGTCTTTTTCCTCCAGTCCAAGTAGCTGTGTGGGAGCAGGTACAAAGTAGGTAGAGATTCTGATTGAACAAAGCTTGGAGTTTTGTCAAGCAACTCTGTCAAACAGAAGGTAAAGAAAATGAGGAGAAAGCAAGAGAATGGCCATAATAATTGACTGTGGTCTTTAGCCTGGGGAAGGTGGGGAGTAAAGACATGACTGAGCGGTGCTCCTGAAACCTGAGAAGAACCTATGCATTATAGGTCTTGGTGGGGGTCAAAGGACTCATGGAGGTGGGCCATGAGGGAGAGTCAGGTGCAGAGATAGGCAGTGGGGTGGTTGAAAAAAATGGGATGGTTGACATTAGGTTCTGGTGGAAAAGGAGCTATTGGTCATGACAACGTCTAGGTCATGACTATGGAAGTGAGTGCCTAAGGTAGTGTTGCGGACAAGGTCATTGTAGGTTAGAAGGTCATGAAACTCAGGAATCTGGGAATTGGAAAGATGAGGCTTTTTGTAGAGATCTGGAGAAAGTGACAGTGAGCCAGGAGTTAAATCTTCGTGGAATGAGGAGAGTGTCCCATGGATCCTTAGATGACTGTGACAGCTGGATAGAGGATGGTATGGTTGTCATCTGGTGATGTGGGAATCAAAGCCAGGTGATTTCAGGAAGAGTAAGGGAGAATGGTTGCAAGTTGTATTGAGGGGCAAGAAAGACATCTGGTCACCCATCTTCAGATCCAGTCTATGAGATTGGGAGGGTGGCATTTAAGAGAGCTGTGGGGGAAGCAGTATTCTGAGGAGATAGCCAGATTTCAGTTAGGACATGGGGGTGAATGGAATCCTCACAAAGAAAGGATAACAATAAAAAAAAAAAAAGAAAGGATAAATACAGAGGTGATGTTGCGGAGCATGAATGATAAGTCCAAGAGCTGATTTCATTTTAACTTACAGGGAATAGGGAGGGGTAGGAGAAGGGGTGAGACTAGGTGGTGGGATTAGAGTACAACATCTTGAAGATAAGTCTCTTGTCTCTTTTTGGAACATCCGTTAAGTTCTCATTCTTACAACAAATCATTGGTCCTGTTTTATTCCATTTCCCGCTCCCTCTTTAGTACACAAAGCTAGAATGGCATTCTCTCCATTAATAACATAGCCATCAGAAACGGCATGAGGGAGTCGAGACCCAGGGGTTCTATCATGAGTGGGAGAGGAAAAGAATTTGTAGAGGTTGCATATGTGTGCCAAATGCAAACCTCACTTGTCACGACTTTTTCTGTAAAAATTATATATAAAATAATAATCAGACACTGAAATTTCTGGAAAACGTTGCACCTCCAGAAGATGAATCATGCATTACAGAGCAAGCTTAAGAAAACTGGTTTTCTAACAAACTTGTGTCAGAGTTATAGAAATGCCAGATAAGATTGGCCTGCCACCAAATTTTCTGCTATGTGTTATGAAATGCGACAAATACTTTTGAAACTTTTCCCCAAGAACGTAGGCTAGATTGTGAAAATGGATTGCAGACAGCTCCGGGACTGCGGAAAGTCCTTGCGCTGTCTCCTTCCTTTCTCCCTATGTAGTCAAGGACCTAGTAGTGTTTGGGTCTTCCTAGCTCCCTGTTTGTGCCCTCTCCTTTCCTCTTCCTGCTCACGTTCTCTCTGTGTGGGGTCCCTTTTGGTGAGTATTGTTCCCGGAACAACTTAGTTGGATCTACTTTACCTGAGCCAGGCTTTCCACCCCCATCAACAGGGCCCTCTACTGAGGGATTTAGGTATGTCCCAGGCCGAGGCCAGCTGGGAAGGCGTCATGAAGCCCTTGCATGAGATCCAGTTCTAACTGTCCATGGCACACTTCCCTGTGCTCTGATCTGAAGTTTCCTCTCTGACATTTGAGGTTATTTCTTCTGACTATATAGATTCACTCTCTTGTTTACATGGTTACTGATCTTGGGGTGTGTGTGTGTGTGTGTGTGTGCGTGCACGCCCATGTGCACACACACTCGGCACTGTATCTAGCCCAGAGGTTGGTGGTCAAGTGCTGAAACTTAACCCATGGCCTCTTCATGTTCTTCCCCAATGGGGAAACAAATGGAACAAATCCATAAATGAGCCCAGGATCCTTCAATACCTGACTTTGAACTGGCAAGTGTCTTAGTCTATTCAAACTGCTAAACCTAAGGACTATGGACCGGGTGGCTTGTAAACAACAGAAATGTATTCTCACAGTTCTGGAGGCTGGCAAGTCCAAGATCGGGGCACTAGGGTGGCTAGATGAGAGATGAGTTTGTAGTCCGTGCCTTTTCATTGCATCTGGACTTGGTGGAAGGGGCTAGCGATCTCCGTGAGGTCTCTTCTAAGAACACTAATTCCATTCATGAGGACTTGTGACCCAAGAACCTCTCAAAGACCATCTCCTAATACCATCATTTGCAGGGAGTTAGGATTTCAACCTGTGAATTCTGGGGGGTATGCAAACATTCAGACCACAGCAGGCAGCATTTGTCCTGAAGTTTTCTGGAAAGATGTTGTTTGTCCTTGGAGTAGATTCTTTCCTTCCTATTACTTCTCCATGAATAAAATCATAACCCACTTTTCTCTTGCTGAATATAGGAAGGGTTAGGATGATTTTAGCAGAATCAGCACAATCAATTTGCTCTCTTTTAGCTCCATTTTAAAGGAAAAGTATGTACAGAAAATCATTCCAAATATGTAGAAATATTAAGAGAGAATTTTTTGCCCCAAAGTCTTCTTTGACTATTGTTGAAAAGTGTGACTGGGTGTTTCCATGGATTCCCCGTGAAGTTTTCATTCCTATGCCCCTTTCCTTGATCTGCTTTTCTGGATTGTACTATTGCTGTGCCGGGTACGACCCTAGAACGGAGTTCAGGTGCAGAAAGCACAGAGCACAGATGCAGGCTTCCACCGCCCTTGGCATTCCTCGGGAGAACGCGTGAACGCGCAGTCTGCATCACTTTCCGTTAGCCGAAGAGACGGTGCCCTTCCTTTTCCAGAAATTATTCCACATCGTGTCCACAGGAGAGTCAGGGGTTTTATCATCGGGCTTCTAGAATTCCTGATATCTTTTGGGAACTAATAAAAATAGCTAACGTTTATTCAGCCCTCACCGAACCCGAGGGAGGGTGTCGAACGCTTGGGAGAGCCCGTTACAGTATTTAATCCTGACAACCGTTAGGGCACGTTACTGCTAATATCTTCCGTTTGCAAGCAGGAAGCCGAAGCTTGCAGAAATTCCTCAGCTCGCTTAAGGCCGCGTGGATCTACAGGGCAAGGGCCGTGGTTCAAGTGCACGGAGAGCGCACTCGGGCCCTCGCCTCTGTTCTGCGGTTACGTGGTTTCTCCTTTTCCTCTGCGGTCAACAGAGCCAGAGATGAGTGGATTTGGGAGCGAGATGCCTAGAAGCCAGAGAAAATAGGACTTCATGTTAGCTCATACGTAGAAAAAGAAATCTCACCTTTAACTTGCAAGGTGGCAGCGGGCAGATTTCAGCGTTTACTGAGGAAACACCGCGCCGGGGCTGGTCCCAGAGACGCAATCAGGAGCCAGGAGACTCCAGAGACCAGACATGAAAGAGACAGAGTTTATCTCCTCTGTGTTTGCGATCGTGTGTGAGAGGAAGACACGTAAAGCGTGAAATGTGATGGACTGGCTCGTGTGTGTGTGCAGTGTGGCGAGTGTGCGTGTGGGTGGTGTGTTCCGTGGGTGTTTGTGTGAGGGAGAGAGAGTAGTGCGTGTGGTGTGGGGTTATGTCGTGAGGTTGTGTGTGAGCGTGTGTGTTTCGTGCCTGTGTGGAGTGTGTGCGTGGTGCGTGGGTGTGCAGGTGTGTGCTGGGGCAAACGGGCACACTCGCGTGACTTGGTGCACACCTGGGGGCGTGCTGCTGGGAGCAGTGTGCACTCATCCACCGAATGATCTGGGCTTCATCGCTGCCGGCAGACTGGCCTTCCATTTTAACAGGACATGTGCCATCGGTCATAGAAAACAGGGGATATCTTCATGGAAACAGTCAACGTCAAAGAATTTAAGGACACTTTCACATGGGACAAAATTCATCAGCTTTTCAGAGAAAGTGAAGAGTCACCTAGTTAAGGAAATCTTAGCTCTTAGGATGTCCTGGAGACAAAAAGCATATTTAGCCCGTGTGTCATCAGAGAGAAGTCTGATGTCACTCGTGTGGGTGGAGTGCCCGTGAAGTGACCTCTGCTGCCCGGGTCAGCTCCTTTGGCTGTGTGTCCGGGGGTGGCTGCTCCCGACTTTGGAGGCTGGTCAGCTGCATGGTGCCCGGGGCTGGAGGACCGCACACGATGGGCGGTGGGGCCTCGGCGCGCGCGCTCGCAGGCGGGACTGTCCATCGCCCCATCCCCTGCCCGCTCGGGGCTGCCCGCCAGTCTCCGCGTGCTCGGCTCCTTTGTCTTCGGCGTCAGCCGCTGGCCTTTCAGATTTGCTAGTTCTTTGCTGTGTATCCTGGAACGTGGACAAGGGCCAGATCGCATACTTGGCTTCCCCTTCCGTCTAAGCAGCTCCTGGGTTCTGATGGGAAGTTCGTGCTCCAGTGCCAGAGTGTCACGGAGCACGACAAAGTTTTTGGTTGGCATCAGTGCGGGTCAACCCTGGCCTTGGCAATCTTTGGAAGTCGTGGCTCATGATGTACTAGTTTCGTTATGTCTTCTCTGCCCAGCTCTCTTGGTAAGTCTGTAAGGCAGGGGCGAAGCTTCGTGCTGCCTCGATTTCCCCAAGCGGTCCGCCAGCCTGGATCCCGTCTCACAGGGATTCGTGTCGCTCTTGGTGACTGGAGGAGTGATCGGGGCACCTGCTCACTGTAGGTACCTCTGTGCAGAAACTCAGCGGCCGCCCGATGAATATTAGCCCCCTTCTCGTTGGATGGTACTCTCGCCATCTGGACTGGCTTTCCTTGTTTGAAACATATGTACGTCTTTATTCTCTCATTTCTGTATAAATACATACGGGGAAGGGCCAGGCCGGGGAGGAAGCAGGAGGGGGATTTTACTGCAGGCCTTATTAAATATTTTTGAACACTACACATGTAATACTGATTCAAAAATTAAATTGGAAAACTAAAAGCAATGTATTTAATATAGACAAGCTGAGGTGATCTAGGAGATGGAAAAAAAGGAAATTCATTTCCTAAACTCACTAATCTAAGAATAACCAGTGTTAACTCCACAGTGTATTTGCTCTCTCTTTCTCTCTCTCACTAGGAATGGGATTTTAAAAAAATTTTATTTATTTATTTATTTATTTATTTATTTATTTATTTATTTATTTATTTATTTTTAAGTAGACGCTACACCCAACATGGGGTTCAACCTCACAGCCCTGAGATCAAGAGTTGCTCACTGTACCGACTGAGCCAGTCGAGGGACCCCATCATTTTTTTTTCACTTTACAATACATTTGTCTTCTTTCTACATCTATGACTGTATAAATGTATTATATCCATTTTCTTAATATTTATTTTCAATGATATTAATGGGATCAAGATATTTTCCATGGTTTTTTTGGAATTTTATTTTACTTTATTTTATTTTTGTTTATATTTTTTAAGATTTTATTTATTTATTTCTCAGAGAGAGAGAGAGAGCACAAGCAGGCAGAGTGGCAGGCAGAGGCAGAGGGAGAAGCAGGCTCCCTGCCGAACAAGGAGCCTGATGTGGTACTCTATCCCAGGATCCTGGGATCATGATCTGAGCCGAAGACAGCTGCTTAACCAACTGAGCCACCCAGGCGTCCATTTTGTTTTTCTTTTTTAATTAACACATAATGTATTGTTTCAGGGGTGCAGGTCTGTGAATCATCAGTCTTACACAATTCACAGCACTCACCATAGCACATGCCCTCCCCAGTGTCCATCCCCCAGCCACCCCATCCCTCTCACCCCACCTTCCCTCCAGCAACCCACAGTTTGTTTCCCGAAAGTAAGAGTCTCTTATGGTTTGTATCCCTCTCTGGTTTCATCTTGTTTCATTTTCCTTCCCTTCCCCTATGATCCTCTATCTTGTTTCTCAAATTCCTCACATCAATGAGATGATATAATTGTCTTTCTCTGATTGACTTATTTCGCTTAGCATAATACCCTCTAGTTCCATCCACACCACTGCAAATGGAAAGATTTCATTTTTGATGGCTGCATAGTATTCCATTGTGTATATATACCACATCTTCTTTATCCATTCATCTGTTGATGGACATCTAGCTTCTTTCCATAGTTTGGCTATTGTGGACACTGCTGCTATAATTTTTTTTTTCTAGGTCCAGTAACAGTTTTTATTCCCTTGGAACAAAGATCTGTGGGAAAGAAACTCCAAAAAGGAAATATGAACATGAACAACAAAATGACACTAGGGTGCTGTGCCAGGTAGATGGGTGCAGATTTGGGTGCACGTGCCCCTTCAGATCACTACCTTTGTATCTTTAGGGTAAATACCCAGTAGTGCGATTGCTCTGTCGTAGGGTAGCTCTATTTTCAACTTTTTGAGGAACCTCCATACTGTTTTCCAGAGTGGCTGCACCAGCTTGCATCTATTTTCAACTTTTTGAGGAACCTCCATACTGTTTTCCAGAGTGGCTGCACCAGCTTGCATTCCCACCAACAGTGTAGGAGGGTTCCCCTTTCTCCACATCCTCACCAACACCTGTGGTTTCCTGACTGGTTAATCTTAGCCATTCTGACTGGTGTGAGGTGGTATCTCGCTGTGGTTTTAATTTGTATTTCCCTGATGCCGAGTGATGTTGAGCACTTTCTCATGTGTCTGTTGGCCATTTGGATGTCTTCTTTGGACAAATGTCTGTTCATGTCTTCTGCCCATTTCTTGACTGGGTTATTTGTTTTATGGGTGTTGAGTTTGAGAAGTTCTTTATAGATTTTGGATACTAACCCTTTATCTGATATGGTTTCCTTTGCTGTGCAAAAGCTTTTGATCTTGATGAAGTCCCAATAGTTCATTTTTGCCCTTGCTTCCCTTGCTTTTGGCGATGTTTCTAGGAAGAAGTTGCTGCGGCTGAGGTCGAGGAGGTTGCTGCCTGTGTTCTCCTCAAGGATTTTGGTGGATTCCTGTGTCACACTGAGGCATTTCATCCATTTTGAGTCTATTTTTGTGTGTGGCATAAGAATGGGATTTTTAACACAAATTCCCTTGAAATAAACTGTGAGTGGAGGGTAGTGAGTGAGCGAGGAGAGATCTTTCCTATGTCCATATTTGGACCTATGAATGTTTTTGTTCTTACGGACTTCAGGGCTAGGAGGCACGTTTGGGGCATGCCACTGAGTACTCTGTTTTCTTCGTAGTTCTTCCCTAAGACTCTAGCACTTTCCACTTAGCATTTAATGTAGCCTCCTAAATGCATATAGACACAAGTTAGAAAAAGATACAAATTATTTTTTCTTAGATACCCAAACAACCACTTTTTCAGAGTTATTAGCAGAATGTTTTTTCTACTGATTTTGATCAGGACTCAAGGTCCAGAGTCTGCCCACAGTTAAGGGTGTACTTATGCATTTGTGCTTTTGATAAATCATGCCAAACTGTTTTCCACAGTGGCCAGACCAATGTGCACTTCCACAAGCAATATATGGAAATACCTATTTCCATAAATACCTATTTATTTTTTTATTTTTTAGAAAAGATTTTATTTATTTTTTTGAAAGCGATAGGGAGTGCAAAGAGAGGGAGAGGGAGAGGGAGAAGCAGGTTCCCCTCTGAGCAGAGAGCCTGACACAGGGCTCTATCGCAGGACCCTGAGATCATGACCTGAGCTGAAGGCAGATGCTTAACCTACTGAGCCACCCAGGCGCCCCACCCCCTGCCCATAGCCTTTATAAACCTATTATATTTTTCTAGCCTGAAGGGTAAAAAATAGGTCTATAAACCTATTATATTTTTCTAGTCTGAAGGGTAAAAAATGGTATTTCAATGTAATTTTTTAAAAAAAGATTGTATTTATTTATTTGACAGAGAGAGAGAGAGAGAGAGAGAGAGGGAGTAGCAGAGGGAAAGGGAGAAGCAGACTCCCCACTGAGCAGGAAGCTGACATGGGGCTCAATCCTAGGACCCCTGGATCATAACCTGAGCCGAAGTCAGACGCTTAACTCACTGAGCCACCCAGGGGCACCTGTTTTAGTGCGGTTTTAATGTATTCTCTTACCATGAGTAAGGTGATGCATTCTTTCATTTGTATACCTTTTCCCATAATCTGTCGGTATTCTTTATCCATTTTTCTCACATGTTGTTCTCTTTCTTAATTTCTGGGAATTCTATATACGTTAGTGAAATTAGTCATTTGTTGTGATGAATTGTTAATAGTTTTGACAGCTTGTTCATTTGGCTTTTGATTTGTTCATGGTGAATTTTATCCAAGCAAAGTTATTTTTTAAAAATTTTCATGGAATTGAATGTCTCAATTTTTTTTAATGGTCTCTTGATTCTGAATCAAGCAATAAAGGCTCCCGCACCACTACACCTCCCTGGCATATTTTATGACGGAAGGTATGGGCAATTCTCTGCTCACTTGATGCCTCACAATTAATTTCCTGAATTATCTTGTAAATTGACCTATGGCAAAAAGGCAAGTCAGAACTGAACACATCCCTCACCTTCTTTGTTCTGGGAGACTTTAGAGAAGTCTGCTGTGGGAGGGGCAGAAAGTCAGCAGAAAAAGAACGAGAAAGAAATTCTTGGGAATTTGTGGCTGCAGACTGCCTCTCACCTGTTTTGTATCTTGGGTTCACATAACTTACATGTACCGGGGAACCTCGAGTGACCGACTTGGTCCAAGGTTGTCATCGGCTGGTAGCATTCGAGGTACATTGGTAAAGACTCTCTGAAGGAGAATTCCATCCACATTAGGCCTCTGGGAACACCCACATAATTTTTTCAAGAGCCATGACTTTCATGCAGGTAAACTGAACACATATCCAAACAAACAAGGCTACAAGGTTGACAGGCAACAGACACAGACAATGCAAGAGGGCTCTTCTTGGCTTCAGACATTGAAATATTAGATCAGAGACAGACAGATAAAGCCACTCTGCTTACCAGGTTTAAATAACTTCTTGGGCTTAAAAATATCTGAAGGCCACAGAGCAAATTCGGAAAAAAAATTAGAACTTACAGATATGGAAAATATAATAAATAAAATTTATTTATAATTTATTTTATAATAAAATAAAATAAAAATATAATAAGTAAAATATAATAAGTAAAATTAAAACTCAGGGTAGGGGACAGATTGGTCTTAGAATGATATAGAATTAGAGAATTAGAAGATAGAAAAGAAGAGATTATCTGGAATATGGCAGAAAGAGACACGATGTTGAAAAATGTAAGGAAGAGATAAGAGATATGAAGAATAATTTGAGAAGGGCCAATGCATATTTGATTAGAGAAGAAATAAAGCAAAGGCAAATTTTTGTGAGATTGTGGTTGAGAATTTTCCAGAGCAGGTGATGTATGGTCATTCGTTGGTACAAAGGCCTATGCTAGCAAGGTAAAAATTTTTTAAAAGCCTACATTTAGATAGCATAATGATACCAGGGACATCCAAAAGCAAGGAGAAAAATCTTAAAAGTATCCAAAGAAAGTACATTTCACTTCCAAACAAAAGACAGTTGGAATGTCTGCCGACCTAATAAAAACATCAGAGGGAGTCAGAAACCAGTGCAGTATCTGTAGTGTCTTGATGGACAAACAGCCTAACATTTTTAGCCCAGTCAGAATCTCATTTAAGAAAGAAGGCAAAACAGGGACGCCTGAGTGGCACAGTCGGTTAAGGGCTGCATTTGGCTCAGGTCATGATCGCAGTGTCCTGAGATCGAGTCCCACATTGGGCTCCTTGGTCGGCAGGGAGCCTGCTTCTCTCTCTGCCTCTGCCTGCCTCTCCGCCTACTTGTGATCTCTCTCTCTCTCTGACAAGTAAATAAAAAATATTAAAAAAAAAAAAGAATTAAGGCAAAACAGGGCACCTGGGGGCCTCAGTCGGTGAAGCATCTGCCTTTGGAGCCGGTCATGATCTATGATGGGGGGTCATGATGCAGGGATGGAGACCACCCCGGGCTCCCTGCTCAGTGGGGAATGTGCTTCTCCCTCTCCCTCCCTCTGCCCCTCCCCCCACTCATGCTCTCTCTCTCTCTCTCTCTCTCTCTCTCTCTCTCTC
>LNAC01000266.1:1242440-1263957 GCA_002007465.1 Ailurus styani
GCCCCCCCCCCCCCCCGTCAGGGGCTACGTCCTTGCTCTCCTTGAACTGTCAGCCCTCCTTCACCTAGACGGCCTTTCCCGCCCAGGCTGTTCTTCTATGGGCTTAGCATATGTTCTTCCTTTCCATCCAAAAAATGAAGTTCGTTCCAAGAGGGCCGCTTTATTGCCCTTCTTTTCGAGTCCATAGAGAAAACTGGACAGTTGCATTCACATGTCTTCAGAATCACCCCTGGAGAAACTACTGATAATTCTTCACTTGGAGCATTAAGTAGAAGTCTTTGCTCATATGGTTTGTTTCTTGGGTTCATAATTGCAGTGCGTTTGGTTACTCATTCTCATCATTGTTCTCAGAAATTTTTTTATCAGGATTTCAGGTCTAGGTTCTTAACCATCCTTCATGCTTTTAAGAAAGATTTCCTCAGGAATATGAAACTTGCGGATGAGGAAAGGACATGACTGTCTACTGAGTCATCTTGGCCATGTGGTGTTGAAACAGCCTGAAGATATTTGGAGACAATGAAGGAGGCCATTTGATCTATTTGAGATGTTCAGGCACAGATTTCATTCTACTTGACCCATTAATTTGAACGCAAGCTAATTTACTCAGTGTCGTGGAGTTACACTTGGCTAAGTGTTCATGTTACATGCAAATGAGCGTAAACTGTATCACAAATAATTTTCAACCTAAGTTCAGCAAATATAAATGCAAAGCTGCTTCCATGTATTCCAAAGTAGGCATGTAAATGGAACAACAGGAAGGAACCCAAGAGGCCTGTTCTCTGTAAGTGCAGGAGAGAGTGTCAGTCTAGACTTTGACGTTTATCTCTATGAACTTGAGTTGTCGGAACTTGGTGTGGGAGCTTACACTTACTCTTCTATGGCATCCCTTAAATGGGACCTTTTCCTCCTGCTGACCAGGATCTCTTTGGATCCTATTCAAGTTGGCTTTTCATCTCTTGCACATTTTGATGTGCAGTTTCTCTCTCACTGCACATAAGTCATTGGAGAAAAAATATGAAACAGGAGAGCACCGAGGACTCATCTCCCCAGGGCTCATACCATCTGTAGAGCAGCTGCTTCTCTCCTGGCTGGTTCTTCTTGAACCCCAAACGTCTGTAGGAAGAAATCAGGAAAATAAACCCTCTGGGCAACCAGGAGGGAGAGAAGGAACAAATGTTCATTGAGAGCCTGCTATATGGTAGAAGCCGACTGGGCTGATGCGTTATGTTAGTTACACATCATCGTGTTCAGTCTTCATTACAACCTGGAGAGAAAGGTGTTATTATGGGTACATTACATGTAGGGAAACCCAGGCTACAGGAAATGCAAATAATTAGCCAAAAGGTACCTGGTGAGTAAGGGAGGGACCTAGGATTCAAGCCCAGGTCACCGGGTGCCATGTTGGTCCTCTGTATCCTTCAACTCCTTTAGTGTCCTCCCTTCCAATTCTCAAACGCTTGTTCTCAAACTCTTCTTGGGGCACCATGTGCTGCCTGGACTCTGCAGGGGTTCGGGTAGCTCATATGGACACACTCCAGGAAAACTTCCCAAGTGGCCACATCAGGCCTCCACACAGCTGCCGCCACTCCCCACGCAGGATTCTGCCACCCCGGACACGGAAGTGCCCGGGCTCCTCTCCCCGCTCTGTCCTTCCTCTTCTTCGGAGGGATGCACCGCAGGTCGGTTGTGGTATTACGTGAGGCTGAGTCTCATTCTGCTTCTCTTCTTTGGAACAGTTCTCCCTCCTCTTCCTCCTCCTCCTCCCCTTGTCCTCATCGTCCCCCTCCTCCTCCAACTCTCCCTATCCTTCCTTCTTGCTCTTCTTCACATTCTTTACTTTCCCTCCTATCCTTGGCTTTGATGCTTTCCAGTGGTGTCATCACTGCTTCTTCATTTATTCAACACATATTTCTGAGGTGCTCTTTACATACCAGACCTTGGCAGTGAGTAGGACTCAACCCTGCCCTAATCAATTTTTCATGGTTGTGGGGAGAGAGGCCAGAAGGCTGATGCTTCCGTATCACGCGGTAGGGGGAACGGGGTAAGAGAGCGCCACGCCAGCACGCACCGTGGCTCTCCCAGGCAGGTCCAGGTGGAGGAGGCGAGGAAAGGCTTCCCAGAGGAGCTGGTGCTCCCACTGAGACCTGACAGTGGTGCAGATGTGTCCTCTATGTGTGCAGAAGCTCATACTATCACTTCTGAGGATGTGGCTTTCTCTCTGCCTCTTCTCTCTCTCGAGCTCTCACACTCTTGTCCCATCTTTGATACCTTCCGCCTTATCTTGACATCTCATTGGATTTCCTTGAATGCAGGTAGGACTTCATCCTTGCCGATGAGGCAAAGCCTAGGGAAGCTTTCCTACGTCCACTTCACCGTTTCCTCGAACACGACACCCGGCCCCCAAGATTGCAAAGAGCCGATTCTGACTGATGTTCCCACGGTCGACCACCCCCGCTTTCTGTCATCTGGTCAAAACCTTAGAATTATTATCTTTTATATTTTTGCCATCTTCCCTAGCCCATGCCAACCTCAGACATGGGTCGCAAGCTCTCTGTGTTGACATCTGAGATAATGGCTATAAGTATGGAACGGGAAAGGATTGAATATGATAATGCGTCCATCCTTCAGTGGAAATCTACCCCCATCTACTATTGCTCAAAACATATGAACTCTTAGCATCCTCCAGTTGCCATGGAAGTCATTATCAAAAAAACATAAAATCACTGAGCTGAAAAATCTTTTAGAAGTCTTTGAATCCAACCTTTATCCAGTGTTATAGTCATCTAGCCTCTTCTGATGACAAGGACTGGCCTTTTTTTTTTTTTTAGAGATTTTATTTATTTATTTGACAGAGAGAGAGATCACAAGGAGGCAGAGAGGCAGGCAGAGAGAGAGGAGGAAGCAGGCTCCCTGCTGAGCAGAGAGCCCAATGCAGGGCTTGATCCCAGGACCCTGAGATCATGACCTGAGCCGAAGGCAGAGGCTTTAACCCACTGAGCCACCCAGGCGCCCCTGGACTGGCCTTTTTATAAGGCCTCTCTGCTAGGGTTGAACATCTCCATTTAGAAAACTCTTCCTCGTATGGACCCAAAATTTGTTTCTCAGTGTGGTACCAATTTTCATTCTGAAACTACATGGAAACATTCATTCACTTGGTTAGTCTGTCAAGCCTTTCAGCAAATATTTCCTGAGCATCTACTATGTACCCAGACAGTGTTTTAGGCCCTGGGATTAAAGCAGTAAATTAAAATGAAAAAAAAAAATCCTTGCCCTCAGGTTTATTTTCTAGTGGGGGAGAAAAGACAGTATATAAGGAAAATGAGTAAAATGCATAGTATATTAAACAGTATTAAGTGTTAAGAAAAAAAAATTGGGGGCATCTGGGTGGCTCAGGAGGCTAAGCATCTGCCTTGGACTCAGGTCATGATCTCAGGGTCCTGGGATCGAGTCCTGCATCGGCCTTCCTGTTCAACAGGGAGTCTGGTTCTCCCTCTCCCTCTGCCTCTCCCCCTGACTCATGCTCTCTCTCTCTCTGTCAAATAAATAAATAAAATCTTAAAAAAGAAATCAAGTGGTAAAGGGGAGACAGAAGTTAGGGATTTTGAAGCTGATCTAATCCTTTTATTTGACAGCATCTGAGATATGTTAAGATACCTATTCTGTCCCTCAGTTCCTTTTCCCAGATGACAGCCTCCTCTGACCTATTTCACCTGATGACAGTTGAGGGGCTCTATGGCCCTGATCCACTGTCTGACGATGTCTTAGATGACAGGACTCATTCTAGGAGCATGTCTATGGCCCCCGGGGATCGGCACTTTCTCCTTTAAGTGAATGAGGGAAAGTGTTCACTAAACACCTCCTACGGGCTAAGCTTGGAACGGGCTCCATTTCAAAGTCAACACAAGAGTTGCAGCATCTGCCTCGCCCACTCTCCACTCTCAGAGCGCTTCCTCTGGCCCCGTTGTTTCTCCGTGACAACAAGTGCATTTGTCCTTTCCCTCAGCATCCTGGGACCTACTTCAACTCCAGGAGAAGACCGGGCTCATTTCACATATTTATGTGCTTTCCAGTGGCCTTTTACTTTCCCTTAGTCGGTTTCCTCCTATTTCTCTTGCTTAAAGATCCTTGTCTTTGAAAGAGATAAGTCAAATCAGCGTAAGCAGTTTATGTCTTTATAATCTTTGCCCCTCACGCCGAGTGTCTCCAGATGAGTGGGGGACCCCTTCCTGGGGTATCTTCTTGTTGTAAATATGACTTTAAAGGTTCACTTGAGGATGCAAACTTCCTGGAATGTATTTTGGCACTTCAGGTGTCATATACCCTTTGATCAAGCAATATCACTTCAAATGTTGATCCTAATAAGATAATCAAAGGTATGACAAGTTTTCATTTCAAGGATGTTCATGGTGGCATTACTCAGAATAAAAAAATGGGAACAACTGAAAAGTTCAAGAGGAGGGGGTTTATTAAATAAAATATGGTAAAGCCATTAAATAATAATCAGTTATTAAAATTCATGTGGACACTTGATGACGAAGGGGTCAAAACTAGTCACCCCAAGATGTGCCGTTTTAGCATACAGATTTTTGGGGGGCTAAAAACAATCAAGCCCCAAAGACTTAGGAAAAAACGTTGACCTTCTCCCTAACTGTTTAAAAGAATTTAGATGGCGGAGCTGCCTGGGGAAGGGACTATCACCATCAGTAAGGACAGTACATTTGGAAGCAGGCCGGGTAGACGGAAAGGAGTGAGGCACATCTGTTGGTTAAAATTCCTCTCTGTGTCCCATCTTTTCTAAGTGGCCCAGCAAACATTTGTTTACCAAACATTTACTCTTTTTCATCTTCCTGTAAATTGCTTTCTTTCCTTTTGAATCCCCAGATCCCTACCCCCTTATCCTTAATTCAGGATGACGTATATACTTCATTTTTGCTGTCTTTGGAATCTCACGTTTTTGCAGATTTCCCATCTGTATGCAATTAAATTTGATTTTCTTCGGTTAATCTGTCTGATGTCCATTTAATTCTTAGACTAACCAAAAAAACCTTGAAGGGTAGAGGAAATTTTTTCCTAGGCAATAATAACAAAAGACAAGCAAGATATACAGTGTGCTGTTGGATGAAAAAGCACTTGAAAAGCTATGTAGAATAAAATTACATTATTTGTAAAACACACAGAAGACTGGAAACAGATATATTGAAATGTTAACTGTGAGTTTTGATGGGTGAGGGGATTGGGGAGAGATTTGGTGTTCCATTTTATTTTTGTGCATATTCAAAAATTTCTACCATGAACTAGTATTGCTTTATAATAAATAAAATTGTTTTTAAATTCTTCCCCCCTTTTTACACCCTAGGTTTTGCCTGAGCTTTAGCTTTTGAGACTTTTCTTAAGAAGTCCATTATAAGTTGTTTAAGCATCTGACTCTTGGTTTTGGCTTAGGTCATGATCTCAAGGTTGAGACATTAAGTCCAATGTTGGGCTCCACCCTGGGCGTGGAGCCGGCTTCAGATTCTCTGTTCCTCTCTCTCTGCCCCTCTCCACCCCACTTGCTCCCTCTGTCTAAGATAAATAAAAAAATAAATCTTAAAAAAAAAACTCTGTTATGTACCTTTGACATACATCTTGTTTTCACATTTTTTACCTGCCCCTTAAAAATCACAACATAGTAAAGAGCTCCCTATCTAGTGTTGGCAGTTTCTTTAGCTGCCTTTTCTTTATTTCTCACATGACTTTGTTGTCTGAATTCCTTTAAGAATGTTTCATTTTCCTAGAGCATTTTACAGTTTAGATTCTCAGGTCATGGAAACTCCTTATCTTTCCTTACCATTTCCTTTCTTTCTTCCTTCCCCTCTCTTTCTTTCTTTCTCTGACAGTCATTATTTTTTAGAACAGTTTTTTTTTTGTTTTTTTTTTTAGTTCACACCAAAGTTGAGAGAAAAGTACAGAGAGAGCATATATTTCCTGGTCGCTCTCTCAGTTTCCCCCTCTACCAACATCCCTTACTGGACTGTTTGTTGCAATCAATGAATCTACATTGACATGAATGTCACCCAAGTTCCATAGTTGATGGTTCACTCTTGGTGCTGTGCATTCTGTGGGTTTTGACAAATGGACAATGACATGTATCCACCATTATCACATCATGTGGAATAGTTTCACTGCTCTAAAAATCCTCTGTGATCTGCCTATTTATCCCTCCCTCCCCCATAACCCCTGGTAATCACTCATCCTCTTATGGTCTCCATACTTCTGGCTTTTCCACAATGTAATAGAGTTGGGATCGTACAGGATGGAGCCTTTCTGGTTGGCCTCTTCCACTTGAATAATATGAAATAATATGAATAATATGAATAATATGAAATTAAGCTTCCTTCATGTTTTTTTCATGGTTCGATAGCTCATTTCTTTTTAGTGCTGAATAATATTCTATAGCCTGGGTAGACCAGAGTTTATTTATCCGTTCACCTACTGAAGGATATCTTAGTTCTTCCAACTTTAGGTGATTATGCCTAAGGCTGGATTATGAATAAAGCTGATGTAAACATCTGTGTAAGTTTTTGAGTGGACAGCATTTTCAACTTATTTGGGTAAGTACAAAGGAGCATGATTATTGAATTGTATGGTGAAAGTATGTTTAGTTTTATAAGAAACAACCAAACTGCCTTCCAAAGTTGCTGTACCCTTTTGCATAGGTTTTCGATTTTGGCCATTTTAATAAGTGTACAGTGGTACCTCAATGTTGTTTGATTTGTGGTCCCCTCATGACATATGACATTGAACATCTTTTCTTATGCTTCCTTGCCATCTATGTGAATTCTTTGGCAAGGTGTCCATTCAGATCTTTTGCTCATTCTTTAATCCAGTTTGTTTTTTCATTGTTGAGTTTTAAGAGTTCTTGTCCATTTTGGATGACAGTCTTTTGTCAGCTATGGCTTTTGCAAATATTGTCTTCCAGGCTACGGCTAGTCTTTTTACTCTTTTGATAGTGTCATTGGCAAAGCAAAAGTTTTTAAATTTTAATGAAGTCCAGCTAATCAATGTTTTTTTTTCATGGATTGTGCCTTTGGTGTTCTGTAGGATGTCATCCTATACCCAAGGTTTTGTAGAGTTTCTCCCCTGAAATCTAGGGGTTTTGTAGTTTTGCATTTACATGCAGGTCTTAAGGTCTGTGAACAATTTTGAATTAATTTTTGTGAAGGTTATGAAGTCCATATACAGATTCGTTTCTTTGTGCTATATACATGTTCAACTGTTCTGGCATCAATTGTTGAAAAGATGATCTTTTCTTCATTGTATAGCCTTTACTCTTCTGTCAAAGATTTGTTGACTATACATACGTGGGTCTATTTGCTTTTCGTGGATTGTAATTTAACCTGGGTATAGGTTTCATGTTTACTTTACTTTCACTTTCTTTAAAATTAACGTTCTCAAAGCTAAGGTCACAGATGTATTCAGTTCTCTGCTTTTAGCTAACCTAACCAGATGTACTGATCGGAGAGATCTTCTATTGACACTATACTTACTCTGTGCTGGTCTAGCAATTTTTTCACTTTCTCTAGTTCCCCACCTCTAGATTTGTACCTTCTCTTTAGGTACACAAAGATTTATAATCTATCTTTGTATCAGTGTCATTGTCTTTCAGAGATTGAGAGAGGCCCAAGCTATTTCAAAAATTTTGAAGTTAGTGGATTATTTAAAAATGGTAAAAATCCAAAATATGGTGCTAAAGATTGTGGGATACTTTAACGGATTATATTTTTTGAAATATGGTTTTTCATATACAGAAAATGACCTAGTAATTAAATTGAATTTTTGGTAAGTCATTATAGAATTTATTTAAAATACTAACTCTGGGGCATCTGGGTGGCTCAGTGGGTTAAAGCCTCTGCTTTCGGCTCAGGTCATGATCTCAGCGTCCTGGGATCGAGGCCCGCATCAGGCTCTCTGCTCAGCAGGGAGCCTGCTTCCTCCTCTCCCTGTCTCTCTGCCTGCCTCTTTGCCTACTTGTACTCTCTCTCTCTGTGTCAAATAAATAAATAAAATCTTTAAAAAAAAAATACTAACTCTGGGGGCTCCTGGGTGGCTCAGTCATTAAGCGTCTGCCTCTGGCTCAGGTCATGATTCCAGGGTCCTGGGACTGAGCCCTGCATCGGGCTCCCTGTTCAGTGGGAAGCCTCCCCCTTCCCCTGCTTGTTTTCCCTCTCCAGCCGTGTCTCCCTCTGTCAAATAAATAAATAAAATCTTAATAAAATAAAATAATACTAACTCTTAGTGTGAGAGTTTGTCTGCCCAGTTCCCCTTCTCTCCTTCACGAACAAAATAATTGTTTTTCCAGGCAGCGACGGGAACAGCTGAACGATGAGATCTCTCTGGCAGTAAGGGGGTGGTCTCTTGAGTGTTCTGGTCAGTGGAGATAGCAGATGTCCTCCGGGCAAGGAGACCCATTGTGAGTAAAACAAATAGCAGGCATTGCTTTCTGCCCATCACCAATCTGTTTCTTCCTACCTGAAATGTGGCCAGCAAGGCTCCAAGTGCAGTGGTTGTTTTGTCAAATACAGTGCAATGGAAGAAGAAGAAGCATCTGGTAGACAAACTCCTCAATCCTCTAGTTGTTCAGTTTTTCCTTTCGTGGCCAAACACATTCCTAACTTGCACTTGGCCTTGGTCACGTGGAGAGGGTCTTCTCTTGGCCCTCAAGGCATCTCCCAAGACTGTTCATGTAAATTTGTTTCAGAGACCATGGCCCAGCGGCCTTCTCCCCCCCCCCCCCCACCACAAGCAATTCTCTTCAGACCTACGCTTTAGAAAAAGAGTATTCTCTCTCTATCACATCTGGGTTGTGAATCCCATTTAATAAAATAGCATTAAGTGTTGATATTTATGGCATTAGGGTTGCCTCTTTACATGAAGAGCTCAGACGCCCTCCATTTATGTCTCTTGGTCTGTGCCTTTGTGGACAGCCATCTGCAGTGGGAAGTAGGCTTGTTGACTCCATTTTTTCCCCTTCCACAAATGTTTCCCAATGATTGTTTTTCTGTGGTGACTTCGCAGAGCTTTTTCCCACTGATAACTTTCCTCTCCGTGAGTGATCCTTAAAAGTTCCTCACACTCGACCAACCCCAACTCCCACCCAGCCTGAGTTTGCTACAATTGCTCTTAGAGTTGGTTCTCCTTCTTTCTCCACCTTGTTCTGCTTGGCTGGGGCACACGCCCTGCCTTCAGCCTCCCGTCCCTTCAGAGAGACCCCACAAGAGCCACGACAGCCTTCTAGTCTCCACAAGTAGCCAGGCTACCTCCTTTCCAGCATAGACAAAATTTATGTTTTCCCTAGAACTCTCTATAAGGTAGGCTTTGCTGACTGTATTATTCCTAGAGAAATGAAAAGGCTCCTCGTACCCCAGTTCCTAGGAGAACCACAAGTAGAAATTCCAATCAAGGACTCCCTACTAGATGGTGTAATGTCGAAGTTTAATGTTGCTACCAATTCAAATTGGAGTTTGTCTCATGAACGGGCAATGATGTGTTGTGATGTCGACAGAGCAATGATGAGACATGCTCTCTGGCAAGTAGCCTCTTCTGCTTGGTGGCAACTTTCAGTTTCCTGACAGGTCTTGTTTCGTAGCTCCTCTGGTACAAATGTACAACAGGGAGCCAAGGACAAGCAGGAAGCCTTCAAATACAGGAAAAAATTACTCATCTTGTAGGAGATGTTCTTTCGGACACCCACTCGCTTTTTCTTTTCTGAAACTGGGCTATAACCTATGTGTCATTGGCGAGTTGACCACCAGCCAGATTGGAATTTGACCCAATTTGCAAAGGGTAGGTCTTGATCGTTTGCACTAGGGATGGTGAGTGTCTCTTTCATCTTCTCAGGGACATGCGTAAAGCTTGTTGTCTTGCTAAGTGCTCTGGTACAGGACCCTGTGCTACCTTCTGTAGAGGGAACACTGAGCTTGGACTTTCTAGAAGGCATGCAGGCAGCTGTCCTTGAGAACTACCAGGCTGAGACTCATACTTGCTATACCACCACCCAGAGCTAGTCATGCCTCTGTCGCCAGTGATAAGGACACCAAGGCTCTGATTCAGGTCATGCATCTTCAGTCTTCAGTTCATTGAATGTGGGTTCAATTTCTTCATCTGCAAAATGGGCATGATGCTATCTAGTTTGCAAGAGTGTTCTGAAAATTATATGAGATGTACGACAGCCATTCCACTCATTCCTCATAGAATATTTATTGAGCATCTAGAGTGAACCAGATGCTGTGCTAAGGATGGAGTCTCTGCTCCTAAAATGCTTACAGTTTATCGAGTGAAGGATACAAAAATTTTACAGATAATCTTATAAATAATGTCATAATTAGAATAAAAATTAAGAAAGTAACCAGGGCACTGTGTTAGTCCCTGGCACCCCTTGCTGGTGGGCATGTATACTGGAAATCAGAAGTTTTGAATGAGAGGCAAGTAACAAAACATCTTGGCATTCATTTCTTGGCAGAAAATTGGAGCCATTACAGAATAGGTTTTATAATAATATATATAGCAAAGTTGAAAGAGTTGTTTTGCCTTAATCTTCTCAAGAAGAGAATGGAAATCAGTCCAATCCAACCAAGCAAAGCAAGCCAGCTAATTAACTACAAATCAACCAACATACAAACATAAAAGAATTGGACAGTAAGGGAAAATGATTACAGTGACACATCAAAATCCAATAATGAGATCAGCTGGTATTTATTAAGTTCTTTTCATGTCCCGGTCCCGTGCCAAGTGCCTTCCTGGATGTTCCCGTTGGTTCTTCACTACTCTTCTGGATGTGCGGCATGATAGCCACATTCTGCAGATGTGAGAGCTTGCCAGGGGTCACACGACACAAAAAGGACAGAGTTGGGCTTCCAGGAAAGATCTCTGTGACTGAGAGCCTCTGTGTTATCAACTACCACACAACAAAGCATTTCTCTAAAAATAAGATTGTTTGTGAACCAATTTTATAAAGAATCAAATTCTCAGACCATCCATGAATAAATTCCAGGTGGGTAAAATACCTAAATATAAAATGCAAAACTACATGAAAAGATAGAATGCAGGGGAAATATTTTTATATGATTAGGGGTAGAGAAGCCCTTCCTAAGCACGGTATATAGCCCATATATTAGAAAAGAAAGTGATGACCGGTAGGAATTATTTAAAATGCTTTGGGGGCAAAGGAAACCATAAACAAAATAAAAGGGAAATGGAAACTGAGAAAAAAATTGCAATCTAGATCACCAAGAGTTAAGATCTACAATATGTAAAGAAACCAATAAACCAATAAGGAAAACAAATAAACAAATGGAAAAATAGGTTAATAAAATGAGTATAATTGTCATGGTAAGATTAATTTTACTGACAAATAACAAATCAAAACTGTAATTACTACTTCTGAAATATATTTTCTTTCTTTTTTTAAAAAAAGATTTAATTTATTTATTTGACAGAGAGAGAGAGAGAGAGAGAGACAGCAAGAGAGGGAACACAAGCAGGGGGAGTGGGAGAGGGAGAAATAGACTTCCTGGCGAGCAGGGAGCCCAATGCAGGGCTCGATCCCAGGACGCTGGGATCATAACCCGAGCCAAAGGCAGACATTTAATGACTGAGCCACCCAGGCGCCCCTGAAGTGTATTTTCAAATGTAGAAAACACAATGTCAAATATTATACACACATAAACACTAACAAATTGTCAAATATTAAAATAACTATTATAATTTTAAATGTTGCATTTGTTGGTCTCTTCTAGTTCTGGAATGTCTCCTAACAAGTATTTCCACACCTGTGCAAAAATTCATATATAAAGATTCGATATTATATTTTATAAAATAGGAAAAAACAGAAAAACTCACAACTGTACATATAATTTAGTGGAAACAGATTCTCCAGGAAGACTGCAGGTATTATCATATGATGGACTTTGCAATTATTAAAAAAAGGGGACTGATTTCTATATTCTGATAAGAAGGATATGATTTATTATGAAGTTGAAAAAGCACATGGTTGAACTATACTATTTTGTTTGTATTATAAAACTGTACTTCTATATACACAGGAAGAAAGCCTTGAAACATAAGTACTTAAATACTAGTAATAGTTACTTGTAGGGGATGGAAAGAGTAGGGGGGGGCCTTAGTATCTTTGTATTATTTAAATTTTCAACACACACACACACATACACACACACACACACACACGTATTTCTCCACAAATTTTAGAGACAAGCCAAAAATAAAATGTTTCGTTGTTTCCTGAAATTAAAAAAAAAGTTATTTGTTTAAGATCCAATTGACCAAAATATGCTTTTATGGTATAGATGGTTGGATGGTCATTTTCATTCTGCCATAACTACTCTGGGAAACGTCTCAAGATTGCTTTCATATTCTTTCTAAGGGTTTCAAAAGTTCTATCTGGATTTTTTCCCTTAAAAAAAAAAAAAAGACTACTATTCTATCTAACTGGTGGTGTGGACCCATCTACCAGCCTGGAGAGGTGTGTCTGGAACTAGGGGCTTTGCTCACTCTGTAAGCACAGTTGACCATCCTTAGTGATGAGGCTGCTGTTCTCATGATGACCCCGTCTCTAATCCTTCTTCATGAGTTCCCAAAGAAAATTCCCGTTCATGCTAGCAGCTCCTAAGGTTCGATTGACAAGCCTGGGATGGGAGAGTGGTGCCTTTTGAAGTAGATCATGTTGCTCATTCAAAGACAACAGAATCTGATTGACTTTGGGCTGGATGTTTGTCTGCTGGGGCATGAGGTTCTGCTACTAGAGGGCCATCATTCACGCTGGCCTCAGGAGCACCCAGAAAATTCCTAAATAGAAGTGACTTTAAAATATCTCATCATTACAGTCAAGGTGTTAAAAGTAGAATCAGGAAAAGTTGGTGCATTTGGTTGAATGGCAAAGGGAGAGGGTTAATAAGTAGATTAATGACCAACTGGAGAGAGGTCTCTAATATGTGCTATGCCACCAGGTTCCAGGGGTTCAACCCTCTTTTATATTAGTCAATAACTTAGGAAAACCCATATGAATTATGATGATCAAGTTTATGTAGGACATGAAACTGAGAAGAATGTAAGCTCATTGGTAGAAACAGTCCTGAAAAATCTCTTGAGTGCCTGACATTTGCTCCAAATGAGATCCGCTCTGGAATGCAAAAAGGCCTGTGATCGAACTCCAGGGTGCAGGAACGTGTGGTTTAAAAAGAGTGTCCGTGACAAAGCATTATGACCAAAATGCTTGAGAAGTATGATGGGGCTACCAAGACAGTTGATGGAGTCTTGGGCTGCATTAACACAAGTATGGCTATTAGACGTGTGTGTTTTCAACTTAGACACACATTTGAACCACTTAGAAGCTTTCGCCAAAGTCTGATTCAGTTGGTCTGGGTGAAGCCAGGACCTGGGAATTTTTAAGAGCTCTGTGATTTTAAATGGCCATTCTATTGCCTTTATGAGAAGGAAAAACATATTAATGACATTTGCCGATGGTTTCTGTTCTTCTCAGAACCATAGTAAGTAGCCTTTGGGACTTTGGGGCTAAACTACTGTATGTATGATTTAGTAAAAACAGGTCATCCAGGAAGAATGCAGGAATCGTTTAGTAAGAGTTAAAGTGTTTACAGCATGCTGGGGGCACCCACAAGCTGAAGACGGTAGACCAGAAGTAGCTAATGGTTCCATTAGGAAAGGAATACATAGGCATCATGCAGCTTAGCTCAAATCTCAATTTTGCGACTCTTTGGCTGTGTGAATTTAGAGGTTATTTACCTTCTCTTTGGCTTTATCTTCAACTTCAAGATGAATTTAATTCTAGAAGCTCCTCAGGGATAGTGATGACTAAATAACAATATAGAGAGAGTACCTGGTACATGGCAACTTTCAGTGTTTATTAATATTTGCTGGTTACCTTTGGATCTAATTACTTTGATGGCGTGATTGGTGGGTTATAGGCCGCAGAAGATGGAAATCACCATAGAGTTTATTCCTACCTCTTCCTAAATCATCTTTCTTCTGTCTCTTTTCTAGCAGTCCTTTTTCCCCCTTTCTTTCCTTCCTTCTTTCTTTCTTTCTTTCTTTCTTTCTTTCTTTCTTTCTTTCTTTCTTTCTTCCTTCCTTCCTTCCTTTTTCTTTCTTCCTTTTCTTTTCTTTCTTTCTTTCTTTCTTTCTTTCTTTCTTTCTTTCTTCTCCCCTCTGCCCCTCCCTTCCTTTTGTTGAATACTTCACAATTTGCATGTACTTCCACGTTTCTTAGTACATCTGTGGAAAATGGCCTTAATGATATTATGACGTATTCAGATCTGCTGAGATGGAGCCATATTATTTTGACATCCTCTTCTACACTTATCTGAAATCTGCTTGTCCAAATTATATAAAAATATTCTTATCAGGGTCATTGTTTTCAGACTGATCAATAGAACCGGGTCTTTCTCATTCCAGTGGTGCCCGTAGTCCTAATGATTTATTTCTTCAGAGCCACTGTGACTCCAAAATCTGTATGTAACTGGGCTCATTCCTGCTGGAATTAGAAAAGTGAGTGTTGTTGAGATGCTGGAGTCGGGTCACTTTCTTTCTGGTTCATTTCCCCATGAAACATGTGTGGTTTGGGGCAAGGCAATGAAATATCCACATGTTCTGTTTCGCTGCCTTGCAGGCTCAAGAATTAGCCTTTCCACTTTCTTTTGTTCTTGCCCCCTCCCCAAATAAAATCAACTTATTTCCACTAAAGAGACATGGCAAAAAGGTTGAATGTTGATGCGGCCAGTAAAACATGGGAAATATTAAAGGATGAATGAATTTAGTCGTATTAGTATATATGCTAATTGTTAAAAAAATGAATAAAATATTAAAATATATAAAAGCAAAAAAATCCTTCTTCCTAGAGTGAGTAAGTGTATCTTCAAGTTTACTTTCCTTATTAAATGTCTTCATTAAGCTAGTATCAACAGGATTTTCTCTAAGATTAGAAACATATGGAGCCCTACTATCTGTTAGACTAATTCTCGGAACTGTCTTAGAAAAACAAGACCAAAAGATGGTTTGGATTCTGGCATTGCTTGATCCCAATCTGTGTGAGGGGAAAAAAAAGTTTTTAAATGTAGGTCTTTTACTGTCAAAATATTCCTTTATTATTATTGAGGTGATCATTGTTAATTTAAATAAAATTAGTTTTAAACTCTGTTTAAAGAAGAAATACAATGGTCATAAATTTGATTTTATGTTTAACTTCCAGCAGCGTGAGAGGGAAATGAATTTCCAAATAGGGGTCTCACTTAACGAAGGAAACTCAAAGTATTTATTCTTTCCGAGGAGCAGAGATACTAATTTAAATATTATTATCAGGGCATAATACCACTAATAAGACAAATAATCGCAAAGACTCTTTAGAGGTTAAGGTTACTTTCACAGGACATAGAGATAGTCTCTGGAGTCTTTTTATCTTATAGGAGTAGTTATCACAGAGACAGAGACAGAGACACAGAGACACATAGAGATAATCTGAGAGGATCAGAACTTACACTGTAGAAAGAAAAAGGCAGAATAGAAAAATGAACATATAACACAGTGAGCACAGAATGTTTGCTTCTACATTATCAAGTCCTAAAATGCACCAAAGATCCATGAAATAAAGACATATTATCATCACCTTCTTGAGAATTCTCAATTTATACATCCAGTAACAAATGTAGAACTGGATACTATTTTTTTTAAAGATTTTATTTATTTATTTCACAGAGGGAGAGAGATCACAAGGAGGTAAAGAGGCAGGCAGACAGAGAGAGGGGGAAGCAGGCTCCGCTGAGCAGGGAGCCTGATGCGGGCCTCGATCCCAGGACCCTGAGATCATGACCTGAGCCGAAAGCAGAGGCTTTAACCCACTGAGCCACCCAGGCGCCCAGAACTGGATACTATTTGAGAAAAAACGTCTTAAGGGTGAATTTTAAATTAATGAGCTTGAAAAATTCCATGAAATGTCACAGGCTTAGGGACAAAATGTTTGTAGATCACTGGCCAATGTCTTTCCTCCATTTACGCTATTTGAATCTCACTCCAAAAGGACAGTCAGGACTGACCGGTAACCTTTCCTCCCTCCAGTCCGGTCATTATGCCTGCATCTGCCATGACTCCTCAGTCTTCAATCTCTAGCACCTTCTCTACTTCTCACTCTCATCTGGTGGCCTTTTCTCTTGTTTCACGGGGAGAAAGGAAGCAAGATGAGCTGGGTTTCCCTCACTTCCGCTGCCACACCTCTCCACCCGCCTGCCTTTTATTTTGCTTTCCCTCCTTCTGAGGATGAGCAGTCCACATTTCCATCTGAGGTCCACCCCTCTTCTCCCCTGGATCCCATCTTCTGCCTCCCACTTAAAGACATGCCTCTTGCAATTGTCTCCTGTTTCTTCAGTATCCTTTTTTTTTTTTTTTTTTTACTGGATCATTCCAATCAGTCTCCCAACATGCCCTAATAACCTCCGTCTTTATAAATACAGAGCAGTTCCTGATTCCCTTCCCCTGGGCCCCCCATTTCTTGATCAGTTCCCATATTTCTCTCCTTTATCTGGCAGCAGAATTCCTTGACTATCTAAACTTGCCGTCTCCAATTCTTTTTCTTCCTTCTCCCTTGAGTCCAACCTGGACCTCCCATCTGACTTTTGCTTGTGTACCCACATACCTAACTAGAATCTTTACAGTGATGTCCGGGAGGCATTTCCCAACATGGCGCTCCCCAAACTGGTCTCTCCCATACCTTTGCCCACTCAAGTCCACTCCTCTCCGTGGTTATTCCCATCTCAGCACATGGAAGCTCTATTTTTTCCACTCACTCAGTTTTAGAAAGTGAATCATTGACTCTTTTTCATTCATACCATATCTAATCCATCAGTAAATTCTATCACATTCCTTCCACATATACTCAGAATCTGACTCCTCCCCTGCCACCACCTTAGTCTAGTTTACTTTCATTACCCACATGGGCTCTTAGCAAGTATTTCCTAACTCTTCCCCTTCCTTCCTACTACGTCTGAAATGAAAACACCTCAATATCTTTTCATTTCATTCATAGTAAGATTCTAGTCCTTTCCATACCATAAAGGCTCTACACTACGCTGTTACTTGTTCCTCTCTAAACCATTTTCTACAACTCCCCTTGTACACTGTCCTCTAGTCATGGTGGTATTTTTGCCCTTCCTAGAAAAGACCAAAGGATCCATTGCTGCCTCAAAGCCTTTCACCAGTGGGAACCCTTTTCCTCTGGATGTTCCCATGGCTCTTTCTCTCATTTCCTTCATGTCTTTGTTCAGATGGTACTGCATCAGAAAGGCCTTCCCTGATTACCTGATATACACTTCTGTTCTCCCCTTCTGTTGGCCCTTCTGTTCTCCTATCATCCCCTTTCCTTCTTTGATATTCTTCATTATACCATGTCTTGTCATATTATATATTTTTTTCTCTGTTTATTGCCTGTCTCCTCCCATTATAGTATAAATTCCTTGGATTCAGAGGTAACCTTTTGTTGAATGCTGGATTCTTCATCCCGTAATTGATGCTTAGTAAATAAATACTGAGTAGTGAATAAGTAAATGATAGCTACCAATTCTTGAGTGCTTGCTATAGGACAGATACTCTACTATATATTATCTCATTTAATCTTTTCAACAAGCTTCTGTCCTTATTTCCATATTATAGGTGAGGAAATTGAAATTTAGGAAGATGACAAAAGTTGTGTAGGGTTGTGAATGGAATCTGTCAGACTGTAAAGCCCAATTTTTACATTGATTTCCTTGTATCATCCATCTATTAGAACACATTTTCACACACATTGCCTTATTTATTATTATTATTATTATTATTTGCCCCAGGGGTACAGGTCTGTGAATCATCAGGCTTACACCTTTCACAGCACTCACCATAGCACAAACCCTCCCCAATATCCATAACCCACCCATCCTATTCCTATTCTCCCACCCCCCAGTAACCCTCAGTTTATTTCATGAGATTAAGAGTCGTTTATGGTTTTTGTATCCTTCCCAATCCCATCTTGTTTCATTTTTTCCCTCCCTACCCCACACAACCTCCCGCCCTGACCCTCAAGTTCCTCATATCAGAGAGATCATATGATAATTTTCTTTCTCTGATTGACTTATTTTGCTTAGCATAATACCTTCTAGTCCCATCCACATTGTTGCAAACAGCAAGATTTCATTTCTTTTGATAGCTACATAGTATTCCATTGTATATATATACCTCATCTTCTTTATCCATTCATCTGTTGATGGACATCTAGGTTCTTTCCATAGTTTTGCTATTGTGGACATTGCTGCTATAAACATTCAGGTGCATGTGCCCCTGAGGATGGATCACTACCTTTGTATCTTTAGGGTAAATACCCAGTAGTGTGATTGCTGGGTCGTAGGGTAGCTCTATTTTCAACTTTTTGAGGAACCTCCATACTGTTTTCCAGAGTGACATTGCCTTATTTTTACTTTGATCCTTAAACTAACTCCATGTGAGAAGCAGGAAATATTTTATTATCCTTGTTTAAATGGTGAGAAAATTGTGGCTCAGAAGGCTAGGATATTTACTTAGAGCCTCAGAACTGAAATGTCAGTTCAGAATGTCAGAATTTTAACGATTGTATCTCAAGTACAGCAAAGTATCTCCAAATTGCAAATTTATTGTATGAAATAGCTTGCAACAAAATAGTTTACTGGAACCAGTTGCTTTTATTGATAAGAATCAATTTCATTAAAAAAAAACTGGCAAATAATTTAGGAGGTATGGACTGTGTATTTATTCCCCAAGCCTTGTCTTGTGTGTTTTTTTAAAGCTTTTATTTAAATTCCAGTTAGTTAACATACAGTGTAATATTAGTTTCAGGTGTATAGTTTAATGATTCAACACTTCCATACGTCACCCAGCGCTCATCATAACAAGTGCACTCCTTAATGCCCATCCCCCATCCAACCCATCCCCCTACCCATTCCCTTCCTGCAACCCCCAGTTTGTTCTCTCTCCTTAAGACACTCTTATGGTTTGCTTCCCTCTCTCTTCTTTTCCCCTTTCCCTATATTCATCTCTTTGTTTCTCAAACTCCACATATGAGGGGTGCCTGGGTGGTGCAGCGGATTGTAAGCGTCTGACTCTTAGTTTTGGCTCAGGTTGTGATCTCAGGGCTGTGAGATCAAGCCTCACGTAGTGCTCTGCGCTGAGCATGGAGTCTGCCTGAGAGTCTCTCTCCCTCTGCCCCTCCCGCTTGTGCTCTCTTTCTCTCTAAAACAAAACAAAAAAATCTTTATTTTATTTTTTTAAGATTTTTATTTATTCGACAGAGAGAGAGACAGCAAGAGAGGGAACACAAGCAGGGGGAGAGGGAGAGGGAGAAGCAGGACCCTGGGATTGTGACCTGAGCTAAAGGCAGATGCTTAACAACTGAGCCACCCAGGCGTCCCCAAAAAACAAAAAAAAAATCTTTAAAAAAAATTCCACATATAAGTGAAATTGTACAGTATTTATCTTTCTCTGACTGACTTATTTTGCTTAGCATAATACTCTCTAACTCCATCCGTGTTGCTGCAAATGGCAAGATTTCATTCTTTTTTATGATTGAGTAATATTCCATGGTGTGTGGTGTGTGTGTATACATACCACATCTTCATTATCCATTCATCAGTAGATGGACATTTGGGCTCTTTCCATAATTTGGCTACTGTTGATAATGCTGCTATAAACATTGGAGGGCATATATCCTTTCAAATTAGTATTTTTGTATCCTTTGGGTAAATACCTAGTAGTACAATTGCTGGGTCATAGGGTAGTGCTATTTTTCACTTTTTGGGGAACCTCCATACTGTTTTCCAGAGTGGCTGCTCCAGCTTGCATTCCCACCGACATGGTAAGAAGGTTCTGCTTTCTCCACATCTTTGCCGACACCTGTTGTTTCTTGTGTTGTTGATTTTAGCTGTTCTGACAGCTGTGAGGTGGTATCTCTCTGTAGCTTTGATTTATATTTCCCTGATGATGTTGAGCATTTTTTCATGCGTCTGTTGGCCATCTGCTTGTTTTCTTTGGAAAAATGTCTCTTCGTGTCTTCTTAGAGCCTTGTGTTAATATATGCTTGTTAAATATAACTTCTAAATGTTCCTGTTGTTTACAGCCCTAGCCCTCTATTACAAAGTTTCTGGCATCCACTGATGGATGGTAATGTGTTTAGTATTAAGAGATTGTTTTGCACAATTTTAACCCTTGAGGAAAAATGATCAGGCAAAGGGAATAGGTTTGTGCCTTTTTCCTTCTACTTCTTCTTACCTTATCCTGTAAAGGATTGTCCACCCCCAAGTTCCCAGGTCATCTCACGCTGCCCCACGCATTCTCTGCCCCTCTCATTCTAGTCTGTGTTCCAGGTCCAGCCAGGTCCACACCGCACCCCGTCTCCACCTTCCTCTTCTATCTCCAGCCTTTCTCCCACTTCTTTCCCTTGTGGGATTTTACGCAAAATGGAAAAGGAGGTGGGAAATCATTTCTTCAGTCCCTCATTCCTTCTTCTTTGGTAACTCTTGGCTCTCTCCGGGTGCCCAGGGACTGAATGGTCCTTTCCCTCAGAACAGGGAAGGCATAATGCCGGGGGCTTCATTGACCCCATTTCAGGTGTGGGGTCTCGGCGATAATTTCAAATCCTTGTGTCTCAGTTTCCTCACCTGGGAAATGATGATTAAAAAAAATACCACCTTCCTCTTAAAACGCCAACACTTGGAGTGAGGAGTGATGGGAAACCTTGGGGAGGCAATTGAATGAATCAGCAACCCCTCACAGGTGATTGCATCTTTTATTATAAATGTCAGGTGAGCAACTAAAATGTGTGATAAGCACTGTCACAGAGATATTATTATGGGTTAGTGTCTCTGGAGCTCAATTTTTTCCTTGCACAACCATGCGCGATATCAGGAGACAAGCAGATAAGCCAAGCCATTTGTCAAGCTATTAAGGGCTGGGACAGATCACATACCACTGTACTCCTCTAGTTATTTTGCTTGAGCAGATAGACATCAGCCTGAACTGAAAGCCATAGATCCAGCTGCGACCCTTCATCTTATATTTGAGGAAGTGAGTTCCAAAGAAGAAAGTGGGTTGGTTCATTCACATGGCTAAAGAAGGACAAGGGGGAATGAACACCCAGCCCAGGACCCTCTCTGCTGCAACACCAAATCTAAGTTAGATCAGGGAACCCTAGATGATAGGACCAACACTGATTTTCCTGGGAAGAACTATTTATTAGGTCTTTCCCTCCCTTGGGCTGTACAGAGAGGTATCACTCAGCGAACCCCATCTGATAACCCAACAGGATCAGATTTAAAAGTTCGAACAGACTCAGGCACCATCAGCCCACAACTTCCTTTATTTTTTTTTAATTTTATTTTTATTATTTGCCCAAGGGGTACAGGTCTGTGAATCATCAGGCTTACATCTTTCACAGCATTCACCAAAGCACAAACCCTCC
>LNAC01000266.1:1265655-1278751 GCA_002007465.1 Ailurus styani
GCGGGAGGTGGGGGGGGGTGGGGGCTCAGTCAGAATTTCCCTTGACGGAGTGAAAACAGCAGTCGTGAACTTAATTTCCTTCTGAAGTAGAGCCCAGGCTTTACATTGGTCAGATCTGTGTTCAGTTCCCACCCACGCGGCTTATCTGCTGTTTGACTTGGGACAGGTTCCTTGATATCGCTAAACCTCATGCCCGTCACCTAGAGCCACACAAAGCTCTTTCTGGTGGCATCATTGGGCGAGTTGGGTGAGATCATACATGTAATGTGCCAATTCCAGGGTTTTGGGGTCCGCAGGGCATCCTTAATAAGGGGGATGCGATTATTAGCTCTGTCACCTTTCAGAACTTCAAAGTCATTTTATCCCAAAAAAAGCCACTAAACTCAAAAGCTACGTGCTCTTCAACGAAATGGAATTCCCCCTGACTGACGGAGCTCCGTCCATGTATCCCACACGGACTGGGTGCCAGGGCAGGGGCGGGGGAGGATGGAGGTTGGCCTCCCGGATGAGGATGTTTGGGATTAACAGTCTTGCCGCACAGAGGGTCCCCCACATTTTTGAATCACTTTTATAAAGTGTGTGATTGGTTCTTATCTCAGTCTGGCCAGGAGAATTAATCTTCCCCGGGGGTGGGGGGTGGGGGTGGGGTGGGATAATAAGCATTTTATATGTTACTCAGGTAAACCAAGTGTTTGAAATTCACCCAAAGGCACTGTCCTCACAAAGCTTCTTTCGTGTCTAGCCCCACTCCCCCTTGCCTAATGCCATTGGATGACTTTGTTTCCTTTGTTTCTTTATGGTTATCTAATCAATTGAAAGCAATCAATTGAAATCCTTGCTTAGACTTCCAAGAAAATCTGAAGTGGGGCACCAGGGTGGCTCAGTCCTTAAGCGACTGCCTTTGGCTCAGGTCATGATCCCAGGATCATGGGACTGAGTCCCGCATCGGGCTCCCTGCTCAGTGAGAAGCCTGCTTCTCCCTCTCCCATTCCCCCTGCTTGTGTCCCCTCTCTTGCTATCTCACTCTCTGTCTCTGTCACATAAATAAATAGAATCTTAAAAAAAAGAAAAGAAAAATGAAAGAAAATCTGAGATGTGTTTGGAACACACATGTGATTAAAGCGATGTTTTTTTCAAGTTGTCTTGACACCCTTCTCGCCCTAGATGTCTGTCTTCACAACTCCCCATTTCCTGTTTCCCATCGGTCCCCAATTTTTCCAGACCTCCAGTAGGCACGAAGCACGGTTTCCTTCCTGCCTGTCTGCCAACCCGTCTTTTTTCTTTCCTTCACTATGAAATGTCAGTTTCACATTCCTTGTTATTATATCCGTAATGCATACATAATTCACATATGGAAATCCAAATGATTCAGGTAATCAATATGTTCCCTGGAAAACTGACCTCTGTCCCATTTGCTTTCCCAGAGACAACCACTGTTACCAATTAATATGTATCCTTCCATGTCTTTTCCTCTACAATTATTAGATTAGACCGTATAAAATTGTTGGTTTTGTAGGTCACAAATGATCAGATATCAGCAATTTCATATGACTTAACCTACTCTCTCTCCACACACAGATACACACACACACATACATGGAAGTGTAGAGTGACATTTTATGGATTCTAAAAAATACAAACAGGATCATATTATTCATATTTCATTATAATTTTTTTCACAAAGTAGTACATCCTAAAAATCTTCTAGGTCTATCACTGCAACCCTACCCACTTTTCTTTTGACTGCTGGTAAAATTCTTCAGTATGGATCACTTATTTAACTTTTTTCTTTCCCCTCTCTCTCTTATTGTTGTTTTAAATTCTACAATATTTGTACATTCTCTCTCTTTATATGAGAATAGTCAACATTTACTTTCTAAAACAAAGCTTTATGTAAAGAAACACGTTAGAAATAAGTCGGTTCTTATTACCCATGGAATTAGTCCATAACATGGGCTAATAGTGTGGTTAACTTTGAGTCGGCTCCTCAAAAGGGCGTGGTTAATTTTGAGTCTGATCCTTAAAAAGGAATTTTCCATCTGAATGTGAGATGTGCAGTGGAGGTAATACCAGTGAAACAAGTGACACTTTCTAACTCTCTTTGCCTCTAGGTGTCCTGCCTGAGTTTGACATTTTTGGGGTCTGACTTTGAGGGTCTTCCAGTTCTGTGTGCTTCTCTGGTGTTTGGTCTTTGGGAAGTTCTCCTTGAGCTTGTGGGTGGGCCATCCTTTTATGGTAAACACAGAAACAGAATCCCAACAGCTGGATTCTGTGCGTCTTAATTTCTTAATTTGTTCCATTGTGCCACGGTGTTGAAATGACTGAACCGGATGACTCTTAACATTTCTATCATCCAAATCCTTCCACCACCCTTTGTATTGGTCCTTACCATTAACAGAAGGATTTCTTTTCGGCTGTCTAATAGCATTTATTGATCGATACATTTGATTTTACAGGTATTTATCACAGATGGAGAGATATGTCGATCATTCTGATGAGCAGGTGTGTGCAAGTGTGGTTGCACTGATTTACTATGAGTCTAGTTCAAAGTGAGGAAATGTAATATTTGAGTTCATTTCAGACCCTTTCTGAAGGCTGCTGTGTCATTTCGTTAGGCTCTTTGAGGGATTGAAAAAAGCTTTGGGCCTCTCTACTACTCTTGTAGGGTGAATAAACGCTGAGGCTTCACATAATCTCATCCCAAGAAATGGTCTGTCAAGTGAAAACAACTTATAGCATCTCACATGTTTATTAGAATCTCCTGAAACATCTGCGAGGACCCAATCTGCATCCCATGGTCAAGCTCTCATTTCCCATTCCTTCACGTATTTCTTGGTTCCCATTTTTCTGGCTCCAGGATCTCTTTCAACCCACCGCTACTGTGAAGACTCTCTCTTTCCCTCTCAATTTCACCTCCATAAAAACTCCCTCCAAACCTAGCGCTGCCTGGTTCTGGACTTCCTTGTGCTTCATCTCTCTCTCTCTTTCATGTAGTTTTCCCCCTAAAATTTGTTCGCCCTTTTACATGGTCCTGTTACATGGTCACCTTAGACTTCTAAGCTAATTTAAGAGATTCTCAGGAAGAGAGGAAGACTGGCTTGTCCCCACTCATAGGGAACAGAGAGAAAGATGGCTTCTCCCTCTCTCATGGAAGTTTCTGTGCTACCAGAAGGACTTGAGGTATGTGAGGCTGTCGTCATTTCTTAACTTTTAGTCCCTGAAAATAATGTGTGTGTTATACACTTTTTGACCATTTTCTTGGCACTTTGGAGGAAACAAGCAATAAGATAGAATTCTGTGTGTATTCTCTGAACTGTATATAATTGTCCTCGATTACCCAAAGAAGAAATACTGTGTGTTTCCCAGGAGGGCAGGATCTGCTTCTGTCTGCAAAGGCCTGTGGGGTCCTTACTAGAGGCAGGTGGGAAGAGAGGGAAAGGGGACAGTAAGCCTGAACTTCTGGGCATGGATTGATGAAGAGCTGAACAGTCAACTGGGGTCCCTGCCACTACTTCTCACCCTGGCCTCTGCTCCCCTCAAAGTCCCAGGAAAGAACTGTTGGAACATCAGAAAACAACATTAGAACCTTTTTTCTTCCTTTCTTCTTAATCTCATGCTTTTTAGTAGAAACATATGTTTTCTAGTGTGCATGACATACATTAATAAACTAGTATACAGATATAGTACCAAATATGTAAATGTATGTATGTTAGGGGTCCTTGCTCAAATCTTTTTACCCACATAGGTACATTGTCCAAAAGTGCATCTGTCTGTTCATTCATGTACCCTTATGGAATTCCTGCTATCCATCAGTATTTCCTAGATAATGGACATGTGACCGTGAACGAAGGTTGACGATTATTGCTTCACAGGAATGACTCAAGCACCCTTCATTCGGTAACAATGATTACTAGTTAATAGTAACTAATGAGACTTGTGATTCAACTACTTTCAACTCGACGCAGAATCAGCCGCAAGCTTTGTGAAAGCCATTGGGAAATGTGAGCAAATTCTCCGCGAGGCAAGCGTCTGAGTCTAAACATCTGGATTGGAAAAGTTCAAATAGATGATTGCTTAATTCTCTTCTCAGAAGAAAGAGGAGTCTAGGAGTGAGTGGGAAGAATTGCTGAGAAATTGTCAAAAAGACATAAGCGTTGGGATGGAAATGGGGAGGGAGAGCTCTTCCTTCTCAGTCTCCTGTGACATCACCATCAAAGCACAGCACAAATTTGGATAAATTATTCTGCCAAAAAAACATTTGGTGTAAGCGTCCCAGACAAGAGGAACCGTGGTAAGATTTTTGTATCCATCATGTCGTCACCCGGTAGGTATCACTATCCCGATTCTCTAGATGAGCACACTGGGATGAATGAGCAGCTACAAAGCCTACAGCTGAGATCTGCTTTCACTGCAGTTGGAAGCAAGTGGGCCTCCCAACAGCTTGTAAGCTGGGCCCTAAATGCTTGTGTATATTATCGCCAGGGCCTGCGCTCACCCTCCAAAGCAGTGCTATCGTTTTCCCTTTCGGAAATCAGCAAAGTGGAACACCAAGTGGGGGGCGCAGAGGCCGCAGACCCGAGGCAGTCCGTTTGCGGAGCTGTGCTCCCTGTCCCCCTGTCCCTGTCCTCTGGCCGCAGTGTCGGGAGGAGGCAAGGGCACGTCCTCCTCACTGTCCCGTCAGAGAAAAGAAGCAAGTGCGTTTCCCGATGTTCTAAACAAGGCCTTGTTTTTATGGGAACCATAGAACGTGACAAGCTGCCGTTCTCCAGCTGGTTCGGTCAGAAGAATCTTCTAGAACTGCTGTGGAAGCAGAGGGAGGAGGGGGTGACAGGAGGGAACGAAGAGGGAGAGTTACATGTTTCCCTTTTTGATCTGATTCAAGTTCCCTGAAACAGGACCATTTGGGAACACGATGCCTCAGGATGTGAACCTGCCACTTCCTTACTGCTTGACCTCATTTGAACTTGTCCTGATGGAGAACGCAGGGCTGCCCACGAATCCCCCCCAGGCACAGCACAGGAAAGCTGAAGAATTTAGGCAATGGCTGGAAACTCTTTCAAATAGAGGCAGATTATGACAGTGATTTAAAAAAAAAAAAGATTTTATTTATTTATTTGTCAGATTGAGAGAAAGAGAGAGCTCCCACTGAGCAGGGAGCCTCCTGCGGAACTCAATCCTGGGATCCTGGGATCATGACCTGAGCCAAAGGCAGCTGATTTACCAACTGAGCCACCCAAGTGTCCCTGATAGTGACTAGTAGTAAGAAATTGGGTGGGATGCCTGGGTGGCTCAGTTGGTGAAGCATTTGCCTTTGGCTCAGGTCATGATATCAGGGTCATGGGATCGAGCCCCCGATTGCATTGGGCTCCCTGCTCAGCAGGGAGTCTGCTTCTCCCTCTGCCTCTGCCTGCTGCTCTCCATGCTCGTGCTCTCTCTCTATAGATATCAAATAAATAAATAAAATCGTAAAAAAAGAAAGAAATTTGGTGTCAGACCGAAGAATGTTCAATTCAGAGCTTTGCAATTTCTTAGCTCTGCCAACCCAGGAGTGCCCATGCCGTGTGCTCCTCCCACTACAAGATGGGATCAGACGTTCACTGAGTGATGACCAAGCAACAACTATGCTCCATGCGCTCTTCTCGGCACAGAAGGTAGAGTGGAGCACAAGGAAAACAGAAGCCTTTGCTTCATGGGTCTGGTATTCCAGGCAGGGGAGAGAAATAATAAATAGGATAGATAAATAAAAACAGGTACTGTATTAGGGCGAAGAAGAAGAGGTAAAACGGAGAAAAGATATGAATCATTTGGTGGAGGAGTTGGAATTTCAGGATGCCTAGGGCAGGTCTCTGCACACGCGGTTTTCTGAGTAAAGGACGAAGGAAGCGAGGGAGGGGCTGTGCAGATTGCTGTGGGTGGCGAGGCGGTGGTTGCCTGCATGGGTTCGTTCTTTAGGAGGAAAGTTCCAGGCTAGAGATACAACTCAGAAGTCATCACTTAATAGATGATATTAAGATTAAAGCCATCAGATGGAATGAACACACCACAGATTTCCACATGTGAGCCCTACTGCATGCCAGTAGGTGCAAATACGAAAGAGAAATTTCCAGCAGCAGAGACTGAAGAAATAGCAAGAAAAGTAGGGGACTAACCCGGTGAGTGGGGTGTCCCAGCGTCTCAAGGCAGAAAGGATGTCTTTGATACAGGATACGGTCTGGGAAATAAGTCCTGGATTGAGGGGGTGTAGCCGTCACTGGTGTCCTGGAGAACGTATGTCACTGGGAGGCAAAGACCTACTTGGAGTGGGTGCAAGAGAAGAGGAAAGGAAGGAAGGAGGAAATTGTATCTGGATAATTCTTTCAAGATGTTTTGCTGTACGGGGAAGAAAAAACATGCGAGCATGGTGACGACAAGAGGGGGCTTATTTATTTGTTATTCTGATGACGGGGAAAAAAAAATCCCAAACATATTTGTACGTTAAACACCAACATATGCTAGCGGAAGACATCCTTAGACTGAGAAAAGCAGACGAGGTTTCCAAAGGATGAGACCGGGGATGCTAGTAAGAACAACAGCAAGTCGTCGTTGATTTTTTTTCCTGTTAAATAACTCCTGTGGGTCAGGTTCTGTCTTAGGCTCTTTGCATCAATCATCCCCCGCCAAATTCCTTCCTTGTCCTTTCCATTTGCAAATGAGGGAACCAAGGTGTGGCAGGGTCCTTCCCGAGCTGTGGAGCAAACACGCTCACACTTCAGGGCGTCCGCAAGTCACCCAGGAATCTTGTGAAAATGCAGATTTTGCTCTCGTAGGTCTGGGCTGGGTCCGAGGCGAGGGTGTAGCCCGAAGCATGTGCTTATTACCAGCCCGTCTGAAAGTCAAGATTCTCCCACTGAGCCTCCTCAGGGCGTCTGCGCAGGACGTGCTGGTCTAGTCACGATGCAGTATCCCCTCTGCTTGGTGGGTTCTTGAGATTATGGGGCCGACGCGCTGTGTGCGGCTAAGGAAGCAGGTGCAATTCCTTCTCAGTCAGCCTCCCGGAGGCCCCTGTGTCTGTGGTACAGCACGTCCCAGTTAGTCCCACCTGGAGACCCCGGATGGAAAAATCCCTGACATCACGGGCTCAACCTGAAAACTTGCCCTTGGCGTCAGTGACGTGGGGTGCAAGATGGAGCGTCCAGATTTGAGGGTTGCATGCAGTTGGGTTTCATCCCTGGCCCTGCTCCTTATTAAATGTGTGATCTGAGAGTGTTTTGGACTCAGGATGGTATCTCTGAAATGGAGAAAATGCTCTCCGATTTGCAGCGAGATAGTACTGCATCCTGATTAAAAGAAAGATTAGTGAGTTCACATCTTAATGCCATGATTTCCTGGATGTGTTCTGAACTCCTCTGGATCTCAGTGTTTCTTATCTGGAAAATGGGGAGAGTTGTATGCCTACTTCATACGGTTGGTATGAAAATCAAATGAGATAGTCCACGTAGAGATCAATATATGTTGGCTCTTATTATTCATATGAACAATACCATTACAGGGCTTTGGTGAGGATTGATTGAGACACAGGTGTGAAAGTCACAGTACAGGGGCTCCTGGTGGCGTAGTCAGTGAAGCATCCAACCCTGGTTTCTGCTCAGGTAGTGATCTCAGGGTCATGAGATGGAGCCCCAAGTTGGGCTCCGTGCTGAGGGGAGTCTGCCGAAGTCGTTCTCCCTCTCCCTCTGCCCCTCCCTGCCTCACTCTCTCTTTCTCAAATAAATAACTAAATCTTGAAAAAAAAAAAAGTAAGTGCACAGTACAACATCTTATGTGGGGGAAGCTCTCCAGACATCTTTGTTTTCCTTTCCTCCTGACTGTCAAAGTAAGCCGGCAACTCTGGAGTTAATTGATGAAGTTTGTTAGTGGAAAATTCAAAAGGGAGAGAGAGAGAGGGAGAGAGAGAGAGAAGTGCTGTAAGTGTCAGGGCTTAGCAATATCATTCATTTACACAGAGGCATAACTGAAGAGTAAAAGGAATCACAGGAAAAAAATACATCAACTATATTTCTTAGGCTGTGCCTTATATTCTCGTGACTTATTCTTTCATAACTAGGAGCCTGGGTCTTCCACTCCCATTCGCTGACTTTGTGCCCTTCCTTCCTGGCAACCATCAGTTCTCTGTCTTTATAGGTCTGATTCTGCTTTTTATTTGTTTATTCATTTGTTTCGTTTTCAGATTCCACATATGAGTGAAGTCATATGGTGTTTTTCTTTCTCAGTCTGACTCATTTCACTTAGCTTAATACTTCCTAGGTCCATCCATGTTGTCTCAGATGGCACAGTCTCATCCATTTTTATGGCTAGGTAATATTTCCGTGTGTGCGTGTGTGTGTGTGTACACATCTTCCTTATCCATTCATCTATTGATGGACACTTAAGCTGTGCCCATATCTTGGCTATTGTAAGTAATGCTGCGATAAGCATAGGGGTGCATATGTCTTTTCAAATGAGTGCTTTCGTTTATTTGGGTAAATACCCAGTAGTGGAATTATTAGATCACTTAGTATTTCCATTTTTAATTTTTTGAAGAAACATCACCATCTTGGACCAGAACTCCCATTAAATACTGTTTTGTGTCTACCTTCTTTAACAAAATATAATGCTATTGAGCTCTATCTATGTTGTTTATGTCAACAGTTAGGTCTTTTCAATTGCTGAGAAGAATTCTGTAGTATGGAAATATCAGAACTATTTTATTCTTTAAGCAATTGATAAACATTTGGGCTATTTCCAGTCTGAGGCTATTCTGAATAAAGCTACCGTGAACATTCATATACAGTTCTTTTAGTGAGCATATGTTTTTATTTCTCTTGGGTAATTACCTAGAAATTGAATTGATGAGTTATATGGTAAGTGTATTTTTAAAATAAATTTCATCACTGTAATCCCAATCAGGAAGCATGTTAATATCACATATACTTTTTAGAAAATATACATGTGATATCAAGGAGCTGACCAAAGTATGTATATGTTTATTTTCATAAGATGCCTTAACTCTTTTCCAAAATACTTGTACCATTTTGCATATACACAATGTATGAGTGTTCCCGTTACTCCACATCCTCGCTAAAACTTGTAATTATCAGTCTTTTTAATCCTAGCTATTCTATGAGCATGTGGAATTATCTCATAGTGCTTTCAGAACAAATTTTTTTCGAGAATATTTATGATGAGAATCTTTTTGTGTCTTTAGGACCTTCCCTAGGTGTTCTTTTGTGAAGGGTCTATTTGACTTTTTTTTTTGTATATTTAAGTTTTTTTGGTCTTCTTATCATTAAGTTTGCAATGTATTTGTATATTTGTGTAATTTAAAAAAATTTTTTAAAAATTTTTTCAGTGATCCAAGATTCATTGTTTATGCACCACATTTTGTGTACCTTTTATAATAAATATTTTCTACTTATCTGTAACTTGCCTTTTTAATTCTGTTAATGGTCTTTCATGAAGCAGAAAGTTTGCATTTCAATGAAGTCCTTTTGATCAATGTTCTCTTTTATACTTCATGGTGATCGGAGATCCTATCTAGGAAAACCTAACCCAAATTTGCAAAGATGTTCTACTATTTTTATTCTAGAAGCTTTATGTTTCTAGAAGCTTGAGTTAACTATCTGGTGTGGTGTGAGGTAAGGGCTGAAGTTCATTGTTTTCCACACAGATATTGAATATTTCCAGCACCTTTGTGGAAAAGACCACCCTTTCTGCATTTCTCCATTTTCCCATTTGCTTATACCCAATTGACTATATACATGTGTGCGTCTATTTCGAAACTTTCTATTCTGTTTTCCAGTGATCTGTTTGTTTATCCTGACACCAAGACCATACTGTCTTTATGACTGTAGGTTCATAAAGTTTTAAATCAGGGAGCATGAGTCTTCCCACCTCGTCCCCTGTTCTAAGTTTGGCTCTTCTAGGCCTCTTGAATCGCCACATACATTTTAGAATCAGGCGCCTGGGTGGCTCAGTGGGTTAAAGCCTCTGCCTTTTGTTCAGGTCATGATCCCAGGGTCCTGGGATCGAGGCCTGCATCGGGCTCCCTGCTCAGCAGGGAGCCTGCTTCCTCCTCTCTCTCTGCCTACTTGGGATCTCTCTCTGTATCAAATAAGTAAAATAAAATCTTTAAAAAAAAAAAGAATCAGCTTCTAGATTTTTGCTAAAAGCTGCTCGCATTTTTACCTATTTTTTGGTTAAGGTAGAGATAAATAAAATCTTTAAAAAAATAAATAAAAAGTCATCGCCATACCCAAGGTCATCTAGATTTTCTCCTGTGTTATATTTCTAGGAGTTTTAGAGTTTGGCACTTTGCATTTATGTATATGGTTCATTCTGAGTTAATTTTTGTGATGGGTGTAAGGTCTATGTTGAGATTCAAGTCACTTTTTTGGTACACGAATATCCAGTTGTTCTAGCACCATCTATCCTATTTTAAATTGAAACGTGTATTTAAAAGGCTGTTTAATTTATTCTGTAATTTCTAGGTATTTTATAGGTATTTTTCAGTTATCTTTTAACTATCATGATGTCAGAAATGGAAGTTGCCTATAAATTTTTGTGGAAATAGAGAAATCACATGGCTGGGGAAGTATACTGAAAGTTGAGTCTGTTGGGAAAAGGAGAGATGAATTAGTTAAGTTCAGCAGTTTGCTGGTTTTCTGTAAAATTTGATTTCAAGATCTCATCAACATATATTTTGTACTACATGAAACCACAAACATGTTGTGGTATTACTCAACCTTAGCCATGGGCATGATTTTCCTGGGTCAGATCCAAGGCCAGCCTCCGTGGTGAGTTCAGATCCTGTTTGTGGCTGATCTGAGGCAGGTTGCAAAGGTGGTAGGGGTCAGGAAGTGGTGGCCATTGAGCCCACAGAGGAAAGGGATGCAGAATAAAGGAACTCCCGTGCTGTTCTCAGGAGAGATTTCTCATTGTTAAAAGTTACTGTTCAAAAATACCCTTTAGTCACTTTACTTTTTGTACCTTTTGTACTTTTGCTCTTTTACCACTTTACTCTTGTAAAGACAGAAAAGTGAGCATGTACTAAATATTTTATTTAACTCATAGCAAGGGAACCATGCTGACATTACAACTGGCTCAAAGGCGAGATCACAAAAGTACTAATTTATGTGAAATAAAGGAATGTAGAAATGACTGCGTGGGGAGACACCTCGAGCCTCTTCCAAGTCAGGGAGGGAAGTCAAATGAACCTCCCCTGGATAGGACAGAATTTGCATGCCCGCAGACGTAGCATTCCTTTCCCTCGGTTCCCTAAAATTTTCAGAGTTGGAAAAGAGCTTTCATCGGATTCTAGGAAGATGCCCTGGAACCGGGGGGTGGGGGGTGGGGGGGGTATAGGCAATGCATGGTTGTCCACTGAAGCATGAATTTTCCCTGCACCACCAAGCCTGAGACAGATCCTTTGTCTTGGGACAGTTTGTCAATCCAGGAAATGAGCGTAATTTACTAAAAAGGTTAGCTTCTTCCAGCTCTGAGAGTCTAAGTTTTTCTGTTTTGTTTTGTGTTTTAAGATTTTATTTATTTATATGACAGAGAGAGACAGTGAGAGAGGGAATACAAGCAAGGGGGAGCAGCAGAGGGAGAGGGAAAAACAGGCTTCCTGCTGAGCAGGGAGCCCAATGTGGGGCTTGATCCCAGGACTCAGAGACCACGACCTAAGCCGAAGGCAGATGCTTAACGATTGAGCCACCCAGGCGCCGTGAGATTCTAAGTTTCTGAAATATGACTGATTCACAAACCTAGTGTAAGTAAAATGGAGAAGGGAACGAGAACACTGCTCCAGCTACATTTCCCCCTGCTGGCTCTGCCTGCTAGGACTCTTGGCCATAGTCTCATCCACCCACATCAGTATTTATGAAATGTTTTGGACCACAACACATAGGAACTGGATTTTACATCGTGACAAAGTGCAGGCACACACACACACACACACACACACACAACTGAAACAAAGGTTTTACGAAAACAAATCTGCCTTTATTATGCAGAATACCCTCTTATATTTTCTTTTTCATTCCATTCCTTTTATAAAATGTTGGTTGTGACTCACTAAATTAATGGTAAGACCCACTAATGAAGTGGTTTTCTTTTTTTCNAATGTTGGTTGTGACTCACTAAATTAATGGTAAGACCCACTAATGAAGTGGTTTTCTTTTTTCTTTTTTAAAGATTTTATTTATTTATTTGATGGAGAGAGAGAGATCACAAGTAGGTAGAGAGGCAGGCAGAGGGAGAGGGGAAGCAGGCTCCCTGCTGAGCAGAGAGCCTGATGCGGAGCTCGATCCCAGGACCCTGGAATCATGACCTGAGCCAAAGGCAGACGCTTAGCCCACTGAGCCACCCAGGAACCCCATGAAGTGGTTTTCAACTTTGCACGTTAGACTCACTCAAAGAACTTTCAGAAATACCGATGCTTGGGTGGCACTTCCAGAGACTGCTAAAATTGGGCTGGCTTGTGGCCCAGGCATCTGTGTTAATAAAAATCCCTCAGGGGATTGGATGTATGGCGGGGGTTGAGAGCTACCTTCCCAGGCAAAGCCACGACTTTCTAGCCCTTTGCTGTGGATGCGTGGCCTGCATGCATGGCTAACCAGAGTGGGCTGTGGTCATCAAATAATCAAACCTTGTTAATAGGATGAAATAATCATGTTGTTTAAGTAGAGCAAAGGGAGCCCGTTTCTTAATATTGTCTGTATCGAATAATACTAATTTTCAGAATTTTAGGTGTCTAAAAGCACTCATTATTTTCTTATAAAATTTTATTTATTATAAAAACTACTTTATTATAAAAACTACTCATTATTTTCTTCAAAATTGGAGAATTAATTATTGTTTCAAAGATTTATGTATTTATTTTATTTTATTTTATTTTATTTTATTTTTTTTATTTTTTTTTATTTTAAAGATTTTATTTATTTCTTTGACAGAGAGAGATCACAAGTAGGCAGAGAGGCAGGCAGAGAGAGAGGAGAGAGGAGGAAGCAGGCTCCCTGCTGAGCAGAGAGCCCGATGTGGGCCTCGATCCCAGGACCCTGGGATCATGACCTGAGCCGAA
>LNAC01000266.1:1287006-1306837 GCA_002007465.1 Ailurus styani
CAGGGTGCCCGATGCGGGCCTCGATCCCAGGACGCTGAGATCATGACCTGAGCCCAAGGCAGAGGCTTTAACCCACTGAGCCACCCAGGCGCCCTCGTAACCACAATTTTGAACCTTTTGGCCACCTTCACCCATTTCACCCACCCCCTACTCCCCACCTCTGGCAATGCCCGATCTGTTCTTCTCTCTAGGAGTTCATTTTGTCTGTTTGCTTGCTTGCTTTTCTGATCCCACATGTAAATAAAATCATGTGGTTATTTGTCCTTATTTGTCTGACGTTTTCACTTAGCATAATGCTCTCAATGTCCATCCACATCGTCACAAATGACAAGATTTCTTCCCTTTTTATTGCTGAATAATATTCCATTGTACGTGTGTGTGCGTGTGTGTGTGTGTGTGTGTGTGTGTGTGTGTTTGCATACATATATATCCTTCAGTGGACACTTCGGTTGCTTCCAAGTCTTGGCTATTATAAATAATGCTGTTGTGAATGGGGAGGTGTATGTATCTTTTGTTTCCTTTGGATAAATACCTAAAAGTGGAATTAGTGGATCATGTAGTAGCTCTATTTTTAACTTTTTGAGCAATGTCCATAGTTTTCCACAGTGGCTGCATCAGTTTGCATTCCCACCAATGGTGCATGAGTGTTCCCTTGTTTTTTGTTTTCATTATTTTGTTTTTTGTTTTTTGTTTTTTTGGTGTTGAGTGGTATGAGCTCTTTATATATTTTGGATATTAACCTCTTATCAGGAACATAATTTGCAAATATTTTCCCTATTTGGTTGCCTTTTCATTTTGCTGATGGTATTCTTTGTTGTGCAGAAGCTTTTTAGTTGGGTGCACTCCCTTGTGTCTACTGGTGCTTTTTTTGCCTTTGCTTTTGGTCTCAAATCCCCAAAAAATCACTAAGACTGATGTCAAGAAGGTAACTGTCTATGATTTATTTTAGGAGTTTTATGGTTTCAGTTCTTATATTCAAGATTCTATTCCATTTTGAGTTAATTTTTGCATATGGTGTAAGATAGGGGACAGTTTCATTCTTTTGCATGTGGCTCTCTAGTTTTCCCAACACTGTTTATTGAAGAGACTGTCCTTTCCCCATTGTATATTCTTGGTTCCTTTGTCATAAATTAATTGACCATATATGCCTGAGATTTTTCTTGGCTCTCTATTCTGTTTCATTGATCTATGCATAGTGGTTTTTAATGCCAACACTGTACTGTTTTGATTACTACAGCTTTGTACTATAATTTGAAATCAGGAAGCATGATTTCCTGGAGGAATGCCTCCAGTTTTGTTCTTCTTCTTTTTTAAGATTTTATTTATTTACTTGAGAGAGAGAGAGACAGAAGACAAGTGGGTGAGGCAGAGCAGAGAGAGAGGGAGAAGCAGACTCCCTGCTGAGCTGGGAGCCTGATGTGGGATTTGATCCCAGGACCTGGAGATCGTGACCTGAGATGAAGGCAGACACTTAACCGACTGAGTCACCCAGGTGCCCTTTTGTTCTTCTTTCTTCAGATCCCTTTGGCTAATCAAGATGTTTTGTGGTTCCCTACAAATTTTAGCGTTGTTCCATTTCTGTGAAAAATGCCATTGGAATTTTGATAAGAATTGCACTGAATCTGTAGATTCCTTTAGGTGGTATGGGCACTTTAATAGTATCAATTCTTCTAATCTATGAGCATGAAATATCTTTCATTTTTCCCATCTTCTTCACTTTCTTTCATCAATATCTTACAGTTTTTAGTGTGCTTGATTTTAAATATTCTAGCACAAGAAAAAAGTTGGATGGAGGATTAGATAAAATAAAGCATCAGGAAGTTAATACATTTTGGATCTTGCTAATGGGTACATAAAAGTTCATTTTACTATTCCTCTACTTTGGAGAGTCTCTGAACTTTTCTGTGACTAAAACGTTTTCTGTGATTAAAAAAAAAAGTTTTTAGAAAGGTTGTCTACAGTTAACTGCCCCTTTATGGAGTTTTTCTTTTTCAGAGCTTTCTGCTAGACTTTTTTTTTTTTTTTACTCCATTGTGTTTTCTGCCTGGGTGATTTCAGTCTTACCCACAGCTTCTGCTGTCAGTTTCATCCTTCCCTGACTTATCCTAAGCTTCCGAGCTTGTTTCTCTATTTTCAATCTGCATAATTTCTTTTCTGTAGCCAGAAAATGTATTTCTAGGATGCAAATCATATCACACACTCATCCATTTCATCAGAAATATCGATCCGGACATCTGATCACAGTCATATTGAGTCCATAGGCTTAAGCTTACTTTTCCATCCCCCAAATCATGTTATAAGGCAATGCACGCCAGCACCTGGAATCCAAAGTCTTGCTAATTATTGTGTTAGATGTGGATGTTTCCGGCTTTCTGGACGCTAATCTTTTCTTTGGTTATAGCCTTTGTCTGGATCCCAGGAATTCTCTCTTATTCCTGAGTGCTACTCTTCTCAACCCAAAATTCATCCCAGATTCTTAACATTTTTTTCTGACTCATTTTCTTTTCCTACAACTCCAGATATTTGCATTCCTTTGCCCTTTAACCCCATTGTTCTCTATTCTTTGGGGTCATTAAAATTATTTCCTTTTTACCTTGACATGACTTTTATTCCCAAGTCCAGAAACTTTCAAATTATTCTATTATGCTCCTCTGTCTGGGGTTATCAATATGTTTACTTAGCTGTCTTTCCCATTAAGCAAACCAATGGCCTTGAGTTCAGGAGACTGGCTTTCATCTCCTGATCTCTAGGGCCCCGACACACTTCCTGACACAGAGGAGAAAGAGTTAATAGAATGAAGACCTTTCATAAATATTCAGATGCAGTCAGCACAGATCTATTTGTTAGATTTCTAGAAACTTGGTGAAATACATTTAGTGAAAAAAGTAGTGAAATCTTTTTTTAAAGATTTATTTATTAAAGATTTATTTATTTGAGAGAGATAGCGAGCAGGGGGTGGGGATAGCGGGGGAGGGAGAGAGAATCTTGAGCAGAGTCCAATACAGGGCTTGATTCCACAACCCTGAGATCACGACCTGAGCCACAACCGAGAGCTGGACTCTTAACTGAGCCACCCAGGGGCCCCTATGAAATCTTAATATGGGCACATTAGTGTTCAGTTAAGTCCCAGTACTTATTTCCCAGAATGCCTTTGTTTGCATTATCCCTTAACAGCTGGATTTTTATTCTGACAGCTCCTCTCCCAATATCATCCATTTCTTCAATGCTCAGCTCAAGTGCACCTTGGTTCTTACCAAATCAGCCCAATTATGGGTGCTCTTTCTCCCATCTTTGAACTCCTACTGCTCCTTGTACCACTTATGTGATAAGTTCCCATATATCAACGAATCTAATGTACTGTCCTGGTTTCCTGCCATCGGTGAACTCATTTTATTACAAACTCAAGATTGTAAGCTCCTGGTGGTGCACACGGACCTACTTAGTTTACTTCTGTATCCTTTGTGGGCCCAAACCAGAGCTTTGTTCTAGGGTAGCGATGACCAGATATTTGCTGAATAAATAATACCTAGTTCTGCGTTCTGTCGCCCAGCTGCGCCCTGGGGAGCTGCGCCCTATCACACTGCCTCCAGACGATAAGCAGGGCTAATTTCGAGGACGGTTTCAGTTTATCCTCATCCTTTCATCTTGTGAAGATAATAATGTATGTTGCAGAGGGTGCTTCGACCCTTGAAACGTCTATTTTGCTTTCTCAGGTAGGACGTGTGTCAGAGTCCATCGGAGAGCCATGAACCAAAGTTTTAAACTCCAGTTTGGAAATGGAGACAACGTCTCCCGAATGCTGGGTGGTCTAGCCAAAGCCCAAGTGTCTGACGGTTAGCTGAATGTCTTCCCAGAGGCCTCACTGGTTGAGTTTTCTAACGTTCATGCTCTTCCTCGCCCATGAAGCTAGCTTTCACCTAGCTACTGCGAGCTAGAAAGGTAGCTTGGGGGAATGGGAGATGTTGTGTATAGATGAAGAGCACACATTCTAGAACTAGACAGATTCATGTTCAGAATTCTACTCTACCCCTTACGAGCTGTGTGACTGTGGGTAGATTACAAATCTCTCCATGCTTCGATTCTCGCATCTCTAAAGCAGAAATAACCTGGTACTGGCTTCACGGAGTTTTAGTGAGGATTTAATGAGATAGTTTATATAAAATATAAATATATAAAATGCCATCATTATTTGCCTTTATCTTGGTCAATTTTAGGTAGGGCAGAGGATTAAGAATGAAAGTTTAGGGAATGTCTGTCATATTCCAGCCTCTGCACCAGGCACATCTATAGAATCCTTCATTTGAATTTTCATTTTCGTGTCCTATGGGTTTTCATAAAAGCCATCCTCTTTAGGAATGTAAAAATTCTATGCCATTGAAATGCCATTTTTACAAAAGATTTACTTGGACGCCTGGGTAGCTCAGTGGGTTAAGCCTGTGCCTTTGGCTCAGGTCATGATCTCAGGGTCCTGGGATCAAGTCCCGCATGGGGCTGTCAGCTCAGCAGGGAGCCTGCTTCTCCCTACTCTCTCTGCCTCTCTGCCTACTTGTGATCTCTTTCTCTGTCAAGTAAATAAACAAAATCTTAAAAAAAAAGAAAAAGATTTTATTTATTTATTTGACAGAGAGATAGAGGGAGCATGAGTAGGCAGAATGGCAGGCAGAGGGAGAGGGAGAAGCAGGGTCTCTGCTGAGTGGGGAGCCTGATGTGGGACTCAATCCCAGGACCCCAGGATCATGACCTGAGCTGAAGGCAGCCAGTTAACTGACTGAGCCACCCAGGCACCCCAAAATGACCTTTTTGGATGGGCACAAGTGGTCTCCTTCATTAAAGGCTGTCTTGCTTTAGTATCCTCCACTTACTTCCTTCTTAAGAATTCTTATTTTAAATTAAAAAAACAATTTAAATTGGAATATGTTGGCACCGATGTCAGCAGATTTCTTTCACTTTCTAGAACTGTCCGTGACAGATGAAAGAATTCTCTCTTAGGACAAAGGCACATGACTCAGAGTCAGTTTCCCCTTTGAATTTCAGTTTCCCTCTCATGTGTACGATACTCATTCACTTCTATTTAGAAGTATATTTTCTTAAGAGTTTCAAAGTTTTACATCTTGGGAGGTTTAAAAACTTGACACACTTTGTCCAGGACCAACCGGCAGATGACCTACCATACTAGAGATGAGCTCATGGCGAGAAAAGGAACCAACGGGGACAAAGCGGGACTCTTTCTTACAGGAAAGAAAGGGTAGTCGTGAGGCTGCTCATTGTTCCAAGCAGTTAGGTGTGGAAAGGCAGAAGGGAAATAGGAGTGTACTGTCCTAAGCTGATAAACAGCCTGCCATATCAGTGTGCCAAATGTGAGGCATTGCCTGGGATACTCCAGTGACAGAAACTAGTCTACACGGACCAATGTGTGAATGTGCGTGTTTGCATTGGAAAACTTTTCTTTTGGGAAAAGCACAGTGACTTCCATTCAGTAACTTTGCCATTGATATTTTATGATTTTCAATTCAGAAAAACAAAGAAGCACCAACAAAAACACAATTTTATGTAGGCACTACATAAGGTTGATGACACAAGGTTGAATCAGACATAGACATTACTCCACAAAAGCTTGCAGTCTGGGGGTGTGAGGGTCACTTTCCCCCAAGTTTAGTGTGATAAGTGTTTTCATAAGATACACATGAAGATTTATATCCTAGATGTGTACACAACATGCTCCATGATGACACGGAAATCTTCCGGGGAAAGGACTCAAAGTTCCCCAATGACAGAAAATGTGTGGTATTCATCTTTGTATCCTATTGGCTCAGTCGGTGAAGCATCTGACTTTTGACTTAGCCTCAGGTCGTGATGTCAGGGTCGTGAGATTGAGCCCCGCATCTGGCTTCGCATTCATCACGGAGTCTGTCTGAGATCCTCTCTCCACCACTTCTGCTCCTCCCCCACTCGCTCACGCTCAAACAAAAAAATCTTTAAAAAAAGAAAAAAATGATCCGTGAGCTGAATTGAACATCAACAGTAAAGAAGGAATAGAAATTCAGGTGCAAGAGATTAAGGTTAAAGTAAGAAGTGAGTGAATCCTTCCAACTGACATTCTTCCTCAACAGATAAGTATTAGCAAAACTGAATAAAAGTGCTACTATATTAATTGCTTGATAAGCATCTTCTCAACAGTTCTGTGAATACATGTTTTAGGTTCTATTTTATTTTATTTTTTAAAATATTTTATTTGACAGACAGACACAGCGAGAGAAGGAACATAAGCAGGGGGAGTGGGAGAGGGAGAAACAGACCTCCCACTGAGCAGGAAGCCCGATGCGGGGCTCGATCCCAGGACCCTGGGATCATGACCTGAGCTGAAGGCAGACGCTTAACAACTGAGCCACCCAGGTGCCCCTTAGGTTCTATTTTAAAGACTAGGAGGGGAAGCTACTGGCTCAGTTTGTAGAGCTTGTGACTCCTGATCTTGGGGTTGTGAGTTTGAGCCCCACATTAGATTACTAATGTAGAGTAATCTCTACACTAATGTACACTACATTAGTGTAGAGATTACTTAAAAATAAAATTTTAAAGAGAGAGGGAATAAGAAAATGGGTCCCAGAGAGGGGAATACCGTGATTATTAAAATCAGACTGTCCATCACATCCCACTCTTACAAATTTAACTTACTCTCCTTTCTGGTTCCAACTACCCCAGAAACCTTGCAGACCTTATACTGGAATCAACCTCTTGTTGCCCCAGACTGCATATATACTTAAACTGTTCAAGGAGAGTTAAATTTAGGTTTTTAAAACTTGAGACATAATTGACACATAAACCTTACATTAGTTTCAGATGTAGAGTGTAATGACTTGACACTCACGTCCATCGTGAGATGATCACCAGATTAGATCTAGTTAACATCTGTCACTATACAGAGATACGGCGTTTTTCTCTTGTGATGAGAACTTTTAAAATACGCTCTCCTGGTAACTTCCAAATATAAAATATCGCATAAGTAATTATAGTCTCCATGCTGTACGTTCCATCCCCAAGACTTATTTATTTTATAGCTGTGCCTTCTGACCACCTTTCATTTAGCTTTGCTTTCGGTTTCAATAAGACTGACTTTTTAAATTTATTTTTAATTTTGAAACATTTACCCACAAACAGGAAATAACACAGTATACACAATGGCTTGAGGTCAAATCCTTTTTTCCGAAGTATATTCCTTCATTGCTCTTTTAACAAGTGTATGGAAGTGGTAAACTCAGTCTTTGGGGATGTTTATAGTTTTTCTTCACTCTGGTACGACCGTTTGGATAGGATTGAATTCTTGGATCCCATTTACTCGGTCCTCTCGAAATGGAAGTGGCCTTGCGAGTGCCTTGAGTCACACAGCCTAAGTGCGTGAGGGAAGCATCTCCAAACACTGGGGTAGGCGTGCTTATTTAAGGAGGCATTTAAAGTGAATTTAGTAACCACATTGTGTTCTTGCCCCTTTGAGTCATTTACCTAAAACACTTGTTACAGAGTTCTCTCTCATGTTTTCCTTCTTTTCCCTGGCTCTTATGTTACTGACTTATGGGCATTCATAAATTGAATGATTTGTTTTAGACACAAACAGGCTCCTTCCTGAGTGAAAGGTCAAAACAGAATTTCCGGTTAAGTCTTGCGAGAAGAGAGAGTGGTGTGGCAGAAAGGACGCTAGACTTGGCCCGGGAGGGCCCCTGTCCTGATACCTATAAGTCATGTCAACATCGGCAAGTCATTTCCTCTCTCTGCACCTGAGTTCCTATAGCTGTGAAGGAATGATTATGCTAAATGATTCTGCACTAATGTTATGTATTTCTGGGTGGAGGTTAAAATCTGACAAACGCTAACTTCCACCGTAAGGAGGAATGATTGGCAAGTCCACAGATGATGGTTTTGTGTACACTTTTAGATCAATTAGTCCTTGGGGTCTGAGCTTAAGCCAGTAAGAGAAGATGTACAGCATCCTTCTCCCTACACATCCATGGGCATGTGGGACATTGGTGTGGCCTTTTCACCTCTCACCTCTTTATAATCTCTAATTTCCATACAAAACAGTCACGAAACAATCAGGAAGGAGTCTGGGCTGGTCAAGGCCAAAGGACTGAGAGACTTTGGATTCTTTCTACCATGTACAGCCAAGACTGGGCCCAGCCCAGAAACATGACTATGTCCTGGAGAAAATGGACGTGTGTAAATGTAAACTGAAAGATCTCTCCTGCCAAGTCCTGAAGCACTTTGGGATCAAGACTGCATTGCTGTGGGATTCCACCAGAATGAGAACTATGGTGGAGGTGGGGAAGGGTGGGGACGGAAAAGCCATCTGGAGGACATGGTTGCCTAGCTGCATTGGCAGAACTCTACAATGATGTCAGGATCACTTGAAGCTTGATCAGACCTGTACACATCTCTCTTTATCTTGGCACCTGAGCTGGGAACTGCTGGCAGAGGGAGGTAGTCTGACTACACCGATAGCTGTGGCATATAGCCGTGGTCGTTCCATGTGGCCAACCCTACCACGGTATACACTTCATTGGCTATCTTGGCTTCCAAGATCTCCAGCCTCAAGCACCAAGCAGTACATCTGAGCTTATCAAGAAAGCAGCAAACACTGACCTTGGATGACAGTTCAACATATATTAGCAGTTTTTGATATACCCTGAATATTGAGAGGATAGGGCAACCATAAATGTGTGGATTGCCTACAAACCATGCCAGGAATGGGTGGGAGTGTATTGATTTGGGCTAATCATGTAAATGTATTCTCATTTATGTAAATAAGCAGGCCAAACCTAGGATGTAAAGGTTACTACTTCAATGATTTTTGGATCCACCTCCCACACCACCGAGTCAACTCTATGTCCCTCTCAAATAGATACTTCTACAGGTCCTAGAGTCTAAGTATTGTAAATGTGTTGAGATGGATCCTTAAATAAATTCCAACACCATCATCACCACAGTTCTGCCCCCACCGTCAACCTCCATCCTTACCTCGCTGCTTTGGCTAAGTTCAGGAGCCATGCTGGCCAGCCGTATAAACACAGAGCCTACTAAAGGGGAGTCCTCATGGTGGCTGGTGAGATATAAGGGTAGATTCCCTTAGCCTTCTCTTTGATTTTCCATAACCAAAGAAGAAAAACAATAAACAGAGTTCTATTAGTGTGATAGAGCATAAAGTTGCTCACTGTAATCATTCTTCCCCCCTTCCCCAGCTGTAGGATTGAAGCTGAACACAGCCCTTCACTGTAGCAATAAGTTTCCTAACCTTTGCATACTCATGTGGCCATGTCATTAAATTCTTGCCAAAGGACTGGGAATGGAATGAGGGGGCTATACTTTATCTCCTCTACACTCTTTTCCACTTTTCACTGACAGGAACCCATTACAACTGCACCTTGACCATGAACATGGTGGTAATGTCTCTCTAGCAGATGGAAGGAACCTGGTCTTTCAATGACAATTTGGGGCAGAGCCAGACTTTTCCGTGTGAGATAAAGTCCACCTTCTTAGAAATATTATTGGGTCTTTCATTAAAGTTGCTTAGCTGTCCCCTAAATAATACAGTTAACTTTCATTACTGTTTCCAGGGGGAAAGTCCATTCTTACTTGAAGTTTCTGAATCCATTTGAATTTTTTGGTCTGTCTCCAGAGCCTCCAAGTTCTTGGCTTCCATTTGTACCATGATTTTGCTACTACTTGCCTTTCTGTTCCTTTGTAAAGTCCTGATCTCAGCCAAAGATAATTCATCTTTTTTTTTTTTGAGAAGAAAAACAGAGAGAGAAAGAGAGAGAGAGCAAGAGCATGAGCATGCAAGCAGAGGGAGGAGGCGGACCAGAAGGGGAGAACCTCAAGCAGACTCCATGCTCAGCGAGGAGCCTGACACGGGGTTCAATCCCACCACTCCAAGATCAAGACTTGAGCCAAAACCAAGAATCTGATGCTCAACTGACTGAGCCACCCAGACACCCCCAGTAATTCATCTTAAAATGTGAAATAAGCAAGAAAAAAATTTGCAGTGAAGGTAGAAATTGAGATGATGTTCTAGACTGTGGAGATAATAAAAAACTCCCGCTGAAGCCAGCCAGGCTGCCCAGATTAGATAAAACACAGCATTCACCTCATGTGGTGTCCTTAGAATAGTAATGGCTTTGAAGTAAGTCTTCGTCACTGAGAGCTGACTGCCCACCGTGAGGTCTGTTCTATAGCACACTTAATTCTTGACCAAGGGTGGAATCACTTGGCTTAATTAAAGTCTCATCTAGTTTCAAAATCAAAACTAAATGCAGATTCATTTCCTCTGAGTAGGCTTTACATAAAAAATATAGACTTACCAGGCATTATTAAACTAAAACAAGCTTGGGACGCCTGGGTGGCTCAGTCGGTTAAGCATCTGCCTTAGGCTCAGGTCATCCTCCCGGGGTCCTGGGATCGAGTACCGCATTGGGCTCCCTGCTCAGTGGGGAGCCTGCTTCTCCCTCTGCGTGCTGCTCCCCCTGCTTGTGCTCTCTCTCTCTCTGACAAATAAATAAGTAAAATCTTAAAAAAAATACTAAAACAAGCTTTATGGTTTCGAAGCCAAATATCAGACATTCCGCAGAGGCAAAGGAAGGGTTTTGAGGCCTGAGAGTGTTGAGTTAGTCTCCTTTGGTCCAGGGAAGGACAGTGATTCTATCTGTAGGTTCTTCAGCCTTCAGAGCAATAGAACAGTCTAGACCCAGAGCAAAGACCACAGAGCTCCCTTTTATGGGACTAACTGGGTGTAGTTGTGGATCTTTCCAGAACACCTAGGCCTTTGAGTGCAAGGCCAAACAAACTCAAATAGCACACCAGTCCTCTCAAAGAATGGAACTGAAAATCACTCCTGCTTTTGCTTAAAGTTACTATTTGTCCCCAAATGAAATCCCTGAACGATAACACACTCTATTATCTCCCATTTAAGTTGAGGCCTGTAGGCTTACAGTGATTTAGCAGATGCACTGGTGACCATCTGGTGATGAAATGAAGTTTTATTACAAGCTAGGGTTTCTGGGAGGACCTAGGATCCACGAAATGGGATTTCTATAGGTTGATGGGAAGCAGATGCTCACATGGTCATAAAGAACGACCCAAAAGATTATTTATTGATCATAAAGGTTAAAATGTACCTTTAAAATGAAGAGCTCTGGGTAACCCCCCTTAGCAGAATGTTCAAATTTGGCATTCCCAAAGGTGAGACCAAATGACATAATATGCCTTTGGAGATATGTAATATTTCTGCCAAAAAGTAGAACTCAAATGTAATCATGAAGAACAGCCAGAGAAATTCAGAATGTGGGACATTCTGTAAGGAAGTTGATGTGGATTCTTAAAAACAGCAACAAAAATCCATGTCATGAAAAGAATAGCTTTAGAGCAACTGTTTAGATTCAAGAGACATAACCAATCCAAAGTATGAACTCTGACTGAAACCTAAATTTAAAATACAAAGCAATGAAGTTATAAATTTGGGAGGAAACTATTCTGGGTCAAGAAACAGGGACTATTAGAGGGGCACCTGGTTGGCCAAGCTGGTTAACCGTCTGCCTTCGGCTCAGGTCATGGTCTCCGGGTCCTGGGATCGAGCCCCGCATCAGGCTCCCTGCTCAGCAGGAAGCCTGCTCGTCCCTCTCCCTCTGCTGCTCCCTCTGCTTGTGTTCCCTCTCTCACTGTCTCTCTCTGTCTGCTTCTCCCTCTGCCCCTGCCCCCTCCCAATTGTGTGCACCTTCTCTTTCTTTCTCAAATAAATAAAATCTTTCAAAAAAATGTAATCGTAGATGATATGAAACTAACGTTAATTTTCTTAGGTGAGGTAGTGAGATTGTGGTTCTATAGGACAATGTCCTTATTCTTAGGGATAGCATGTGGCAACATTTTGACAGTGAATGGAATGGAATCTGAAACTCTCAAGCTGTCCAACAACAAAAGTGTGTGTGTGTGCGCACACATGTGTGTGCATATGTGTAGAGAGGGAGGAAGTAGAGAGGAAGAGAGGAAGCACTGTTGAATCTAGGTAAAATGCACATGGGAGTTTATTGTATTTTTGAATTAAAAAAATTAAAATTGGTGGAAACACACAAGGATCTGGAAATTGATCCTCCTTACTCCGCAAAGGTTCAAGGACCGCCGCTCCCCCAAGAGGGATGCAGTCGCTCTGTCACCCACACTTCGGACTCCTTGCCTTTTGCCTTTCTATTGCCCTGGAAACTGAGCCCTGTCCTTCTGGCTCCCAAGATGCTTAGAATTTACCTTCTGCTCACGCAAATGTTTGTAGACCCCGTTCCGGGAGAGAATGGTGGAAGGGTGCCTAGGAAACAGGGTGGTTTGCCCATGAAAGTATGTTACCAGAAAGCAAATGGAGGCATCTGGCAAGTGAGTTTGAACCTAAATAACCAGCTTTAGCAAAGAGGTAGAGAAGGTGAATTCCTGGTCTCTTCTTTCCAGACATTTTCTCCTGCCATTTCAGCATTCCCTCAGCAAATGTTCTCGTTTCCTGGATTTTTATTTCTCCACACTTTTCTGAGCCCCCACCGTGCCCCAGGGGGCTCACTGGCTTTATGGGAATGCATGAGATGATCCATGTCCTCAAGCCATAACCTCTCGTATTCTGAGTTTCCCATCCCCCTGAGTGAAAGAAATAAGGTCAAACTTCTTGAGTTGACCCTCTGCAGTCAGGTGGAGACAGGCGGAAACTAATTCTAAAACCAGTAGAATCATCTGAGGTATTGGTGCGGGGCGGGGGGCGGAGGCTGCTTTGAACAGAACCCAGAGAGATTTCTCATCACACAGTGGCCACTGTTCCCTCTGCTCCTGCAGTCAAGACAAGAACACTGGGCCAAGACAACAGAACCCAGTGTCCTGATAGTGAGATAAAGAAGAGACCAGAAGCTCCGGGAAGAAAGGTATCTCTTTGGAGAACAGAAAGAAGTTCCATATAAAGCAAAGTCTGTGGACCGAAAGACCGGTGAGTTGTTCCAGGCCTGCCATGGAGGTGACCATGAACTCTAAGCCCCGTGGCCAGGGAATTCAGGATGCCAAATTCCCAAGGTGTCCTTGTGTTCCATGGAATGAAGCAGAACAGGAGGGTAGCCTGAGTTGAACTGTTAGTTACCTTGGGGGAGACAGTGTTTATATGAGTCACATGGACACGAGCCAAGAACATGAAATGAGAGTTTCCAGCTAAAAGTTAAACTTTTTCCAAAGATAATGATGGTTATATATTATTAAGTGACCATCACATGCCAGGTATAAATGCTGAATATTTCACTCATCCTCTCCATAAAGTAAGCGAAAATGAGTCTTATTATCCCATTTTACACAAGATGGCGGGAGCTTTGGGAAATAAAGTAATTTCCTACATCAAACACCCTGAACGTTATGGCACTGATACGAAGAATCCACATTGTGGTTGCGACAGCAATGCTATTCATTGAGTTGATCCTTTATTTGCATGGCATTTGGTTACCATTTAGTTGTGAGAGCACAAACAGTATTAACTTACAAGTGTTCCAAGATATTACCACACCCTCCTCAAACTTACCCACTAGCGGGTTTTGTCTCTTCCTGTTCCTTCCCCTCAGATCAGGGAAGTGGGTAGGCACATATGCTCGCTTGGATTTGGGAGAAATCGTTCTAAGAGTTTAGAGAAAGGGAAACAGGAGGGTCTGTGCTGTGAGGGGGAACTGGATGTGGGAGGAAGTGAGAGTCATCCTCAGGGGATTTGGAAGAGTCACTTTTATCCACTCTTTTCCTACAGGAGCCGGAGAAAACAGACGGGCTAAGCAGCGCTCCTCCCCAGGAAAGAAACCTCTGGAGTGGGAGACTGGAAACATCCCAGGGCTGCACAGAGCAGAAGGCTCCCCAAAGGAAATGTGACCTCACGGACGTTAGTGAGACCAAAAAAATCATAATACACTTAGCGAGATTAGATTTCCGGTAGAAAAGGGCAAAATGACAAATTTGTGTCCAAATCAAAAGTGCCTGGGCCTCTTGTCAACACAGAGACAAAGGGCAATGAGGAAATGCAATGAAAAATTTATAGACCTCGTAGGAGGGTCCTGGATTAACATTGGGAGTTGGAGTCAAGTTTTTAAAAAGACCACCTAAAGCTAGAGAGGTCTCACAGGGGAACCTGGGTTACCTTGTGGAATCATAACTGATATTATATGGAGGCCCTTGCTTGCCCTACCTCTGAGGATAGCAGTTCACCTCTGGACCAGCGTCAGTGGACATGTCCATGGTGACGGGCAAACTGTTGGATGCTAACTCTGCAGAGTGGTGTTGAGCTTCCAGGTGTCAAGGTAGCCAATTAGGTCAACGAGCTGAACTGAAAGTTGCAATGAAGTCTTTCATCACCTACCGTGACAGCACAAGCAAGAGTCCTCCAAGAGAAGCACCAGCTACCTCTCTTGCGTTCCACGTTTTCCCGCTGAACAGCCTTGGGGGGGAGATGAGATGAGATGACATGGCGTGCAGTACAGATGGGAAAAGCCATCTTGGGGCTGATGGATCGCACACTAAGGGCTCCTGCCTCTTTAGGGACCTAGGACTTAGAAGCAGGAAAACAAGGAAGGGACAGGAGAGAGAAAGTACTGAATTAGAGTGGAGAAAAGTGCCTTGTTCAGGACCCCAGGCCAAGGAGGTCAGTGCCTCAGCTGGGACCCCCGTGAGAAGGTGCTTGGGCTCGGATGCATACCAACAGAATGGGAAGTGAGACGGGGAAGGGAGAAAAGCCAAAATAGGGTAACTTAAAAGCGAGTGACTGCTGGAGTGACCTGGAGATCAATCCCTGTGGGGGGCCTTGTAGGTTTGGGTCTTTAAGAATTACAAATCATAGTAAAGGTGTAAAAGACTGTGCCTTTTTGAGAAAATCTGGTAGCTCCTCAGAGGTTGTTGATGATGCTTATGGTTACTGGGACTTGTATATCTGGAGGCTGGCCACACATCCACAGGAAGGGGAAGGACATTTACACAATTCTTGAGACTTCCATGAAGTGATCTGGAATGCATTTTGGGACATCAGACCCAAATGGGGCTTGAAAGGATCAAATGAGTATTTCGGCCTCCATGTTTCCATGAATTTCACTGTGGCTAAAAATAATTTAAGAGGAAGAAGAGAAGGAAGATGAAGCAATGTCAGAGAACAAGATCAAAGAGGGAAGTCAGGTTTGGAAATGGCAATCCAGGCCAAGATCTGAAGCTCACATGGGTGTGACTCAGCTCCTTGAGTTAGAGTACCCCACCAAGAGGTCCTAGAGATGCAAGATGGACACCCCACTTTCAGTCATGGACTTTCTCAGGTAAATTGGAGCTTATGTCTTTTAATTGGCTTCCAAATGTAATTTAATTTATCCTCTCAGAGAGATGGGAAAAAGAGCTGTGTACCCATGTTTGGTGGGGACATAGGGCACAGTTATTTTGTTTAAAAAAGGACAGGTGAGAAAGTGTTCTGTGAGGTAGAAACAACCCATCTCTTCTGGCTGTTAAAGGGATTCGCTTTTGAGGTAGGTTGTACCTGTGAAGGAAGCCATCTTGTTGTCCCTCGCAAACAGATGATCCTGAGAGGCTACAGAGGCTGGAGTGACAGGCTGTGAGGCCCCATAAGGGGAGATGGGGTAGGAGGACCCCCACTGAACGGTGCTTCTTCTCAGATGAAGGTCAGTGACCGAAGGCAGGACCTTGGCTTTGAGGGTACCAGAAATGTGGCGGAAGAAATTCAACCTGCCTTTACAGCACTTGGGAATGGTTTCTATGTCAACTGATGTCTGTCCTCCACACATATACCCCTCACCTCCGCCACCCCTACTAGAGGGCACTGGGGTCACCAGCCCCTAATGTGGCTGGGTTAGAATGGCGGTGGTCCGCTCTAGGGAGCAGAGGAGATACTCTTTACATATCCAAGTTACCAGGCTGGGTAAGGAAACCCCTCCAAAGTCTCTGCAGGCACAGAAGCCCCAGAATACTTCTCAGCTTTAGATTAATAATTGTTCTCAGAGATGGGTAGACCAGAAGCTTAGGTCTTTAGGATCGCCCAGATTTACGGTCGGTCGTTTTTCTCCCAGGCGTGTATCATGTTGGAGGCATCACCAAGCCTGTGGAGCTAAAATACCTGAATTGGCCGAGAGCATGAGGACAGTAGACTCTCAAGCCAAATGGCAGTTTTCTGTCAACCTGGTTCTTTCCCCTTGGATCATTCACATAATTCACCTCCAGAGGTTTCATGTGCACATGGGAATCAGAAACATCCATATTAAAAAAACAGTTGGGTATTGTTGGTACTATTTTCCATGTGTTCTTCTTTCCAGACAGAAAAAGGTAGAGATTGGTCCACACCTTTGTGTGGGTGACAAAAGGTGCCACCAGGTGTGGGCAACTGCTTCTATAAAAAGCCCGCGTTCCTTTTATTTTATTACCTTTTTAAATTAAAAAAAATTAATTTATTTAATTTTATTTTTTTCATTTAAAAAATTTAAATTCAATTAATTAACATACAATGTAGTATTGGTTTCAGATACAGAGGTCAGGGATTCATCAGTCTTACATAACACCCAGTGCTCATTACATCCTGTGCCTTCCTTAATGTCCATCATCAGCCCATCCCCTCACCCACCTCCCCTCCAGCAACCCTCAGTTAGTTTCCTATGATTGAGAGTCTCTTATGGTTTGTCTCCGTCTCTGACTTCATCTTGTGTTAGTTTTTCCTCTCTTCCCCTATGATCCTCTGTTTTGTTTCTTAAATTCCACGTGTGAGTGAGATCATATGATATTTGTCTTTCTTTGACTGACTTATTTCGCTTCCCATAATAGTCTCTACTTCCATCCATGCTGTTGCAAATGGCAAGATTTCAAATTTTTGATGGCTGAGTAATATTCCATTGTACATATATACCACATCTTCTTTACGGCACTTGGGAATTCATCTGTTGATGGACATCTGGGCTCTTTCCATAGTTTGGCTATTGTGGACATTGCTATAAACATTGGGGGTGCAGGTGCCCTTTTAGGTCACTACATTTGGATCTTGCCTCAATTCCTTTTGAGAAGTATATTCTGACGATCTGTGTTTAGTTGGAAAATCATTTGTTCCAACCTTGAGAATTAAGGTGAAAGTTCACATTTTTCTCGTTAAACAACAACAAAAGTTCTCAGTACAGAGGAAGTCAGTACTAAGAAAGTGTTTTGTTCCACTTTTTCTAGTCCATTTTTTTCCCAGAACTGGAGAATTGGAGAGCCTGTAACCAGGAAACTGAATATAAAACTAACTGTACCAGTATGTGAACCCAAATTGAGGTACTGAATGGAGTGTTTGACTTTTAGAAACGGAAGCATGGCCACCCCGTGGTGGTCTCTCTCTTCGAGAACACTTTTTCTTCCTTTTTTTTTTACTCTCATGCATTTTTAAAATTGAAGTATAACTAACGTGCAGGATTACATTGGTTTGTACATTGTACATTGTACAGGTGTAGAGCGAACGATTCAACAATTCTATACTTTTCTCAGTGCTCATCACAGCAAGTGGACTCTTAATCCCCTTTATCTGTCATACCCACCCCCATCCACCTGACCTCTGGGAACCATTGTTTTCTGTATTTAAGAGTCTGGGGATTTTTGTTTGTCTGTTTTTTTCTTTGTTTGCTCTTTGGTTTTGTTTCTTAAACTCGTGTTTGAGTGAAATTATATGGCATTTGTCCTTCTCTGTCTGATTCATCTCACTTAGCATCATACTCTCTAGCTCCATCCATGTCATTGCAAATGGCAAGATTTCATTCTTTCTCATGGCTGAGTAATATTCCACTGTGTGTATGTCCCTTAGCTTTGTTATCCATTCATCTGTCAATGGACACATGGATTATTTTATTTTAAATTTCTTCCCATTTTGCCATTTAGTCACGTTTTCCATGAATCTTTATGAATAACCTCCTGTAAGGCCCACCTCTTCTAGAAACTGGGAGTAGGGTGGTGAGCAAGTCCCACTCATCCAGAGTTGACTGCCTTCTGATTTCTTGAAAGCTCTGTGACTCTTGCCCACTGCATGGACAACAAGCTCCTCCTTCAGGATGCTTCCACATCACACCCACCCATTTCCTCTCCACATATTTAATTCTCACATAGCAGAGTGCCTGCTCCACATCTCACCCCTCAAACACCACCACAACTTCCAGACCCAGCTTTGGTTGCATTTCCTGCACAAAGACTTCTTCCTTAACCCTGTAGTCCAATGTTGATCCTTCCCCTTCATGACCATTCCAAGGTAGCTCCTCTCGGTTGCTTCAGCAAATGCTTGAGCCCTTCAAGTTGTCCATGGGAGGGTACCCCATATTGTGTTCTAATTGTATCGGGGCGTAATATCACATGACTCTCACACTAGATGACAAAGTCCATGAAACCAGGAACCAGGTTGTATCTCTTTCTGCAAGCGCCGTGGTACTCAGCATTTCGTTTGCTTGCTTACTTCTGCATCCAACCTCTAAGCAGTCAGGGAGCCCCAGCTGTGTGTGGGACTCTACTGGCGAGACCCTGAAGGTGCAAAGAAAGATGGAGGCCGCTGGCATCAAGAATTCTCAGCCATGGGATGAGCAGAAGCCTGAAAGGACAGCTATAATGGGGGGATTACCAAAAGCCAAGCAGAGCCAAGGTGCACAGCAAGTACTAGCTCAGTGAATCATTGATCTGACTTGATTACACTGCACAGAAGCAAACTTTCCATCTGAGTAGCTAAAATCATCTTGCCTTTATGTATATTTGCCAAAATCATTACCTGCCTTGAGCCATCTCTGCCTGACAGTATGTTACATTTTCCTTTCAACACTTATCTCAAGTTCTTCATTAAAGCATCTAAAGAGCTGACAACAGCCCACAACAAAGGTAAAACACAAATGGCCTAAATTTGGACTCCACCCAAACCAACCGACTCAGAGTCTATGGAAGTGAGGCCCCAGCATGGGTCATTGTTATTTCTTTTTTGCATTTCATTTATTCATAGGAAAGTCTGTGATGGCATCTTCTTCCAGTAGAAGGCTGCTTTGTCTACACTGATCACCTCAGTGTAGCACCTTCCTGAATGATCTCAGCTCCATCTCCTGGGGAGCTCGCTGCAGCTTCTCCATCAGCACCTGCGGCCTCACCTGGCACTTTGATGGGATGGAGACGGCTTCTCTCCTTACACCTCCTGATCCCACCTCTGCCAGCTTCCAACTTTTCTCCCCCAGCCTCCTCACCTCCCTCAGCCTCCAGAGTCAAAGAGAGTCAGTCAGTCAGGGCCTTGCTCTGGGTTAGGCTTTGCTGAAGGGAATGTGGTGGCTAGTTTGACCATCTACCCAGACCAGTGACTGACACTTGCCCCATATTAGCAAGAAGGCTGTTTCTTGTCATCTCTGTGTTCACGGAGCAGCACGTTTAATTTCCTTCAAGAGCTTATTTTTCACATTCACAGTATGGCTAACTGTTTGGCACAAGAGACCTAGATTTTTGGCCTATCTCAGCTTTCATCATGCCTTCCTCATGAAGCTGAAACATTTCTAACTTTTGACTTAAAAGTGATAGGCGTGCAAGCCTTCCTTTCTCTTGAACACTTAGAGGCCATGGTAGGGGAATGAATTGGTGGAATTTCAATTTTGTTGTGTCTCAATAGGGAAGCCCGAGAAGGAAAGAGACAGGAATGGCTGGTTGGTAAGGCCGTCAGAACCCTCGCCTTGACGTTAGGAGAAGGAAGGGAAAAGTGAACGGGGGAAATAAGGCTGGGAGATGAACCATGAGAGACTATGGACGCTGGGCGACACACTGAGGGTTTTAGAAGGGAGGG
>LNAC01000266.1:1306988-1354158 GCA_002007465.1 Ailurus styani
GGGGGTGGGCCCGGGGGTGGGTATTAGGGAGGGCACGGATTGCATGGAGCCCTGGGTGTTACATGCAAACAATGAATCACGGAACACTACATCAAAAACTAAGGATGTACTTACTGTATGGGGACAAACATAACCTAATTAAAAAAAAAAGAACACGCACCTTGATTAAGTTCGCCATCTTACAAAGGGGTGGTTTGTGGTGCCCCCCCAAAACGACAACAGTAACATCAAAGGCTGCAGATCCACAGATCACCATAACAGATGAAATGTAATGAAAAAGTTTGAAGTAGTGTGTGAATTACCAAAATGTGACGCAGAGACGGGGCGTGAGCAGATGGTGTTGGGAAAATGGTGTGGATAGGCTCGCTCAATGCAGGGTTGCAGCAAACCTTCAGTTTGTAGAAAATGCAGTATCTGTGCAGTGCAAGAAAGCAAAGAGCAGTAAAATGACGCATGTCTCTACAAATATTTATTGAACGAATCAGTGAACTCAGATGGGGTAACATTAATATAACACACAGAGACAGATGTCAGTATCTTATCTATGATGGCTCGTGGGTAGATGCTAGCTTCAAACCACAGTCCCAAACTTTGCTGTACATCAGAATCTGGGGATGCCCACGCGAAACCCTGTGTCAGTGAAGGCACGATGTGTGGGAGCGACAAAGAAAAACCTGCATTTTCTCAAGATTCCCAAGTGAAATTCCCAAGCAAAATTTGAGAATTACTGTCTCAGTAGCTGTTCAGTGCAGCTGACGACTGTCTGGGGACAATTAATCATAATAAGTAGTGATCTTTGTAACATATACTATAAAGTAAATGCGATGCTTGGATTTAAAGGAACAAGTTTATGTATGTACTTTAAGGAACCAATCTTATAGCTATCTGCATTCGTACGGAGTTAATTTTATATGTTGTGAAGGGTAATTCCAAAGGAGTGAATGATTTAAAAGCCCTCAGTGTGCAGTGTATGAATTGGACTGTGACCTGATGCCTGCCATTCTTAGGAGGCATTGCAGAGGCTAGTATTCCAAGGAGTTTATCTGCTCGTGGCATCTAACAATAGGAAACTACATCCAGAAAGTGCAAGGAGGTCGAAGTCCACCTATGAAAAGGTAACAGTTGAAAGAATAGAAAAATCAACTCATGGGACAAAAATTGTGGGTTTCTGGTAGTCTTAGGAATTTAATAGTAGGATATAAGGTGACACATTATGTTCTGTATTGTCACAGAAACCCCAGGACATGGCACTTAAAGAAGGAAAAAAGTGATGGGAGGGGGACATGGGGACGCAGTCCCTGGTCACCTGCTATTACTATGCTCAGGTGTTCTGTGCATGTTCTCATGATTCATCCTTCTCTGGTGACTCTGTAAGTAAGTAGGATTGTTTCCACTTGCCAGATGATGAAGCAGAGGCTCACAGAGTTTCATTTCCTAAGGTAATAAAACCAGAGCCAGGATTCAAATTCAGATCTGGGTCTGAGGTTCACATCCTGTGCCTTGCACGGAACCGTGGGAGCTGGTTCTTCCCCTTTACGCTCTCTGCTGCCCATAGCTCGTCTTTAAGAGAACAGGATTGCCAGTTCCTGAACAGAACCCAGGGCCTCCGCCCCTGAGGCTGCCTCGGGCAGCTGGGTGGAGACCAGGAAAGATTTGGTCTCCTACGCTCGAGGAAGCTGGGAAAGCTTAGGAAGAAGCTAGCACAGGTTTGAATAAATGACAGTAACTGGAGCGTGTGAGGGCCTCTGACGTCAGCCTTTTCCCACTGAAAGCAGCTTAGCCTTAGAATGTCCCTCTGGAATCCAGAGATGTTTTTTTCCCATATTTGCAGAAACAGGGAGAGAAAGGGCAGTGTGTGGACTGTCTCCTTGGACATTTTTAGAACTTCCGCCAGCCATGGCTGAGGGCAGGCGCCGAGCTCCTGCTGGCCTGTTATGCCAAGCTGCCGTGACTCATGGCTGTGTCCTTAGCTGTCCTTGCCAGCTGCTTCTCCCCACCCCGCATCCCTGGTTTGCATCACTAGCTTTCCTCACTCACGACTCAGCCTCGACTTCACTTTCTGCAGATTGCATCACACGAGTGGCTTCGGGCAAGTAGGCATTTCACTGAGGCAGGTCCAGGGCAGAAGCTAGTGTGCCACTCTGACCACAGTCTCCTCTTCCTTCAGCTCTCAAGTCTTGGCTCTCAAGACACCACTTCCACTGCCTTTTCTCCTCATGTGCTACCCCTCTCCCAGCTTGACTTCTCTGTGCCTTTGGCTGTCCATGCGCCCTGTCATGTTACCGCTGGACCCTCCACGTCAGAATATCCACCCTGCTGTGTTCTTTCTCCACCTGAGCACCTGTCAGGGTCAAACCTCTGTGCCATCAAAATGCCTGCGTCTCTACTCCTGCAACCTCTTGTGGAAGCATACACATGCTTCCATGCACACACACACATAATATGGAAATTGACATTATTATAATTCTTCATATCTGATCTGAGCTGGATATTCACCACCACTTAACAATCCTTTGTATTTGAGCCACAGCTGTATATTAGGCGTTATAGTATTACTGTGGAATTGGATGGTATTTGTTTGAAAATCACTTCTCTTTTCTCATTGTCTCCACATTCCTTTCTAACTGTTCCTTTGCAGGCACATTTGTGATCTTGCCTTTCTTCTCCTGTCATTTAAAGATTTCCTGAAGTTCTGTTTTAATTCTTTCCACTTCCATTGTGTTCATTTTCTTATTCGTCCATGATACCCACCATCATCTGTGGCCAGCAAGCCTACTTTAATCTCGATGGCAAGACTAGTAGAGTCTTGAGTTAGAGCCTTCTACCAGCCTACCCACCTGGCTTGAAGGGCGAAAGAAACACTACTCACCTCATCGGTGTCTGGGGATGTCGAGAGGATTGAAGGTGATGGTGTGCGTGAAATGCAGCTTCTGAAACAAGGAAGGGCTCGACAAATGGGAATTATTGCTAGGGTTCTATATGCATGTCAAATTCCCGGTTAGGGGAGAGCAGAGCCTTTGCGGTGTGAAGCAGAAGACAGCTGATGTGGATGGTGAGAGAGCCCTGCCTATTTATTGGCCCTGGATGGTGGTTTCTAGACCCCAGTTCTGACCCTGAATGGGAAAATCTGAAGTACTGACTGTACATGCATCACACCCAGCATAAGAGTGAGAAGGTGTGTCTCCTGTTTCCTTAATTTCCAGTTAATGCTTAGCCCACATTTTGACTATGGATACACCGGGAATTAGGAAGTGTTGACAGTCAGGGCGGCTGGGTGACTCAGTTGGTTAAAGCCTCTGCCTTTGGCTCAGGTCACGGTCCCGAGGTCTTGGGATCGAGTCCTGCATCGGGCTCCCTGCTCAGCAGGGGGCCTGCTTCTCCCTCTCCCTCTGCCTGCTGCTCCCCCTGCTTGTGCTCTCTCTTTCTCTGTCAAATAAGTAAATAAAATCTTTAAAAAAAAAGGGAAGTGTTGACAATTGTACCTAGATTAAAAAAAAATGTGAGTGCCAAAAGTTTCAAATGATCACAACCACATGATGTTTAGCCATGGTTTTTCTATCAAGAACATGATCAGTAAAGCTCCAGTGGGCACTGTTCACCCCTTGCTAGATACTAGGCGAGGAGTTTTAGAGAGGATTTTTTTCTCACTGTTTCTCACTACGAATTTGCTCTTATAAATAGATAGGCAACATCTATGACCACAAAAGGACTTACACATGAATGCAAATCTGAAGAGCCTCTGCTAGGACTCTCTTCTCCCTTCTCAGACACACAGAGGCCTGATGGGGCCATGAACTCTAACTGGGATGTGATTTTATGGAAATCTGAGTTGGTGATTGTTTATCAAAAGGAGTGATCCAAAGCACAGCATTTCCATGAGACGGTAAAAAATAACATGGCAGAAATCCACTCCTAAGACTTCATTAGAAGAACCTGTCAGAGATGCATGCAAAAATTTATGAGCATATCAGCATTCTTTTACAGTAACAATAAATTGGAAACAGTCAAATATCCAAGAGTAGAACATAGACTCAATCACTTGGACAGATGGGGCGCCTGGGTGGCTCAGTCATTAAGCGTCTGCCTTCGGCTCAGGTCATGATCCCAGGGTCCTGGGATTGAGCCCTGCATCGGGCTCCCTGCTCAGCGGGGAGCCTGTTTCTCCCTCTCCCACTCCCCCTGCTGGTGTTCCCTCTCTCCCTGTGTCTCTCTCTGTCAAAAAAAAAAAAAAAAAAAAAAATCACTCGGACAGCCACACAACTAAGAATTGCTATCAAATGTGCTCAAATGCTTACATGATTCTACACAGATAGAGGAAAAACAGAAAATGCACTAAATAATCTCAATATTTTCTTGGCAATAATGTTATTATTGCACACTAAATGGACGACAGTAGAGTATAACCACAACTTTTATATGCACTAGGAAACCAGAAGATTCCTTTGACTCGCTTTATGGAAGTGATCTGGAACCAAACTTGCAGCGTCTCTGAGGTACGCCTGTATTTCAAATTACACTCTGGAAATGAAGACAAAACAACACAGGTAAGAGCCTTCTCTTAATGATTACAGTGGGTCTCATGTGCCTGAGGGAGGGGAGAAGACAGAGCCTGGAGGTTCATCCGTTGAGAATGGGAGACCGAATGCAGAAATTTTCCCAGTGCAAGTCATGTTATCCATGCAAATAAGCTAAGTGGTTTTCTACCTGTTTTCATGCTTCCTATTTACTGCTAACGTCTGCCATTTTATGTCTGGGCACAAGAATTTGAAAACACGCTTGAGGTTCACAAACCCATTCTTGGATGTTTGTCCTTCTGACTCTGTCTCTGCACCTGGCCTCCCTTTTGGTGGCAGGATTGGGTCTTAGCTCTGATTTGGGATTATTGACTTTTAACCGTACCCCCCCTCCCCTCGCCACCCCCTTATTTTCCTTCTTGGTCTCAATGCCCCAACTTATTGATCTCGGATGTCCTATTTTGGTTTTCATGAACAAGTCTCTTAGTGTCACGGACAAGTCTATCAATAATGATTTTCGGGTTGGTTGTTTTGGTCGGGCCTGAAGCCACTCCTTGTGTGCTGGGTACAGGGGCAGTCCCCTGCACAAGGGGTAGGCCCTGTGGTGGGCCTAGCCCCGGACTGCCCAGTGGGTCCAGACCACAAGTCTTTTCCAGCCCCGTGTGGGTAGATATTGAGTACGTTCCAGGCCATGAACTATACCCATGAGCTGACTTTCACATGTTAGCTCTTGTTTCCAGAGAAACAAGGCCTATGCCTGTGGATACAAAAAACATGAAATTATGTCCATTTTGGGGAAAAGTAAGTGATAGCATGCACTTTCTTGAATACAGGCCAGTGGTTTGAGCTTCAGGGTTCTCTTTCTTTGTTGTTCTAGGGAACACTGGAACAAATGATAAGTTTTTAGTTATTCTTTTAAGTTTTAGTTATTCTTTTTAAAGTTAAGATGCATGTAAAAGCGTCTTCCCAATATAAGGAAGTGACATTGATTCTAGGAAGAAGAGAAGGCCATCTTTCTGCATGTTTCAGATGTGCTACCTGATACGTATATACAATAAACTTCAGCATTCATGACCTTAACCTCTACAGTTTTCAGCCAGAGACAGTGACTCTCCATAACACATATGTAGTAATTAAAGATTAGAGTTTCGAATAATAAGCTAGAGTCTGGCGCATTCCACAATCTGAGCAGCTTAAGTATCCAACAGAAGTTTCGCTCCTCAAGGGCACGGGCTGATTCTATCTTGTTCACGGTCATACGCCTCCTACCCAACACAGCGTTTGACATGATTCATGTTGGCCGAGGAAAAAAATGAATGAATCGGACTTTTTGCTCGCCGAGGAAAAAAATGAATGAATCGGACTTTTTGCTCATCGCTCATCGCTATGTGTAACTCTGGTCTGTTAATAGATGACCTGTTGCGAAAGTGGTCATGGGGTAAGAGATAAAACTTGATAAAGCCAATTAACTTTTGTTGTAAAACTGCCCAGGAAACTGAAGCTACTTTCTGGAAGTGTGATATCATAAAAGTCTACATTTTAGACTCTCTATTTTTGGTTGTATTTATGAATTTATCATCATTCATCCAAGAATTTTATTTCCTCTGGCTGCTTCCTTCATGATAAGTATTAAGCTAGAAAATGGGGAGATGGGGCTGAGACCACTGATGGTCTGTTATACTCTAAAAATCAGCAAGTCACGGATTACTTCTTAGCTTAAACTTGTACCTGAAGGTTGTCTTCATGTGTGTGTTGGGGTTTCAGTTGTCAGCTGGGGCATCGGGAGAGCTGGCAAATGGGACAGTCTTTCTAAATGTCGGAGTTACCTATTCAGAAGCATTTGGTGGTAGATGCATGTAAGTTACTGGTGAGATTCCATTTCTGGAGAACACAGAGTACTGTGTGCGTAGTCATGGTAAGCCCTCCTCAGTGGGAGTCAACTGAATTGCCTTGCCTTCCTTCAGAAGAAGGAGACAGGAGGGAGAAGAGAAAAGGAAAAAGCAAAGGAAGAAGGGCAGGGGGAGGGAGGGGAGTAGGAAGAGAAGAAGGAAGACAAGAACAGAGAAAGGAGCAACTAATTTATTTCAGTAGGTTAAAATTTCCACCTTCTCCATTTTGTCAGCATTATCAAAACCTTTTCCTTATGTTTAATGAGTTAATAGTATAATTGACCATTAATCCAGAGCAAAAACCAGAGGTCCAAATGAAACAGGATTGTTTTCTACATGATCTCTCCTCACAATTCTTTCTTGTCCTCCGGGTCTGTCTCAGTTGAATGCTTAGGGGACTTTCCTCAAACTATTGGTAGAGCAGCCCCCCTCCCCCCCAACCAGGCTGCATACCCTCATGAAGAGGCCTTCTTGCTTTGGACCCTTGTCTTTTCACTAAGTCTCACCTTCGCTTGAACCCTCTAGGCTCTCCAGGTACACACCCCCCACCGCTTTACAGCAAGGTTAGCCTCTTCTCTCATTTCGAGCTAAAGACAAACAAGGTTATTTGTTCTCCTTAATTCTTCATTCTACTCCAAACAACCGGAAGCAATCTAAGCTATTTTATTAAACAAGTAACAATCCACAGAAACAAAATATAACAGTGACTAAAATGTCAGCTTCTTGCCATTTTGGGAAATCCACATGACTAGGTTCACGGATGTAACCAATACGAAAGTAGGCATGAAAGGTTTAAACCGTATGTCCAGGGAGAATGGGAAACTGCAAAGGGTCTTTCGTTTCTACCCAGTCTTAGGGATGACACAAACTAGAAGCTGCCATTTTAACAAGGATCAAGAGCTTACGTACAATTCCACACAAAGGCCCTTTTGAAATGTGGGTCATAGAGGCGATCAGCTTAATTTTGTACAATATACCGAAGCAGAGTAAATGTTACTAAGGATTAGCATTGCATGGAGCTCTGTAATAGCCAGAGACGTAGTATGCAGATGCTTTATTTCACCCCATGAGATGATGGGCCTGGCAAATGAGAAAATTGATCTAGAACCCTGGTCTTCAGTCAGAGGGCCTTCATTGAAAACTGTCTATATTTACTGCTTCAGCTGTGCTATGGCTGTTTACTTATATGTGTTATACTTCATTTGCAAAGATGAGACAGACATTCTCTCTAGGTAAGTGATACCCTTTGAATGCTTTCTGGTTTGCTTGCTTGTTTGACTATAGATGTACCCAGCTCTAGGCAACACATGTGTTTCTTGTAAGTGAAATGTAAACAGAAATTTTAGCAATTGAATCACGCCCTTAGTGTAGAAAATGCTCTTGTGGGGAAGGTATTGTGTCTTGTTTATCTTTTGATCCTTGGCTCCTGGGACAGTGCATAACATGACCATGCTCCATGTTAATGGAGATACGCTTCCGTGGATCAGGTAGGACTCAACAAACGTCTTCCTTGGATAAATACTTCTGACCCCTGTTTCGGGGTCTGATCTACTCAGTTTTGAGAAGTGAAGGGTGTAGGTACCAGGCTGCGGGCATGCTGATCTAAGCCCTCCCTGAAGACATGCTAGGAATTCCCAGTCAACATTTATGGCAACTCAGGGAGCCCTTTGGGTCGAGTGAGGAATGCAAATATGGCAGAGACTGGACTCTGTTCTCAAAGAGTCCGTAGGTGGGTGTGTTATACAGACTGAAGTGGCGAAGTATGGACTCGTGACTTTCAAAGAAAATCATAGAAGCCCACACCTTAGAGATCCCACCCCCTTACAAAAGCTTTGACTGAGATTCTCTTCAGGTATAAAGAGCTTCATTCAGATTTCTCTGGAATGAGGGAAATGCAATAAATACAATGTAAGAACTCCCAAAAGAGGATTTTCTTGTTCTTCTGTCTTCCAAATCACAGCCATTAATTAGGGAAAGAAGCAAATTCTGCTTTGCATCCAGCTTGATCCGTGTCCCCACCTTATTTCTCACCAATCAGAAGTGTGATCAAGTAAAACTTGATTTACTAGCAGCAAGGGGACCTCTTTTCCTGGTCCTGTTCCCCAGTCAGCCCTTCCCAGATCTGTTCTGGCCTCCCAAACCTTACAATCACATGATTCCTAGCAAACACCTGAGGAATGGGAACTCTGACATCATAACAAGAATCCTTTCCTAAACTGAACAGTACTTACGAACGTGATATAGTCACCCTTCAAAGAATTCATCCTCCAGTTTAAAAAATTCACACTGCATTTCTTAAAGTGAGTCACCCTTTGCGAGTAAAAGAGCTTGTTCGTGTTATTCATACTTCTACGCTCCATGTTTTGGCCCAGAGTTCGACAGTGGTCAAGGAATTGGGCTTCTGTGTTTTTTTTCCTCTTTCCTTGAAAAATTCAACAACCCACTTACTGTGATGGCTCTGTCAGCACTGTTGGCTGACTATCTGAACACCAGCTGTGGTTTCCTTTCTAACTCTCTATTTGGATACAGCCAGCAAGCAAGAGTCCAAATGAAGTTACCTTTATCTGCTGTTTGCTCTCCTCTAGCCGAATGTTCTGACCATATGTTTGGTTTATTCGAGAAAGACTTCTCCCTCATTTTTTAACAACTTGTTTTTGCTAGAGTCATAACAAGTGTTCCCAAGGCCCTGAGCAGTGGGACAACTTGCCAGGTGTCACCTGTAGAGCATAACCTCATTTCCAGGAACATGAGGCAAACCTGGCTCTTGAGTCATGGACCTTTTTTTAAACAATATTTTTAAATGAAGGAAAACAGATGAAAGGCTACATATCATTTCAGTAAATGCTCTTTTTTTTTTTTCCCCCTCTAGCCAAAAACAGTAACTCAGTCTGGGAGTTCCAGGCCAAAACTTTTATCCTGAAAGCCTCCATGTTAGGGGAAAAAAACTCAGAGCGTTATGTTTTGGATGGGGGCAGATGCGTAAGGCTCTACGCCTCTTGGCGTGGGCATCCGTGTTGTGGCTGCTAGCCTTCACTGTAGGGCTCTGATGCTTTGCAAGAGTCTTCCTTTTCTGAGTCTGACCCATGCCTTTTAACCTCCAAGATGCTCCCTTGGTGGCCCTCAGCCCTGGACGCCACCTGCAGGAAATCGCTGTGATTTTTTTCTGGATGTGAACTTTCAGCTCCTGTCATTTTCCTGAATCAGGCTGCCCATCTCCTGGGTTCTTCCTCCCAACCTGATCTTCGAATATTCTCTACTGCTTGCTGTCCTTGCATTTCAGGAAACAGCTACTATTATGAAACTCTTCTCTCAGAGGAAGTTTAGCACCGAGGTTAAGACCATGGATTCCGATGGTCATGTTTTGAAGACTGAGGATTCCACATGCTAACCTAACCTCTCCCTCCTCAGCTCCCTCATCTGCTAAATGGCGCTGACTATTCGACGTCCCTCACAGTGCTCTGTGAGAATTGGATCCGTAAAGTACTCAGAGTACTCCTCCTGGCAAGTAGGAAACCAGGTTAAATGTTAGCTGTGGTACCGTTACCGCAGCTTCAGCTTCTGTGGTAGCAGAGAGCCCCACTGACCCCTCTTCCTCTGTGATCTCGTCTTCCTGAGTGTAAGCACTTTCAACAGACAGAATATGGTTAGAGTGACAGAGGTCACTTCTGAGATTATGCTGGAAAAAGACTGACGTTCTTTCTAGCTGCCTCTTGGATTGCTTCTCTGGGGGATGCCGGCTGCCATGTTAGGAGGCAGCCCCCAGTGAGGCTGCTGTGAGAGCTCGGGAGCGGATCCTGGGAATGAACGCATGTGGGGACAGTGGCAGCTCAGCTGACGCCTTGGCTGCAGGAGGGTGTGAGACCCCAGCCTAGCTGCTCCCAGACTCCTGAGTCACAGGGCTGGTGAGGTAATGGATACTCCTTGTGTCCAGTCGTTACATTCGGGGGTGATTTGTTACACAACAATAGGTAACTAATACAAGTACCATGCTAGTCACTTCACGTAAGATATCTTCTTTATCGTTGTGGCCACTGAAAAGTGTAGGGCATGTTACCTAATTTATGAACGAAGCAATGGAGGATCAGAGAAATTAAGTTGCTTGACCACCCATAGGAATATGTGGTGGAGCCCAAATCTGGATACAAAGCTTCCCGTCTGCCAAGTGCATCCACTGGGTTCTATTGCCTCTCCCATGAAGCAAATCAGTTCTTTCTCTTGGTTTTTCATTCATACAATCAACTAATTAGGCCATCCTTCATGGAATCATCATGTCAACATTCATGGATCATCCATCAGTCCAAAAGTAATGTGCTGGGCACTGCTCCAAGGGTGAACAAGATTAACAAGTTTGCTGCCCTCCCAAAGCTCCCAGCCCAGGGATGGCACTCAAGCGAAAGACATGGAAATAATAATTTCACGTTATAGTAAGCCTGTGGCTCGCATAAACAACATGGCAGGACAAACTCGATGGGGGCAAAGGGAGGGAGAGTCACTTGGATTGTCAGGTGACATGCTGATATCAAAAGGGTGGGTCAAGCCAGCCATGGGAAGGAAGGTGTTCAGAAAGAGACATTGGCTCTTGGTAGAGAATGGGCTTCTCTCTCCTTCATTTCCTGTTCTTTGGTTTTCTACTACGTCTTTACTGGTTCTTTAAACTCAATCCCCAACCTCAGAACCTGTCTTACCTGTCCAGGTTTAGAGCTGCCTACTGCTTGGGGCCACATTATGTTCTTCTCTGATGAGTTCAAATAGTTCACATTTGCATCAGCCCTTCAAGGCTACTCTGTATTCTCTTTCATGAATTTGAAAATATTTGCTCAATTTAAAAGACCACAACAATTTTCCAAGCCTTGTTTTCATTCCATATTCGCCAGCTTGCCCAACCTTATATCGGGCTTGTCCCTTCATTCATAAAGGGATTATATTCTTGTAATATTATGAAAGTAGCCTTGTTCTTTCATTCATAAAGGGATTATATTTATAATATTACACATGGAATGTGCATTGCCTAATAGGTAGAATGTTCTAGAATGACATGTTAATGTTGATAAATGTAAAGATATTTGCTATCCAGTCACTACAGCTCATGATAATGTTGTATTTGAATGACAGGGGAAATTCAAATATACATTAAATAGTAAGAAATAATTAATTTTTCTTAGGGAGCTTCCATTCAACCAGAGCCCTAGCTCTTATCCTGACCATGAAAAGTAGGATATTAGTCAGAGCATATTTTAGCTAATGGTCCATTCCCTGAACATAATCTTTCAGAGAGAGTCTTTCAGCTCATAACGTAGTATGTTGTTTGAAATATGGATAGCTTTCATTTGAATGGCTTGGAAAGTACTATTAAGAAAGACCCATCCCACATATTGAAGATGGGAGAGGCTATGAGAGGCTGGTGGGGGAGACAGTGGGAGAAAAAGATGGGAAAAGAGAAATGATGGAAAGAGCAGTGGTCCAAAGGGGTCTTGTGGTGAATTACGTTCTTGCATAGCAACTGTGAAGATGGAAGAAGGGGTGCTTAAAACAAATCATGGATGCCTTCCAAACAAATCTTACATATTGGCTCAATAAAGAAATATTGACACACTTGCAGCTTTGATATTATTCATGATATTCAAGGGAATTTGGCTTAAAATTCACCCTTAATTTCTATACTCAACGATGGTCAATCCTTATGCAATAAATAAAGGCCTTTTTTTTTAACGTGAATGCAATCTACCCCTGCAATATGTTCTGTGGGCTACAGCACTGCCAAAAATGAGTGCCCCCCTTAATCCAGACTGGGATATTAAAAAGACAGTTTACAAATGAGACTAAAACCTAAGCAATCTGGCCTGAAAATAACCATTGTGGTCTTACAGCTGTTAAGCAGTTATGTTAGCTGGAGTCCGCATCTGGTCTTTTGATTACTGGAAGAAATGGATTGGTTAAATGACTCAACTTTAGATTTACGAAGTTTATCTGTTTAACCACAGCAGAGAATAGCCATTCTATTCTATTCGGCTCATGCTGAAATGGTGGCATTTTCCGATACATTTGGCAAACATACCCCCAGTGAGCTTACAAATTGCAGATGACATATTGGGCTTCCCACAGTGATGTCTTATTATCTGTACACCCTCAGAATTTAGACGTATTTGGGCCCTGTTAGGATTGATGACTGGGTATATCAGTCAGGATTCTTCAGAGAAACAGAATCGTGTGTGTGTGTGTGTGTGTGTGTGTGTGTGTGTGTGTGTATGTGCGTTTGGAGAGAGAGAGAGAGAGAGAGAGAGGGAGGGAGGGAGAGAGAGAAAGAGTGAGATTTTAAGGAATTGGCTCATTATTGGCTTATGCAACTGGAGGGACTGGCGAGTCAGAAATCTTTAGGGCTGGTGGATAGAAACTCAGGGAAGAGTCGAGGTTATAGTTTTGAGTCTGAAATCTCTTGATTAAAGCAGCAAGCTGGAAACTCAGATTGAAACTCAGTCTTGAGGCAGAATTCCTTTTCCAAGAGACCACAGACTTTTGCTTTGAGTCTTCAGCTCACTGGATAAGGCCTATCACCATTATTGACAGTAATGTCCTTTACTTAGTCAACTGATTATAAATATTAGTCACATCTACAAAATACCTTCACAGCAACAGCTAGGCAAGTGTTTGGCCAAACAACCAGGTACCATAACCTATCCAAGTTGACAAATAAAATTAACCATCACAACTTGGTGGCTAGGACTGACCACTGGCCAGTAGTCTTAAGGCCACTGGGACTAGGCCTTAGACCTAGGACTGGTCACTGGGACTAAGGCCCTAAAATAATCAGGACACTATGGCCATCTCTTAGCCCATGAATCTAAAGTTCCAGGTGGGCTCATTGTTCAGGACTCGGGGACACTGCTCCCATGCTGTGGTCCTCTAGCGTTCTAACAGAAGGGCCCTGGGGCCAGGGCCCACTGCTGGATCCCATGTTCCAGGTATCTTGTCAAAACTTGGAAACAGCCCCAACACTTCTCTGCTTTTCAGAGGCTTTGTCTTTCACTTCTTAACCTTCCCACAGGCAACGTCCTGATTGTCTTGAAGACTGGCCCATGTCTTGGGGAGAAAGCCGGCAGAGCTGGACTCAGTTCTCCAGCCTTTCCTTCTCAGAGGGTCCCCTGGCCTCCAGGGTCTCTAACTCCTGTCAGTCCAACCTGAGGAGTCAGCCAAGAGCTTTGCTGTTTTCTCTGCCCCCTGGGGGTGTCCTAAGCGTTCTGCCCGCCTCGCCACCACCTCTCTCAGTAGCCAATACCCCAAGGGAAACATGGATGCTGCATGGTGGCTCACATCTTACTCGGGGGTGCCTCTTTCTCTGCAATTTTGTCTTCTTAGGTTCTGGTTGCTTGACCATCGCTGGGGGCCTTTAGGTGAATTGTTTCGACCATTTTCTCTCTTTTCTGTTTGTCCTCAGCGGGAGCGTTGAGTTGTAAGCTCTTCCATCTTGTCTCCTCTCTTACGTAGCCACCAACATTTTATTAAACTACATTGAGTTCTTTAACCCATCTGGCATTTATTTTGTTATAGATTAAGAGATAAAGTTTCCCCCCAAGTATCTGAGTTCCCCAGAATTAATTTTTCCCTTTCTGTGCACAGCTGTAACTATATCCCGTAGGTTCCATTATATTTTCAGTAACTTTATATTCTAGATATCTTGTGTCAGAAGGTAGAGGGCTTTTTTTTTTTTCTATTTCTAGGTGACATGCTTTCTTCCCCCTAGTTAGTTGTTGTTATGTTTTCGTTTTATTGCATTATGAATACAGCATGCTTTCTGTTCTATTTTTACCTTCTGGAATTTATTAATATCATCTATAGCTTCATGTATGGTCTGTTATTGCCAGGGTTCTAGAAGCAATTGGAAAGCATGTACAGCCTCTGTGATTTATGGAGCCTGGGTGAATGTGCATGAACATATAATCTAAATTATTCTGTTCCTGTCTTTCTCACATTTTGTGAATTTGATCTGTCTTGGGCCAGGAGATTTTAATATGCTTATTACACGCTTGCTTTGTGAATATTATGTTACTATTTGTCCTCATTGTGGGTGGAGTCCTTTATCATTATATGTAGCACTTTTTTGTCTCTTTTAATGCCCCAGAAATCAACTGTTACATGAAGACAATATTCCTTGCATTAGGTAAGTTTAGCTCATTTATCTGTATTTGATGACACAGATGTGCTAGGTCATATTTTTGTCTTACCACACCAAACATGAACCAGTGAAAGTATTGGAAGGAACACACTACTGCTCCCCCTAAAACAGGGTCAACAACTTTGGGACTGCCCAGTATTCAGTCTTTTCTCCCTGCCCCATGGATTGACCGCTTCCTACAAAGACGCTGGGTCTGCGTGTTTGCTCTTTTGGTTATGTCTTCTCTGTTTTTCCATGGGGCCAAAGAAGGTCAAGGAAACTCAAGCTCTGGCCCTCATCCCCAATTCAGAGGACATTGGCTGTACCCGCCACTGTGTGCCACCTCCTTGGAGCCCTTGGTCCACCAACTTCACTGACGTCCCAAAGCTTAACTTGAAATTCCCGACTTTGTCAGAATTTCCACTTGGGTTTGGGTTAGAGGTATTTCATAGTTCCTCCCAAGACCAAGTTTGTGATTTTGCATCTCACTGTCCTTGAGATAGTGTGTAGTATCACAGAGAAAAGAAATGATACATCTTCAGTCTCAGAGAAAAGAGGAGAAACATCTTCCATCTGACATTGTAAAGCCAGAAAAGTAATAGTTAACATTTAAATAGAACTCAGTGTGTAGAATGGTGTCAAGCACTGTTTTAAACATCTCAAAATAGATTAACTCAACGTGTTTACAGATGAGGAAACTGAGGCACAGAGAAGTTAAGTAGCTCACACTAGGTCACAATGTTTTTTGGGGTTTTTTTGGACATTGTTCTGCTTTTTTATTGATATGAAGGTGTAGTGATATCTTTTCAGAAGCAGGAAGATAAAACCCTCTTGTGTTCTAAATAATCTCTGTATTTCTCTCCTTTCATGCATTTTGGATAATCTTCTTGCAGCAGAAACACTTAAGAGAGTATCTTGCTTAGGTACATTTTTAAAAAATTTATCTATTTATTTTATTTTATTTTTAAAAGATTGTGTTTATTTATGTGACAGAGAGAGACACAGCAAGAGAAGGAACACAAATAGGGAGAGTGGGAGAGTGAGAAGCAGGCCTCCCGCTGAGCAGGGAGCCCAATGCGGGGCATGATCCCAGGACCACTAGGTCATAGTGTTAAGAGAGGAGCCAAGATTTGAATCTAGGCATTTGGGTTCCAGAGTCCATGGGACAATTTACTACCCTCTCCATCCTGTCCATGTAATAAGTCACTTCCCTGAAGCAATGAGATGGATCTTGATCGTCTTCCCTTTCAGTAATCCAGTAAAAGTTGGACAACTTCCACTTGTTAGTCATAAATTTGTTTGAGGATGAGTAATGGAGGGATAATTTGCAGTAAAACACAGACTTCCATCTGGTCGCTCTGGTGTCAAATCCCAGCTCTGTCTCTTTCTAGATCCAAGCCCTGGCCATGTTATTTTACTTTTGATTCTTGGGTTCCTCATGTAAGTGTAATCCGAATGATACTGGGCTTTCCTCTCCAACGTCTAGTCTTTAGACAGAGAAGCCCGGTCAATTGCCTATAGTAAATAGATGAGCTCCCTCGGAGAAGGACAAAGGACAGCACAGTTTGGAACTTAGACCAACATTTCTTTAAAATCCATTTTTTTAAAACCTTCTTTTCCCTAATAATGTTCTGAATCATTAAATTGCTCTGAAATCCCTTTCTCTCTCTCCCTGTAGACTCTCAACCCCAAATGTTCTCTCTAAACCTCCCGCCCCAACACACACACACACACACACACACACACACACACACACACATTGTTCCTGCCTCCCCTCAGTTCCTGTCTCCTGTTTGAATCTCTTTTATGTTTCTCTTTCTGGAAGAGTTCTCCCCCTCCCTTTCAAATGCCAAATACCTAAACTATTCTTTGACTGCTGGGATTCTTGGAAGACATTTAAAATGACAAAAAGTGTTTTCCTAAATGTTTTCTGAAGACCAGGTTATTTTGTAGGTTTAGCCAGAAAGTGTCTTTTTTTTTTTTTTTTTTGTCACAGAATTCATCTACCATTGGTAATTTTTTTTTTCCATACAACGAATTGGAAAAACAGAAGTCAGGGACTGGCTCTCTGGTTGGATTTCAGGTGAGATGTGCTCAAGGCCAGTGCTCTTCCTCATTATTATTTGATTTTTCCAATTTTTTTAAAAAGATTTTATTTATTTATTTGACACAGAGAGAGAGATCAGATCACAAGCAGGCAGAGAGGCAGGCAGGGAGAGAGGAGGAAGCAGGCTCCTTGCTGAGCAGGGAGCCCGATGCGGGCCTCGATCCCAGGACCCTGAGATCATGACCTGAGCTGAAGGCAGAGGCTTTAACCCACTGAGCCACCCAGGCGCCCAGATTTTTCCAATATTTGTGTGTTTTCTAAAAATATATGGATAGGTGTTGCCATTAATCTGCTGGTTTAAATTGTGTCATATTTCATTTCTAGCCTTTCAGCATGGCAAATCCTATTTTACTTTCAATAAAGCATTAGTAACTGAGTATCTGGCAATCGCTAGGAAATAATTCTGCAATTGAATTTTGTGCTCCCCACATACAGATCATTTCTTATCTGTAGTGTACCCCCAATGCAGATTAATTTTCCAGATATCTTGAGACAGAATACAATTTTTCATCATTAGGTGAAAGAAAGAACTTTCTATCTAATACCCCATATTCTCCTTAAAAAACCAGGATGAAGTGTGCAATTTTAGGATTTCTCTTAAAAGGAAAGGAAGAAGAAATATGAATGACCAGATACTGAGTTCCCTCTGACAAGCTGGCTGACAGACAGAAGGACAGGATGTCAAGATCCATAACTGAATATGTCTTATCCCTACCAAACAGAAAAAGAGGATAATCATGCTTATTTTACGCTATTGCTAAGATTCTCATAGGAGAACATGCATAAAATTACCTGGAATAACAGGAGCATATAATAGGAACTCATGAGTCTTAGTTTCCTTTCTATAGGAAGAAGCCAGCTACGCACAAGAGCATTGCCCGCTCCATTCCCCACACCCAAATTAACGCCATGACCTCCTCTGATGACGTGACATCACTTTTGTCCCCACCCACCGCCATATTGAATCTACGTTTCTCCAATCATAGCAGCATGGAGCCTTTGGTATGTGTGGTTCCTCCTACACAGAGTTCCAGAGTATACCCTGTTTGTATTAGACCATTTAGGTCATTTTAGTCCTCCTCACTACAGCTCTGGCCTCAGTCTGCCTTGCGGCACTGCCTTGCTAAGACTTGACTGTAGGAAGAGATGCTATCTATGTCTTGGATAAGAACAAGGAAGCATGGGGCCATGATTCTGCCAGCAGCCAACCTGAAGGATGGAGGAGGGCTTTGCTGGAACAATTGCAGAGAAATGGGATTAACGCATTGATCAAAATGTGCCTAAAACCTGATTATACCCACACACTGAATTTCTCTTTATCATTGGGCAATTTTGACTTGGATTTTCTATTATTCTCAACAAAGTACCCTAACGTCTATGACTGCTTAGCTAGACCAACCTTTATTTCTTAATTGACTTCTGGATAAGTTCCCCTAGGGTAGGTCTTCTCTATCTGGTCAACGGGTCTATTTCATCCTGGAAATAGGCAAGAAGGTCCAAGATTAAAAAGTTAGCAAGCCCAGATACTAAGTCACATCTCTTATTCCAATACTCACTTCTTGGTCCCATCCCAGAGTTAGAGAATCTCACAGATGCAAAAGGTTCCAGAACACATCCTAACAACATGGCTGACTTGGTAATTCATGACTTCTCAGTTGGTTTAAGGCTGATAACGTCTCTTTCTTTGCCCACAGACTTTTCTAGAAGGAGAATCTGTCTATGTAGGATGCCAGAATTTAAGAACTAATGGAGAGTTATTTTAGATAATGGAGCATACTTTCATGACATGTTATTATATGTGGCAAATATTTCTATAATAAGTCCCTGTGCTAGGCACTGTTTTAAGCACTTTGTGTAACTCATTTAACTCACATTTAGTCTTTGTAACAAACCTTTTAGCAGGTCCTGTGATTATCTACATCTTACTTATAAGAGAAGTGATGGACAAAGAGGCTAAGTAACTTGGGCAGGGTCACACAGCTAGTAAGGGGATCCTGCCAGCCTGTTTCCAGACTCTAGCCTTAAAAAGCACATTCAGACAGTAAAAATAATTCTTATGTCAAGTATGTAAAGATGAATTTTATGGCGGCACCATTGTAAAAGTCCATAAATTTGAGTTTTCTGGTCTTCCACACGAGCTACCTGCCCACTCAATCCCAAAGCCCTTGGACAACTTCCATTTACCAGGTTTCTAGCAAACATTAGGTGTGGCACTTTTGGAGCAGAAGAGTACTACTTTGTGGAAAGCTAACCAGATCATTTGTGGCTTTAAGACATCCGAGCCTTGGTCTTAAAAGACTGGTAGCTCACAGATGTGCTGTGATCAGATGTGTCTGAACTTTGCAAAGACAATGTAGGTATCTTGTCTTTGTGGGAGCTTGATTCTTGAGCCTCAAAATGACTTCCCAATTATATTTCTTCAAGGCCAGGATGATATATCATTTTTAAATTACAAATAAATTTATTTGCAAATACACATGCGATTTCCATGTAACAGTACACACTCAGAATGACGTATATGGAAAAGACAGAATATACCAAGTCGCCACTTTGGATAGCTTTTAGGCATTATCTACTAAAGCTAAAGTTATGCTTATTTTTAAATATTTAAATATCACTTCTAGGTATATAACCGAGAGAGGCATAGCTATGCTCACCCCCAAACCAGGCTAGAATGCCCATTGTGGCTTTATCTGTAAAAGTCCCAAACCTGGAAGGAACCCCCCCCACCGCATACACAAACATCCATCAATGTGGTAGGTAAACAAAGGGTGCTCAATCCACACAATGAAATACTACCTTGGCCTGCAGATATCGGCAAAAAATACGGATCAGTCTCACAAACATAATGTTGAGCCAAAGAAGCCAGACCAAAAAAGAGCACCTCCTGTATGAGTCACATCACGTAACATGTAAAAACGGACACATCTTGTCTATGTTATCAGGTTACTCTTGGATGGGCAGCGCTGGGGAGAGGACACAGGGGGTTTCTGAGATGCTGGTGTCACTCTGTTTTTTAATTTGGGTGCTGGCTACATGGGTGTGACCCATTTGTAAAACTTATTTGACAAATACATTTAAGCTGTGCCCTTAGGACATACATTGCTTTTCTGGAAGGTTATGTCAATAAAAGAGGTTTTAAAAATAAAGGGCACACGTGCAGTCTCAGTAAACAGTCCAGACTGTGGGACTGCCAAGATGGTGGGTTTGATCTTGCTCAGAGAATGAGGCCTTGTTTCTAAGGGAAAAAAAAAAATTCTGGCCAGATCTCGTAGCCTTTTAACCAAGTAGAACCAAATAGACCAAAGCGAATATTTAAAATGCAATCAACGTCTTTTTCAGATTTCTAAAATGTTTGGATTAAAATAAATAAACAGGATTTTCAGCTAGAAAGATTGTCCTGTTTTGACCCTTGTATTAATTTTCTGGATAGCTGGATTTGGCATTTCAAAACTTTGATGTGTTCCTCTGGGGGAAGATGTGTTGAGTTCTCCTATGATGGTGTTTTGAGCAGCCTAACTTGGAGCTTGCATCTTTTCTAAAATAAATAATGTGTGCTTAGTTTAGTAAAATCCTAATGCATTCAGGCCTTTTTCAAACCAAGAAAAGCATCATAGATTGATAAATAATTCAGAATGCCTGTTCTCTTTGTTTTGTGAATAGCACACAACACTGTGATCAATGTTCAGGTTTCTATTTCTCTTACGAATTCAAATTCAGCCACCATCTGTTGGAAGCTTCCTTTGCACGAGGTGCCATTCTGGATATTTCATATTCCTCATTTACTTAAACATTAATTGCAACTAGGTGATGTGGACATTTATTCCCATTATACGGAGAAAGAAGCTGAAGCTATTGAGATTGACTTGTCCAGCTGGAAGTCTGGCTCCAAATCTAGGACTTCTCCATCAGGCTGGTGACCCTTGGAGACAGTCTTCTTCAAGCGACTGTCACTGCTGAGAATCCTAGGAGATAGGGAGCCTTATGCTGTGCTCCCGGAGGCACTGTCCTATACTCATGAATCGGTAGACATTAACATGGACGAAGTGGGTATGGTGAGAAGCTAGGGGCCTGAGAAGGTTATGGGCACACAGAGAACATTTGCTAAGCATTTCCATTCCCTTCTAATGTGGATGAGGGCTCGGCAAACAAAATCCAGTCGAAGTTTCTTTCTTTTTTTCTTTCTTTCTTTTTCTTTCTTTCTTTCTTTCTTTCTTTCTTTCTTTCTTTCTTTCTTTCTTTCTTTCTTTCTTTCTTCTCTCTCTCTCTCCCTCTCTTTCTCTCTCTGTCTCTCTCTCTTTCTTCCTTTCTTTTTTCTGAATCAGGCCCAATTTTGACTACCTTAATCCAGGGAAATTTAACAATCCTTTTTCATCCACACAAAATGTTGATAAGAAGGAACAAACCATGGGGACCTTTTGTTCTGTGATCTTGACCTTGGAACTGCGAAGAATGCATTCATATTTCTTTGTCAGAAACTCTGCTGGAACTGAAGAGAGAAGAGACTGAAATCTGTAAACAAAGTTCAGAAAGACTCACTTGGCTTCCAGGAAAAGATCCACTTGGGCTCTGCACTCAGTCTGGGTTGAATTGGCAGCTTCCACATCTCTGGGAAGCCCCTAAGTAGGTTGGAGAACTCATGTTGCATCAAAGGATAATTGCTGTCATTTGAAAGAATTAATGTTTGGGTTCTTTGGGTGATATTGTGAGAAGAAAAATATTTATTAAAGATTGGCCTGTGTATGTGTGGAAAAATCAGACCCCAGAGACAATAACAAAAAAGAGTAGTGACCTCTACCCTCCTCCCATTAGGAAGAGTAGGGGGAAAAAGGGCTGTTAGGATGACAGACATTTTTATTCTTTGTGCCTTTCCCTTTAAAACAAAACTGAACTAGGAAGTGGAAGAGCAGGACCACTTGGGTATATATGTATGAAATCCTGTTCTTGGATCTCTCCTTCACTCAGAGCCTTAGTCCTCACTGCTGGTCTCACTTCCAAGGTCATCTTGCCTGGATTCACTCTTACTTAACCATTTGTGTCTACTGAGTCTTCTGTCCATCTTCTGTTTCTCTATCTTGAATTTGAATTGAACAATGACACAACTTTGGTTTGAAAGGTCAGCCTTCAGAGGCCTCTAATTTCCTTCTAGATTCCACGACTAACCCCAGAATGAGGACCATAAAAGCTGATGCCAAAAAGTTTCCCCAGAGAGGGTCATGATGTTCGTGAACGTTGTTAAGTCCAGGCCTATCCTTCAACCCAAAGCTTTCTCAGTCCACGGATTTGCTTACTTCAGGTTGTCCTTTTGAAATGAATTAAATAAATCAAATTGAACCAAACTGAACCAAATTACACGTGGGGAGCAGCTGCCCAGTAAATGTTCATTGGGTGAAGGAACGAACTGGCTTCCCTTCCTAAACCTGGCTCTGTGTCTGAAACTGAGGAAAAGTAGTTGACATTGACTCTTCCTTGCTTGGTCCAAAGCAGTTGAAATTGACTCTTCCCTGCTTGGTCCAAAGCTCATATGCAGCCCCAGATCTCTAGTTATTTCCATTGTCAATATTCTTCTAGAATTTCTTTAATGAAGGGATAAATTTGATGAATATGCAACTAGCTCATAGGAAGGGTTGCAAACTAATGTTCCAAGGGCCAAATCCAGTCCTAAACACGTGCATTGTCTTTTCAATTTTTTTAAATTAGAATTTATGAGTCAGGAGATTTTACCTAAAAGACAGATTTTTATCTCTTCTTGCACCGGGTCTTTATGTCTCCATAGCATCACACAGGTGGAGCAGAATATCTGTCTATTGTAGACAAGACACAAGCCCTACATTCTCCTACAGTACAGGTCTGCCCCAAGAGGCATGCCCCTGAATGATTTTATTTGCATGGCTCCCCTTCATATGTATAGTAAATGCATATATTTCTCTGTCCCACCAATTTAGACAGACAGTTGCACAATTTTAGAAAAAAATAGAAGAGAGCGTATGTTTATCTTCCACTAGGAAATAAGGCTTTACAGACATTTCATCATTTTTCAAATGCCTGGCCTCTTTGGACATTTCTTTAGACAACTCTTGCTCTGCTGTCTTTTTTCTGTGATGGAGAGTCTGTGCTTTTCATTTCTGGGAGCTTTACAAAAGCTGCATGGAGAGAGGAAACTGTGGTCTGCAAAATAAATCTTTTTTAAGAGTTTTAATTTTGGGGGTGAGTGGGTGGCTCAGTCAGTTAAGCATCTGCCTTTGGCTCAGGTCGTGATCTCAGGGTTCTGGGATCGAGTCCCAAGATGGGTGCCCTGCTCAGTGGGGAGTCTGCTTCTCCCTCCTCCCATGCATGCTTGTTCTCTCTCTCTCTCTCTCTGTCTCTCAAATAAATAAGTAAAATCTTTTTTTTTTAAAAAAGAGTTTTAATTTTCCTTTCAGAGTTTATCTGAATAGGAATTTCATCAACTTGGATTGTAGATTATTAGAGTCTGCTGATAGGAGGCAAAAATTGAGGAGATGAAGCCATAGACTAGACATGTAGCCAGTCCATTGGGATGGGGACCTGGGGTCATGCATGAGACTGAGTCAAGCTGCAGTCAGGCAGGAAGCTGAGGATAGGAGCACCAAGACCGAACAGCCACCAAAGGGAGCCAAGTCAAGAACTTACTGGAAGAGCCATATCAGGACTCAGGAAACTTGAAGAGGAAAACATGTTTGGAATGTATGTCCTGCCTGGGCTTCAACACTTCCACACACATAGAAGCTGAAGGCCAAGTTAGGTTTTCTGGAAACTAAGTTTACCTTTAATCTTTAAAAAAAAAAAAAGTATATTCAAACTCACCCTTCCACCAGACTGCTTGATATAACACACAAATGATTTCTTTAGCAACTTTTCTTAAAATACACATTTTATTAAAATGTAACACATGCACAAGTATTCGGTTCATTGACTTATTTTTTTTTACAAGTGACCATACCATGTAACCAGCACCTGAATCAAAAAATAAAACATTACCAACATCCTCATGCCCCTTACCAAGTATGTCCCTTCCTAATAACCCTGATGTGTCACAGAGAGATTACTTTGTCTTGTTTGTTTGTTTGTTTTAACTTTACAGAAATGAAATAATAGGAGTTTTATATATTGGCTTCTTTTGATTCAGTATGTTTCTGAAAATCACCTACCTTGTTGCATAGAGCATTGTTTTACTTACGTTGTATGAAAACCCTATAATTTATATGTCCCTTCTACTGTATTTTTTTTAAGATTTTTATTTTTTATTTGTCAGAGAGAGAGAGAGACATAAGCAGATGGAGAAGCAGGCTTCCCACTGATCAGGGAGCCTGATGCGGGACTTGATCCTGCGACCCTGGGATCGTGACTGGAGCCAAAGGCAGACACTTAACCAACTGAGCCACCCAGGCGTCCCTCCCTTCTACTCTCCCTGTACACTTGAGTTGGTTTCAGTGTGAGGCTATCACGATTAATTCTGTCATGCACATTTTTGCCTGTATTTGATGGCGACTCTCTGTATGCGTTTCTTCTGGGTGTATTTTCACAAAAGAAAGCTCTGGGTCATAGAGAATGCTCCTGTCCAGTTTTACTGGATACCACCAAACAGTATGCTAACGTACTCGGCCCGACGAATACCCCCACCACGAGTGTAGGGACTTCTGGTTGAGCCACCACATCACAGAACTCGTGGAACTGCTTGTCTCTTTCATTTCAGTCATTCATGTAATTGTGAAAGGGTATTTTTAATTATTCCTAACCAGCATTTTCCTAACAACCTACAAAGTTGAGCTCCTTCTCCTGTGATGATTGGTCATCTGAATATCTCTTTTCAAAATGTATCTTTTCATGTCTTTTGCTCACATTTTTCTATTGTGATATCTGACTTTTTCCCTTTTGTTTCTATGAGCTTTATATATGAATATATATATATGTGTGTGTGTGTATATACATACACACACACACACACACACACACACACACACACACACACACACACATATATATATTCTGTATGTGAATGCTTTTAAGATACCGGCTTTGTGAATATTTTCTCCCATTCTGTAGCTCGTCTTTTCACTGCCTTAGTAATACCTTTTGATGAACTTACATATTTTTTTAAAGATTTATGTATTTATTTGAGAGAGAAAAAGAGAGGGAGCAGAGGGGAGGGCCAGAGAGAGAAGGAGAGAAATCCTCAAGCAGACTCCCCACTGAGCATGGAGCCCAGTGCCAGGCTAAGTCCCAGGATCCTGAGATCGTGACCTGAGCTAAAACCAAGAGTCTGATGCCTGACAGACTGAGCCACCCAGGCGCCCCAGTGAACTGATATTCTTAATTATAATGCAGTCTAGTCTATCTTTTCTACGGTTAGTGCTTTTTCATGAATTTCATTTAGGAAATCTTTGCTTGTTTCAAAGTCCTAAAGACATTCTTCTGTATTTTAACTTAGAAGCTTTATTATTTTGTCATACCATCTGTGCATCTGGAATCAATTTGGTTTGCAGTGAGAAGTAGGAGTGAAAACTCATTTTTGTTCATATGGATATCCACCTGACCCAGCAGTGTTTATGAAGACAGGCCTTTCCCCTGCCTCATGGCACAGCTAAAATCAAGGGACCATCTATGAACGGGTCTGTGTCTGATTCTCCCTTCTGTTCCATCTGTCTAATTGTCTATTCTTGTGCTGATATTGCTTTAACTGCTCTATAAAATCTTCATATCTAGTAGTGTAATAAGACTTTCAGGTTTGTTTTTCTACTGCAATATCGTCTTACTTATTCTTGGATCTTTGCATTTCTCACAGAAATTAGAGAGGCATCATATTAATTTCCACATGTACACATGCACACAAACATGCCCGAAATTTAATTAGCTTTACATTAAATGTATAGATCAATTTGAGGACAAGGGAAATTTTTACAATTTATAGTATCGCATCTTATTGCTCACTAACATGATTTTAGTAGCTGTTTTAGTAGGTTTTCTGCTTTCTTTCAAACTTGCTTTCATTTCTCAAAAAGGCCACACCATCCTTCCCAGGAGATCTTTTAAAACATTTTATCACTATTTTATTAAAGTATACTTTTTCTGATCGCACCAATAATCATTATCTGATGTACAAAAATCTTTCATTGTCTCTTAACAATATTTCAGGGAGCTATTTTCTCACTTGAATACATTTACATTTAAATGTGATTTTTAAAATAACGAAGTAGTATCATCCCAACATATTGATGTCAGATCAACTATGTAACAAAACCTCTATTATGGGTAATTCAGGCTTTTTTCAGATTTTTCTCTATTCTGAGTCATACCGGAGCAAACATTCTTGGAAATAGATATTTGCTTTCATGCCTGACTACCCAGATTCTCTGAAAATATTGGGATTCCTCAGGCGGGGTGTCCTTGTAAGAAGGGCATCGTCTTTCAATGCTATGTGGCCATTCCTGATGTACCACCAGGATGCCCGAGGAAGCCAAGTGACCGGGAGGTCCACCTCCTTCTATAAGCTCACCCACCTATGAGGCTCTGGGAGCACAAAGTGCGGGGTCCAAGCAGATGCAACCAGCCCCCATGTCCCTCCAGATGGGCAAGAAGAGCATGCTCTGCAAGGCCAGCGAAAGCATCTGTAAAATACCCCGGCTCCCCCATTTCTCCTATGTTCACTAACACTCAATGGTGGTCAACCCATTTGATAGTTTTTCCCAGGAATATACAATGCATTTCCCCCAAGATGCTCAGAAGCTTCAGAAGCGGTATACGCCATGCCATAAAGGCTTTTAGGAGACATTACTTTCCAGTAGTTCTTCTCCAGTGAGGTTCTCAGTTTATAGGAACATCCTCCCCTCCCTTCTTTCTGCCTCTCCTCCTTTCTCTGTGAAGAAAAGCAGTGAGGAGGGCAAAGAGAGTGGATGAATTAAAGAGATGGAGGGAAGCTATGGTCAAGTATGTCCTACTTTGCATGGAAACTGCTTCCCATCTCTGTGGGAGATTGATTCTTGATTTCAGAAGTTATTGTCTGGGGTGCCTGGTGACTCAGTCAGTGAAGCATCTGCCTCTTGATTTCCACTCAAGTCATGATCTTAGGTCATGGGATTGAGCCCTGGCTCGGGCTCCATGCTCGGTGGCGAGTCTGCTTGAGGATTCTCTCTCTTCCCCTGCCCCTCCTTCGGCTTGTGTACTCTCTCTCTTTATAAAATAAATAAATCTCATCCATTCAGGGCTACTCTTCAGGGGAGATCTATCATTTAGTGAAAGCTCATTCCAAAAAATTATTCCAGAAGAATTTGTCTGAAATGGCATATAGATTTAATGCCAGTATCAACACGCCTTCATTGGTAATGGGTAACTAGAGAACTAGGTGGAGAAACGGATTCCTGGTTTAGAAGGAAAGAATGTTAGGATAGTTGGTCAATATTCGCTAAGGATGTGTGTTGGGGGAAGTATATTTCTGCTTCTGGGCACGTGTTCTCATGGCTCATGGTGCTAAATTAGAGAAGACATGGGAGGTTGATGATAATGACCGTTACGAAACATCTAAAAGTAAAAGTTAGTTGGAAAATATTAGCAGGGAGGTCTCAACGGGCACCTTTTCTGGATGGATCTAATAATGTTCCCTTGACCCGAAGTGTTTCTCACGCCCTGAGGGACATTTCTCTCAATACGCGCCTTCAAATTGCCCTTGAAGTCTCCATGGCTTCACCCTCACTGTTACCCGTCCTACTCTCCTCCCCTCCAGGACTGTTTTTTTTTTTTCTTTCAACAAGTACGTTTAGAGGGAGGAATTGCAAACAATAATTTAATTCAGTGCAACTTATTGAATGCTCAGTTCAGCTGAAGTCAACCAAATTCTTCTAATTATGCAGTTTTAAATTTACAAACTTTCATGGATTCACACAAGGCACAACCGTGTTAACTCTTCCCACTGCTAATGGATTGCATTATTTGCTAAATAGGGTCACTTCACACTTGGAAGCAAGTAGCCTTATGTATACAAGATATTGAAGCTTTACTCGTTCTTAAGTAGGAAGCCCTTCTCTAAGGAAAGTGCTTGCCATGTACTAGATACTGGAAAAGCAAAGAGGAGCAAGGAAACAGTCGTTTTCCTTGATGTTATCATAATATAAACTGGTTATTTCAAAATAGGAGATGAATAATACTAGGATAACAGCCATCATCTGGGGGACCATTTACCAAGAACCGTGAGGGGTCTGAGATTTTGCCCTCCTTGCAAGCTAACATATTAGTCCAACAGTTTTGTGGATGCTCCCAGAAGACACGAGACTTCTGGGTCAAAGATGACCCTATTACTCATGACTTCCCTTTGCCTGGCTATTCCCACAAGGGTGACACAGAGGGATCTGGGATGTGGATGCTGCCCATGCAGGGGGCTTGCCTCACAGCTGAGGCAAGCTGTGATGAACAAGTCCCTCGGGTTCAGGGACCCTGAATTTTCCTACTACACAATGAGCAGTAAGTTCTTCAGATGGAGACATTGTATCTACCTTCCAAGGCTCCTGGCTATATATGCCTCTTGAAAAAGACAGCCCGAAACAAAAGGACAGCTAGTGCCTCCCTCACAAGACATGTAGAACTGCAAGAACGCCGTAGAGAATTAGCTCTTCCTGGAAATCAAGGAGGGCTTCCTGGAGGAGTTGTCTAACTTAGAGAATAAATGGGAGGTGACCAGGTGGAAAAGTAGGAGGGAAGACACACCAGAGAATGGAAACTGAGTGAGCAAAGACCTGGAGACAGAAGGAGGAAAGGACAAGGGCAATTTGGAATTGCTAGAGAAGAAAGTATTATTCTCAGCTTCAAAGATTTAACCAAATCTTGATCATCATTTCAATTTATTTTTTTCTATAGATTGATGTCTTTGTGATCACAGTGATGTTTGTGANGGGTGGGGGGGGTGGGGAAGGTCTGTTGGGGTAAATACATTTGGCTTTCCAGAGCCACACAGGATGAGTGCCCCTCCGCCCAGGCAAGTTACACAAGGAAATGTGGCAGCTGAGGACCGCTCCCTCCCAGTGGCCTCAGAGGCTTTCGGTCTGTCAGTACCTCCTGTGTGGGTCGTGGTTTCTTGATCCTTCACCATCTGGATCTTCTTTTCTCCGGGACATATCCCGGGACACCACTCAAAAAGCGTGTCGTGCAGAACTGGACAGAAGTTTTGAGTCCCGAGCCCACTCTGTGAACTCCCAAGGATCTGAATGACGGAATCTATTGTTTGCCTCTTGTTCTGCTGGAATCAGTGTCGCCAGAGAGCCAGCCAAATGGTGAAGGGGTCATCCTACACACCCCATTAGTATCCCATGTGGCTCTCAGACTGACCTGGCGCAGGAAGGTGCGGACCAGTTTGGAGAAAAAGACTCTGGTTTAGGATCGATCCTTCCTGAATTGGAGCCAGAGAACCATCAGGATCAACAGGATGGGGAGGGGGAGTGTTATGACATTACAACGCAGATTCCTGGGCACCACCCCTAACAAATCAGTCTCCCAGCAAGAGGGCCTGGGAAATCGGCATTTGCAACAGACTTTTATGCACTCGAATTTCCTATGTGCACAAATATTAGAAAACTCCTGCTGAAGAATGTTCTTTAGCAATGTGTTCTGTCCTGAAGAACCAAGATCCCCAAGGACCTACTCACTATCCAGTTCCCTGGGAGGAATTTCCCACCTCCCTCTGCCAGTGTCCCTTCAACATCTCTCCAGAGAGGAATATGTCACCATTCCAAACTCTGAGGGGGCAGAGATTCCGCCCTTTTGTCTTGAGAGTGACTCCCACAAACGACCCAGGAGTGCAGCCTACGTGTTCGCAGCTCCGAAGTGATAATTCTCAGAAAAGGGTGCAAACAGGTTGTCAGGTTCAGGGTGAGGTGAGCCTGAGTCACACAAGTAAATGTGACAGGAACGTGCTTGAATGTCTAGGGCAGAACACCAAAAACTATGTGTTTTGGCAAGAACCATGAAGGAAATACATGGGGCATGGTGAAAGAAGAGATACAAAATGAATTAGGTTTATTTCCCTTCAAAGGCAAAGAGAAAGGTCTTGGGGATCCTCATGAAAGAAACCCACTCAATCTGTGGCAAATGCCACTGATGTGCCCTGAAATAAACGTTTTATATTATATAGGATTACATTTGATACACTTTGTTTTTAGTCTTCCCACTATTTCTCTAGGTGAGATAAATTACAGCTGTTTCATAGATAAAGAAACTGAGAATAGGAGGGTTTAAGTTATTTATTTGTTCCACAAACATTTATGGCCCCCCCCCCCCCGCCAGGCATGGCACTGAGATCCCTAACAGGTCAGTGGCTGGCCTCTGACTTGAGGATGGAGGCTTCCTGGGCTGTCTGCTGTCAAATTGCTCATAGGATGGCTACAAAATGTACAGATGTGAGCGTGTAAGCTAGAGTGCAATTTAAATATAAGTACATTGCATGGGTTAGAAATGTCTGTGTTTTGGAGGGTCAGAATTCTTCTTTCAGAATTATGGACTTAAGATGGTCTTTTAAATATTAATAGAATTTAGCAAGGGTCTCAAGAGTAGGGGGCATTTGCTCTGAGTTAATGTGGAAGTTTAACATGCAAACAAATGACTGATTACACATTAAAAATACCAGTCCACTCAATCAAGCAACGTGTATTTATTGAAGATTTATAGCATGCACAAGTTCACAAATTAGGGGGCTCTGAAGCTCCAACATCGTAAGGACACCCTAGCCCTTATTAAAGAATTTCCAACCCAGTTGGGATGAAAAGATATAAAATCATAAAATAATTTGTGAAGAGACCTAGCCTCACTGTGGGGTTGTGAAATAGACCATTCAGCTGTCTACGTGAAGGAATATGATAATAAATGATAAGGTAGTGGTTATTTGGATAGTAAGAGCCAAAGGCATTAAAGGAAAGTAAATTTGACTTTTTGGTGATGTTGGAAGTTCCAGGAAGACTAAACGCTGGGGCAAATTAGTGTGTGTGTGTGTGTGTGTGTGTGTGTGTGTGTGTGTGTGTGTGTGTGTGCGCGCGCGCGCACACACAATTGTATTTTTCCAGGAAAGACAGCCCCAAGGCTGTGTTTTAGTTTTCCCCTATTCTTCTGTAGTAAATTACTTCCGGAAACTGTAAGGGGAAATGTGTGTGTGATATGTTGGCCCTCCTTTTTAGAGTACAGACTTCTATTAATTTTTCACTTCTCAGAGCTTTGCACTATAATGTTCATTTCTTGTTTCCTGGGGCTGTGCTTACATCTTAACTTCCTACTTGATTCAAGGTAGAGTGAAAAATTCTTAGAATGGAATTTTTGTGTTATGAGTATTTTTATAGGGTTTTTTCCCCCCGGGCATATATTTTTAAACTTTTTTTCTTTTATTGAAATATCCGAGACACATAGGACAAACTGCTGATATTTGTTACACTTGTGTAGCGAGTACCTAAATGCTTTATTATCGTATTTATTGTACTGGGCAGTGTTGTGTTATAGTTATTTGTACCTTATCTATATAACGATGTATAAAAAATATATGGGGCCTTGCATTATACTTACATTTTTCGAAATAGAAACAAACTTTTTGCCCAGTTACAGCACTCTCAAATTCTTGGCACCAGGAACACTGCTAAAGACCACAATCCAAAATCCAGCATCAAACAGTGAGGCAAACCCCAGAAAAATCTAAACCCAACACAGCAGGAGGGAGGAAGTGGAGAAGATGAGCTTGGTCTGACAGCTACAAAACTGTCTTAATGTAAAAGGAAAAGCAAAGCTCTAACTTCAGTTTAGCAGAAACAAGTTGCTGTACAGGTAAGACGCACCAGCCAGAGAACAAGAAGAAATCGTGTAATTCCTTATTTTTTGATCTCTCTCTTTATTACTTTCTTCTAAGGCTTCCAACACATAAGGCTTAGATCCTCAAAGGGGCATTTCTATCTCAAGTTCAGAAAAGCCTTTAGGAACTCAAGAAGAGGTGAGTGGCTCTCTGAATAATAGTTTGGAGGCACAGCCTCTGTGAACATCTCTAGAATTTTTTTACTTGTAGGATTTCCTCTTCTTTGAGCAACTGGACCTGGACTATCCTCAGAGGTTTCCATTTTGGGGAGTTTCGTGTTTGAAGAACAGTGACATATTTTTTTTATTATTTTATTTTTTAAAATATTTTATTTATTTACTTGAGAGAGAGAGAGACAGTGAGCACAAGCAGTGAGGAGGGGCAGAGGGAGAAGCAGTCTCCCCGCCCGGCAGGGAGACCGACACAGGACTCAATTCAAGGACCCTGGGATCGTGACCTGAGCTGAAGGCAGACGCTTCACCGAATGAGCCACTCGGGTGCCCAAAACATTTCTTTAAATAGACTTTTTTTTTTAAAGAACAGATTTACAGAAAAATTGAGAAGATCCTACAGGAAAATCTCATTCCTCTAGTGCCCAATTTCTCCTATTATTAATAAGTATGGCACATTTGTTATAATTAATGAGACCAGATTCACACATTAGTATTAACTGAAGTCCATGTTTTATTTGTATTTCTTTAATTTTCACCTATTGTCCCTATTCTGTTCCAAGATCCCACCCAGAACACCATACTGCATTCAATCATGCGTCTCCATTGGCCCCTCTTGGCTGTGGCAGTTTATCAGGATTTCCTTGTGTTTTGATGACTTTTCACAGTTTTGAGGACAGCTAGGGAGTTGTTTTGTGGGATGACTCCCACTTGGGATTCATCTGATGCTGTCTCCTGATTAGACTGGGGTTATGAATTTGGGGAAGGAAGATCACATAGGTAAACTGCCCATTGATTACATCATATCTAAGTTACATACTATCAAAATGCTTAATGACTTTGATGTTGACTTTGATCACTTGGCCGAGGTAGTGTTTGTCCAATGTCCACTGTAAAGTTACTTTTACCACTGCCCATATTTCCCACCCTCCCCTGTGGAAGGAAGTTACCATGCTCAGCTCACACATAAGAAGTAGGGAGCAGCCACCTCAATTATTTGGAATTTTTCTGCACGGAGAAGTTGTCTCTTCTCCTTTAGTAATTTTTATTCAATCATTCATTGTATCGGTATGGACTTGTGGGTATTTGTTTATACTTTGGGTTCTAATCTGATGCTCTGTTGTTTTGTTGCTCAAGTTGTTTCATCTTTGGCCATTGGAAGCCCCTTATTGGTTTCTGCGGGTCATATAATTTTACATAAGTATGACTCTCTCTGCAAACACTTAAATTCAAATACTGAGAGGCTAGTCCACTGATGACAAAACGTATTCTTTTTTTTTTTTTTTTGACAAAACGTATTCTTAAGCCTAACTCATGCATGGTAAATCCTCATATTCTTTTTGTACTTTAGTATTAATTTTCCAGGGTTGAAAATCACTTATACTGACCATTAGGGGCTGCAGAAGAAGGGCCTGAAGGAGACACGGGCCAACGACGCCAAGACCATGAGTGTGCATGCCGAGACTATGGAGCTCACAAACCCCACAGAGCTCAAGGCCACCATGCCGAGGGGGTCAGCCATAGGCTCAGTCAACTTGCCGAGGTCTCCTACCCCAAGCTTGGGCAGCATGCCCGTGACGCTCATGCCCACATTCCAGGAGTCTCGGGCTCTGTGGGCCAAAATCTGGGGCCAGGGCTCAAATCAAGACCCAAGCTGCGTTTTAGTTCTCGCCCAGTTCCAGCTCAAGATCAAGATCAAGAAGGTGCCCGGGCCTCCTCCAAGGCTCCCGAATAGAGGCCTCTGTCTGCTGATGTGAAGAGGGAGGCTAGAGTGACCCTGGGCTGCTGTCTGCATGGGGTTGGTGTCCTCCTGGGGCATTTTATGAATAAGCCTAAGGCAGGATCTATCAACAAAGGAAGGGAAGAAGGGGGGAGGAGAGTGAGGGAGGAAGGGAGAAAGGAAGGAAGAAAGAGAAACCAGAGTTACTCTGTTACGATGAGGTTACCTGTAAGATGAACTGAGGTTACCTTCCAGTGAATGGAAGTAACCATGTCAACAGACTGCAGGTTGTGGATTGACAATTGAAAAGCTAACTATCAGTCAAAACTTGGAACCAGCATGCAGAGCTGGGAGCTACATAATTCCCAGATGAGTCTTTTTGAAACCCACACACAGAGAGATGCTAGCCTTCACACACATCCGCATACCCACCCACACATTCTTTTTGGATAATTATGAAGATGATGGAAGACTCCAAGTTAATATTTATCACAAGCAGTTAATTTTTTCAACCCTGTCCTCTGGGTTTATATCTTTCTTCTTTCAAATATCTCACATGAGGTAGTTAGATGACACTGACTCCTACCAACATCATTTTATTAGCTGATTGGATTAAATAAAGCTATTTCAAGTCAGAGTATATTCTCTACAATTCTACAGTCATTTTAATGACAAAGATGTGTCATCCTTTTAACTTTTCCTAATTATATTTTTTTCTTTACCTCTACATTCTGTGAGAATTCAAATTTCTTTCCCATGATATGGATTTGATGTTTTTCTTTGTAATCAGAGTATCTTAAATTAATTGCACATTATAACCTTCCCCTGCCCCAACTGCCTTATGAATTTTTTTGTATAATAGCCACTTTTCCTTAAAACCTCATGAGTGGATTACATTTTTAAAGATTTATTTATGTATTTATTTATTATTTTAGAAAGAGAGAGAGAGGGAGAGAGAGGGAAGCATTGTGGGGAGGGACGGGGGAGAGAGAGAGAATCCCAAGCTGACTCCGAAAGAGCTTTAAGGAATTGGCTTGTGCAGAGGTGAGGCTGGCATGTCTGAGATCTGCAGGGCGGGCCGGCAGGCATCCGTGCTGTTGTTCTGAGTCTGCAGGGGGTCCTGGTGCAGAATTCTTTCAGATTTAAGTCTGGTGTTGTCTGTTGCCCCCAAGAAATATGGCTGTTACAGTAATCCTGTTTCTCTGCAGAATCCTGAATGATTCAGTTTGTGTGTGTGTTTTGAGGATACGAGGTGCGATGTAGAAATGACTCTATAAGGGCGCCTGGGTGGCTCAGTGGGTTAAGCCTCTGCCTCTGGCTCAGGTCATGATCTCAGGGTCCTGGTATGGAGTCCCACATCGGGCTCCCTGCTCAGCAGGGAGCCTGCTTCCTCCTCTCCCTCTGCCTGCCTCTCTGCCTACTTGTGATCTCTCTCTCTCTCTCTCTCTCTGTCAAGTTAAAAAAAAGAAAAAAGAAAAAAGAAATGACTCTATAAGTCTTCTATGGCCGGGTGGAGAAAAGGCGGTAGACCTTCAGCTTGCTCCTTTTGGGTGCTTGTGGTCTAGACCCAGCCACCAGGCTGTGAGGATGGCCAAGAGCCAAGTGAAAAAAAACTGCATGTTGGCCCTGCGGTCACGGTCCAGCTGAGATGGAGTGACAACCAGCCTGGAGTCCCAGATGTGTGAGTGAGCGGGCGATCTGGTCCAGGGCGAGCCATCCTCTACTCCAGCCCTGGCTGCCGAACTGCGCTATTTACGCTTCCTGGACTGGAGAGAAGCTCCTCCCAGGTCCCCCCACCCACCCCTGCCTTCCCAGGGCCCTGCTTGAGCTGGACATCTGTAAACAAACAAAATGCCTGTTGTCCTTTTCAGCCAGTACTTTCGGGTGGAGTGTCAGCAGCGACAGGAGCTGAAACGCTCTGTAAAGGAAGGTATGGATCAGCTGAAACTGGGCTCCACCCCAGCAAGGATCAACCCTCAAGCCACAGAGACCTGCAAGAGCCAAGGTTACTTCTCAGTCCCATCACTTGTCCACTGCGGGGCCACTGAGCTCTGCTCCACAGACTCTCTGTTCTGGACTCAGACCGAAAGAGCAGGCTCTGTCTGCACCCTGCTCATCTCATAGTCAACTAGGGTAAAAAAGACGACGAAGGAACCAGTCTGGCTCTTAAAGGGCCTACTTGGAAGAGGTACACGTTTCCATTCACAATTCACTGGACAAAGAAGTCCCGAGGCCGAGGCTGACAACAATTCAAAGGGTGCAGGAAATGAACATTCTGCCCGGAGGGGAGGAGCGGAAGTCACAAGGCCAGCCCACCCCGGGGCATGCACAGGGAGGGGTGCAGCTGAGCAATCTGGTGACCTACCAGAGGGAACATGCTTACCTGGGAGAAAGAACAGTCAAAGCATCAACGGTTTGGACTCTTTCTTTCTTTCTTTCTTTTAAATAAAAGATAAGGTCATTCTCTCTCTTTTTTAAAATTAACATATAATGTATTATTTGTTTCAGGGTACAGGTCTGTGTCATCAGTCTTACACAATTCACAACACTCACCACAGCACATACCCTCCCCAATGTCCATCACCCAGCCGCCCCATCCCTCCCCCTGCCCCCAGCAACCCTCATTTTGTTTCCTGAGATTGAGTCTCCTATGGTTTGTCTCCCTCCCTGGTCCCATCTTGTTTCCTTTTTTCCCCTCCCTCCCTCTCATGACCCCCCCTCAAATTCCTCACACATCAGAGAGATCATATGATAATTGTCTTTCTCTGATTGACTTATTTCTCTTAGCATAATACCCTCTAGTTCCATCTACATCACTGCAAATGGAAAGATTTTGGTTTTTTGATAGCTGCATAGTATTCCATTGTATATGTATACCACATCTTCTTTATCCATTCATCTGTTGATGGACATCTAGGTTCTTTCCATAGTTTGGCTATCATGGACATTGCTGCTATAAATATTCGGGAGTACGTGCCCCTGAGGATCACTACCTTTGTGTCTTTAGGGTAAATACCCAGTAGTGCGATTGCTGGGTCATAGGGTAGTTCTATTTTCAACTTTTTGAGGAACCTCCATACTGTTTTCCAGAGTGGCTGCACCAGCTTGCATTCCCACCAACAGTGTAGGAGGGTTTCCCTTTCTCCGCATCCTCACCAACACCTGTCATTTCCTGACTGGTTAATGTTAGCCATTCTGACTGGTGTGAGGTGGTATCTCACTGTGGTTTTGATTTGTATTTCCCTGATGCCAAGTGGTGTGGAGCACTTTTTCATGTGTCTATTGACCATTTGGATGTCTTCTTTGCAGAAATGTCTGCTCATGTCTTCTGCCCATTCCTTGATTGGGTTATATGTTCTTTGGGTGTTGAGTTTGATAAGTTCTTTGTAGATTTCAGAGAAGATATTGGTCCAATATCAACAGCCCCCTGACGATGGTGCCCACTTCCCAGCCTGAGCGCAAGGCTGTCCCTCTGTCCCTCCTCAACCTTCATCAGATGGTTTTGTAATTACTCTGCTGTGGAAGGAGGAGTGGATGGTCATAGGATGAGTTTAACCTGAAGGCTCTCCCTCAAAGGCAGTGAGGAGTTCTTGAGCTTTTGTGAGCAGAGGAGAAAACAATCTGCTCTGTGTTTTAGACAGCCTGATCTGGGGGCAGTTTGGAGGATGGGTTCAAGTAGGTGACCCCAGAGGCTGGCTGACCAGCATTTCTGAGGACTTTGTCTAGAACAGTGGTGGCTGGAGTTCGAAGAAGTTGATAATGGGGCAAAGAGCGCAGAAGTGGTTAAAAACGTGTAAGTCACAGGGACCAACATTGGTGATAGATAGGATGTGGGAAATAGAAGGAAAGGGGGAAGATGCTTGAGTTTCACAGCTGAAAGCATTCCTGAGCAGGGTGGAACAGACAGCTGGGATGTTCCTTTGTTGTCCTAACCATTTCCAGCTTCCCCAGAGAGCCAAAGATGTGTCCAGGAGCATTGGGCGGTTGCTCAAGGAGTGAGCTTTCTGTTAATATATCACTGCTTCTGTCCCTGGTCTTAACCATTTCTTAACCCAAATCTACACGAGAAAAGACTTAGACCAAGAAAGACAGAAACGGCATGAAAATTTCTTCCTGAACTTTGCTGAAGTGTGTGTCTCTGAACTCCTGGCAAGGAAGGAGGTGAGGTCAATTCAAATGATGCTGTCTACCACTCCCTGGTCGGTGACAAGTCGCCGAGAGACACAGAGGGCGGCTCAGCAGGCGTATCTACTTGGGTTTTTCCATCTGAGCCGTCAGGAGAAACTATCCCTTGAGGAAAGGAAAGGACAGAGCAATTCTCTGCCCAGATTCCTCTTGACTGTTGTTTCCCCACAAGGAGACAATGCCCCTGGACTTCTGGGTGTGTCAGTCCGGCCCTTCCAGTGACCCCCTGGCTTGCTAGATCCCAAGCCCTGATATGTGCTGTTCCCTGCTGGAAAGGGTGCCCCAAACCGGAAACTCCCCAGTGTGCAGGTGGTCAATCAGAGCTGAGCGAGCATGCTCAGGGCAAGCTAGGCATTGGCCTTGGGCGCTGAACAGAGGGACACATGCAGAGTTTAGGGTTCTGGACTGACAGCTCTGGTCCCGGGAGATAGGTAGAAATGAAGGAGTCTGAAAGGATGTGTAAAATCCAGGGGCTTTATTCACATCCTCCAATCCTCATGGCTGATATATGTCTTACATGTGGGGTTCTGCGTGCTGACCAAGGCCATGCTGCTAGGAATGCAGTGAGATTTGGGGGAAACTTGCAGGTCACAGCACGAAATCGGCAGGCATGGAGGAAGGTCTCCCCCACCTGACTGTTGGCATCGTGGGGTGAGTCCCTGTCTGCTTTGCTCCTCTCCCCTACCTCCCCCACTCGCATTCCCACCTCATCGTCTGTATTCAGTGGGTACTGCTCAAACGAATTTAGGAAACGAGATGCTCCATTAGTAGGAAAGCAATATGACATATGCAATTCTTCCTTCTCAACTTTCCTGTTGTGTATTTATTCAAAATCACAGGACCCTGAACACCTTTGAGTGCTAAAAAATACAGTTTAAAAAGAAAAAAAAAGACACCTTGATTTTTGGACAGTTATGGACACCTTAATTTTTTATTGGTAGGAATACTCTTCTCACCCGAACATGTTATTTAAGAAGAAGTGCTCATGGAAAGCAGACTGGAATCCTCATCTCACCAGTTAGAAACAACTTATTTAAATTTTTAAAATTCAACAGCTAGATTCTTATCACAAATGTTAGACTCTAAGCAGTAACCTTAACTCCCATGCAATGATCAGTCACCAGGATGGTATATAACTCTTGGAAGTGTAGCACTAAGTAAGGTATTAAGCTCCAATAGTTTCTGAAATCCCTAATATTACAGATATTTTGTTTTTTCCATCTTTGACTGCTATAGTTAGGTTTTTGTTTTGGCGATATTTTGGTAAAAATCAACTAGGGAAACATTATCGAGTAACACAGCAGCTTGAATAATATATATGTCTGCCAGTAACCTATATATTCTGAGTCTAATATCAACCAAGAAAAGGAAGATAAAATATAAATTTGCTTTGCAGTTGCATAGCTTTTTTTTCCCCCAGAAATTGACAAGATGATACTAACATTTATGTGGAAATACAAAAGACCCCAAATAGCCAAAGCAATTGTTGAAGAACAACGTTGAGTACACATATTTTTTTATTTCAAAACATACTGTGATAAAGATTGTGTGGTACTGTCATAGGATAGATATATAGATTGATGGGATAGAATTAATAATTCGTACGTACACCCTTGCATTTACCATCAACTGATTTTTGACAAAGTTGCCAAGACAAATCAAAGGAGAAGGAATCATTTTCTCCACAAACGGTACTGAGACCACTGGATCTCCTTGTGCAAATACATCAGATTGGACTCCTATCTCATGCCACATCCCAAAATTAACTCAAAATAGAACACAGACCTAAGTGCAAAATATAAAACTGTGAGATCTTTAGATAAAATCATAAAAAACAAGTCTTTGGGACTGTGCGTTAAACAATGGGTTCTTAGATAAAATATCAAAAGCACAAATGACAAGAGAAGGAAACAGACAAAGTGAACTGCTTTAAATTAAAAACTTTCATGCTGCAAATGATATTGTTAAGAAAGTGAAAGCCCACAGTATAGGAGAAATATGGGAGATCACATACCTGATAAGTAACTCGCAACCACAGTATGCAAAGAGCTCTTATAATTCAATAATAAAGAGATAAGCAGATGAAAAATGGTAGTGGATTTGCATGGACATCTCTCCAAACTCCTTAGGAGTTTGTACAAACAGCCAACGCACTCATAAAAACATTTTCAACACTCTTAGTCATTAAGGAATTGCAAATCAAAACCACAGTGAAATACCACTTCACATCCACTTAGGCTGCCTCTAATCAAAAAGACAGTTAACAGGTGTTAGGGGTAAAGTGGGGAGATTGGGGCTGCATTCTTTGCTGTAAAGTGCTGTGCAGATCAGTTTGGCAGTTTATTGAAATGTGAAACATAGAGATAGTTACCACATAATCCAGCAGTTCTGCTTACTTCTAGGTATATAACCGAGAGAAAGAGAGAGACAAAAACATATATCTACAGAAAGCTAGCTCATGTGTGTTTGTTGCAGTGCTATTCATAATCACCAGGGAGTGTAAACAGCCCAAATGTTCATCAACTGATAAATAAAGTGATATATCCACACAGTGGACTATCATGCATCCATAAAAAGGAAGTTCTGATACACAGTTCTAATACATGATACAACATGATGAACCTTGAAAATAATATGCCAGGTAAAAGCAGCCAGTCGCGAAAGGCAACATAATACTTGATTACACTGATGTATGATGTCCAGAATACAGGCAGGAAATAGATTAGTGGTTCCCTCTGGCTGATGGGGAGGAAACGGGGGCTCCCTGCTCATGAGTATGGGTTTTGGGGGGTGGTGAGGAAAATGTTCTAAATTTAGATTATGGTAATAGCTGCACGACTCTGTGAATATACTGGAAAAAAACGAAGTCTGCACTCTAAATGGGTGAATTGTACGGGGACTTTGGGGGGAGGGGAGGATATTTAACGTCTCTGAGCCTCAGTTTCATTGTTTGTACCATACTTAGTTTATAGGTTTTCGTGGGAATGAAACGCTGTATGTAAAGTGCGCAGCTGAGGACGCGGCACTTGGGAAGGTACCCAGCAATGTTTACTGTCCAAGGAGGTGACGTTTAACCATTTTCAATGTGGATTTTAAAAGATGTATTTATCTATTTGAAAGGGAGAGAGAGAGAGAATGGGAGCGTGTGGGGAGGCAAGGGGCAGAGGGAGAAAGAGAGAATCCTCAACCTGTTCCTGGAGAACTATATTAGGAGTTCAGATTTTTGCACTGAGTGTCTGTGTTGCATGCTCTGGGCATGAGAACAGTCCTCTAAAATTTAAACGTACCCTGCCAGTGATGCATACACACTCACTGCCGCCAAGGTTAAAGTCAGGGCTATTTGCCGAAAAAAGAGGATTCAGACCATGTGCCCTCAGAATGTGATTCTAGGCACCTGACTTGTCTTGCCCACCAGCCAGCAAGCTTCCAAGCAGTGGAAACTCTGGCCAGTATCTTCCCTTGTATCCTCACGCAGGAGGGGTGCTCTGGCCAGGGTGGGTGCTTCATAGAAGAGGCCAGCTCCCTGGTGGTATAGGAAAACTAGCCTCGTGTGATGGCTTCAGCTCGTGTCCAGCAGATGCTGTCCATTTTGAGTCGGTAATGGATATTTTCCAATACATTTCTCAGAAAAATGAAACTTGAGATTTCCTAAGTTCCTCTGTGAACATCAAATAGCTCCTTACTAAGTCAAAGCTATAAAACTGGAGGTAAAAAATCAGGATGGCTTAACCCAGGGATGAACTTGACTTGATTCTTTTTGACTATAACTCTCAACAAATGTGTATGTACCTTACTGGCGTAGGAACTGCCTTTAAAACTTACCTTTTGTGGGGGCACCTGGGCGGTTCAGTTGGTTAAGCATCTGCCTTCTGCTTAGGTCATGATCTCAGGTTCCTGAGATCGAGCCCCACATTCTCAGCTGGGAGTCAGCTTCTCCCTCTGCCCCTCCACTCCACTCCTGCTCTCTCTCTCTCTCTCTCATAAAAATAAATAAAATCTTCAAAAAAATAAAGTAAGGAGCACCTGAGTGGCTCAGTTGGTTAAGCAACAGCCTTCAGCTCAGGTCATGATCCTGAAGTCCTGGGACTGAGTCCCACATCGGGATCCCTGCTCGGCAGGGGGTCTGCTTCTCCCTCTGACCTCTCCCCTCTCATGCTCCCTCTCTCTCTCACATAAATAAATAAAAGCTAAAGAAAAAGAGAAAATGTTTAAAAAAAATAAACCTTTTGTGGAAGAAAAAAGAATAATCCCACATAATTCCAATGCCCACTGCCTAGAGATAATAATGTTTGAGTTTTCGTGAATATCTGTTCATATCTATATAAAGGTACATTTAGATATGGAAAGCCACACGCTGGATGTCATTTTCTTGAGAAACCTCTTCCTGATCTTCTCCCCCCACCTCATACTAGATGAAGTTCTCTGTTATACCAATTCATAGCAAGTGTACTTTTTCTTGATATTCCTTATTAGAGAATACATTATTTAGTTAATTACCATAGACGTTTCCTGCTATATATGTCCACCCTGAGATAAACCGAAGTGTCTGTCCTACTCATTACTGTATATCTAGAATTTGAGTACCACGGATATTGTTGGATGCCTACTCAACACCAAGTTCTTGAATTAGCAAACGAATACAGAGGGTCTGTATGCATGTGTATGGATGTGTGCTTCTAAAGCTAGTCAGCAGCCACCTCAAACACTGTGTCAAGGGCAATCATGAAAGAATCACGTGGACACAAAGTAGGCCACTTTGGCTCTCATTAGGAGCCACTGCATTTTGTTGATTTGAAACTGAGTAGAAAACTCACAGACGTGTACATGCATGCACACACGCGATCAATGAAAACGGGTAGGAGGCACAGGTTTCTGGCGGAACCGGGCCTGGTCTGGTCATCCGCACTAAGTGCCGGTTGGGAGCCTTCTGCAGGTGGGGCGGTGTCCACTCACCTCATGCCAGATCTCGTGCTGTGCTGGCTGTCAGTGAAAGTTCACTAGGCTTCGGTGAGGGTGTGACTAAGCGTTCCTACTAGCGACATTGCTCAGGACTTAGGAATCTCTCTCGGGTGTAAAAACTCGGTCTGCATTGTCAGCAGAAAGATGCGTGAATGTGCACAAATTCTGTCTTCTTGGAACTTCCATTTCTTTTTAAAACAGGTATAGGGCGCCTGGGAGGCTCACTCGGATAAGCGAGGTCGACTCTTGATTTTGGCTCAGGTCATGATCTCGGAGGTCCTGGGACTGAGCGTGGGGAGTCTGCTTGAGATTCTCTCTCCCTCTGCCTCTCTCCCCACTTGTGCTTTCTCTCTCTCTCAAATAAAGAAATAAATCTTTAAACAAATGAAATGGGGCTAATAACACCTGCCTCAAAGTTGGAGAAAAAAATTGCAGTGGCAAAAATAAAAGTAGAAAGGGTATTTGCATGGACCAGTGTTAATACTCTGTAAACGGAAGCGTGAGACCATCCCAAACCTCTGCACCCCTGAGACCCTCCACCCCATCCCCATTCTCCGAGGGACCGTCACAGTAAACTTCCCTATTCAAACACTGGCTCGTATTGCCAGGAAGGGAGCTATTCCTGTTGTCATCTGAATTCCGGATCTTTATCCAAAGCAAACTAGCTCTGGGGTCTTCAAGTCTGACACCATTATATATGTTCCCCCCTCTGATGCTGAAGACATCGGACAGCCTTTGAGGTTGCTCCTCTCAGACAGTAACTTGCTGCTACTGTATCTGCTCTTTGGGCCGGGTGGGGAGTAAACCCTCACCTTCGCTGGAATGTTTGTAGCACTGAGCAGTGCACTTGCGTAAGCAAAGCCAGGCATATAAAACCACATGTTATATGAATGACATGGAATAGTTTTAAACCCTCAGAGACAGAAAACAGAGTGGTGGTTTCCAGAGACTGGAGGCAGGGCAGGATAAGTAGGAGCTTCGAACGGGTGCAGGGTTTTCTTGGGAGTAGCGAAATGTTTTGGAGCAAGAAGGAGGTGGTTGGTCACACAACACAGAGTACGCGGCATGCCACTGAATTGTATATTTTAAATGGGTCGCTTTATGCTCTGTGAATTTCACCTCAATTAAAACAACAGGTGGCAGGGCGAGGGAAGGGACTTTCCAAATTCCAAGTTGTTAAGAAAATCCTTCCTCGGTGGAAAAATGAGTAAGGTATGATGCATAGGAAAAGCCGAGAGCTGGAGGAGTGGAGAAAACGCCCCAGAGCAGAGTACAAGCTGCACAACACAGACTTGGCAGGATGGGTGTAGACGGTGCCATCCCGAGCGCCCTTCCCGCCCGGATTCAGGGTTCCGGCAATCCCACAAATGCTCTTCGCAGGCCCTCGGAAGTGCAAGCAAGCCCGTGGATTGTCTCTTGCTTCCTGGTGCTGGAATCTCAGCTCTATCCTGCAGTCCTGAGATATCGCCTTCACCTTTTAGTGAAAAGCTTGGCATGGTGCCCAGCTCAAAAATAGTAGTTGTTCAGTAAACAGTTGCTGAGACAAAATCCTCTAATGTGTCTGAGCACCTTCTTTTCTCCATCAGTGTGAAGTCCTTTGCTAACAGTCCTGTCTGCTCTTGCCTAAGACGAAAGTAGAGAGAGCCCTCTACGTGCTGTGGTTAGGGGATCCGAGCTGTTCCTCCCCAGCCGCGACCGAGGGGCCAGACTGCATCTCTCGCCAACTCTCTCCACACTTTGAATCAGACCTTCTCAGCTGGGGCAGTAGTACAGTACAGTGGCACCCTCCGAGGCGGGGAGAGTCTGGGTCTTTGCTTAGAAATTGTGAAAACCTTGCCAGGACTGGTTAAAAGTCCTGGCGGTCTTCCGTAGCCACAGTGACAGAAAATTCCGGGGGGTTCATGCAACTGCATTGCTAAACTTCTTGCCTGCTTCTGCAGGGTGAATGAAGCCGTGATTCAGCCATTACCAGTAGGCACTGGGTCATTTATTTGGAAGCAAAAAGGAACCTGTGGGGGTCCAAAGGCAAAGCTCAAGACGATTCTATTGAGTCTGCCCAGTCCTATGACCCAAATGTACCAATAAATGGGGTAAAACTTCTAGAGAGACTCTACAGGCGGTCCCAGGTCTGTTTGTCACCAGAGAAATATTTCAAATACTTGGCTATGAACCTAGGAGAATGAACAAAATATAGATTTCTGCCCTCATTAGTTAATCTGTGTGCAGTGAAGATTTTGTAGAACTTTACAGTAGAAAATCATAAATGCATTATAAGGGAAGCTAAGAATAACTTCTGCACCTTAGCCTTTCTTCTCCCGTTGGTGTGTATTTGCAAAGGACAGTTCCTTGCCTTGTGGTCCCTTCGGCATCACAGTTATCGAAAGTAGCTGGTAATATGCAGAATTTCAGACACAACACTGGACTTTACTAGGAGCGGAGCCTAAAAATGTTCCTCAGGCCGTTCTTATGCACATTAATGGTTAAGATGTACTTTCTTCTCGTTCTACATAGTTATCAGAAGTGCAGGTGAAAGGTATCTTCTTCGTTTTGTAGATAAGGAAACGGAAACTCGAAAGATATTAACTCCAAGGCGATACAGTTAATTTGCGGCAGCGCTGAAATTTGAACCTGCATTTGTCTGATTTCAGATCTCATCCTTGACTTGCCCCATGCTGGTAGGGAAAAAAAGGGAGGTGGGGAAAGGGGAATCAAACTATGAAACAACTGGTATATTGGTACATATTTCTACAGGGATTACGAATCTTTGAGACCCGGAGTGGCCCAGTTTGGACTGGAGAAACAGTGCCATCTGGTGGCTGCTTTGGAGAGAAGTAATCGAGGGGGGGGAAATCTTTTTTTTTTTTTTTTTTTTTTTTTTAAATTGAGCAGGAGATCATTTTCTCTTGCTCACCTTGGTGCACCTTTCATGGCTGGATTTGTATTGAGCCAGCCTCACTCATTTGGAGGGCCAGCTGACTCGTGTCTTGTGCTTTGGTTTTGTAACCGAGAATTTTTCTTCTCTTAGCTGAAGTTAATTTATTCATATAGGGCAGACACTGCAATGTAAAAATTAGTAGATCCAAAGGATCCTAGTGAAATACTATCTGAAGCCAACGTATCCTATATGTCTAGACACTTAGTCTTCATTTAAAAAATTTTATTCAAAAGTGGTCTGGGTTTGTTGTTTTTTGTTCTGTTTTGTTTTTTGTTTTTGTTTTTTTTTTTTTACCATTGTTACAAAATCTTTTTGACAAACCAAGGTGTCATCTGAGTGTTAAGGAAGAGGACCGTCAATACCCATGTCCAGGAGTACACGGAGCTGAGGAGCCCTCTGCTTCCCTCCACTCCAGCCCGCAGACCTTGGCAAATTCCGTGCAAATCACTATAAGGAGCTGTCCTGCAGGCCACAGAACTATCCAAACAACCCCCAAAGCAGCCAGGGTTATCTGGCCAGGTAGACCTGAAACAATTTACCTTCAAGATTACAAAAAAATCTTGCACAGCAAAGGAAACAGTCAACAAAGCCAAAAGACAACTGACAGAATGGGAGAAGATATTTGCAAAAGACATATCAGATAAAGGGCTTGTATCCAAAATCTATAAAGAACTTATCAAACTCAACACCCATAAAACAAATAACCCAGTCAAGAAATGGACAGAAGACACGAGCAGACATTTCTCCAAAGAAGACATCCAAATGGCCAACAGACACATGAGAAAGTGCCCCACATCACTCGGCATCAGAGAAATACAAATCAAAACCACAGCGAGATACCACCTCATACCAGTCAGAATGGCTAAAATCAACCAGTCGGGAAANGGAGAAAGGGGAACCCTCCTACACTGTTGGTGGGAATGCAAACTGGTGCAGCCACTCTGGAAAACAGTATGGAGATTCCTCAAAAAGTTGAAAATAGAGCTACCCTATGACCCAGCAATCGCACTACTGGGTATTTACCCTAAAAATAAAAAGTTAGTCATCCTCAGAGGCACATGCACACGAATGTTTATAGCNCGAATGTTTATAGCAGCAATGTCCACAATAGCCAAACTATGGAAAGAACCTAGATGTCCATCAACAGATGAATGGATAAAGAAGGTGTGGTATATATATACAATGAAATACTATGCAGCTATCAAAAGAAATGAAATCTTTCCATTTGCCACAACGTGGATGGAACTAGAGGGTATTATGCTAAGCAAAATAAGTCAATTTAGAGAAAGACAATTATCATATGATCTCTCTAATGATCTCTCTATGATCTCTGATATGAGGAACTTGAGGGGCAGGGCGAGGGGTTGTGGGGGGTAGGGAGGGAAAAATAATGAAACAAGATGGGATGGGGAAGGAGACAAACCATAAGAGACTCCTAATCTCACAAAACAAACTGAGGGTTACTGGGGGGTGGGAGGGTAGGGATAGGGTGGATGGGTTATGGACATTGGGGAGGGTTTGTGCTATGGTGAATGCTGTGAAAGGTGTAAGCCTGATGATTCACAGACCTGTACCCCTGGGGCAAATAATAAACAAATTAAAAAAAGATTTTAAAAAATCAGCTTAAGCCATCCCAGGCAGCTGTGCAAATTCTCAGTCCTCATTTCTGGAAATCTTCACGTGTACTTGCCTCACTTCAAATGGTGAACTTG
>LNAC01000266.1:1354351-1486496 GCA_002007465.1 Ailurus styani
CAAGCTGTGTGGTCCTAGAACCACGGGGACCCCCACCTCCCCCCTGCTCTCCCCGCCCCTTCCCTGCCCCCCAGCCCCCAGCCCAGGGCTCCACCCCAAGCTCAGCAGCCCTGCTCACCCCTCTGTCTCCCGCTGCTCTTACTCATCGTTGCCACAAGAGCCTTTCGTATCCTCTTCCTTCCTCCAGATTTTAGGTCCGGGGTCATTTTCCTGACCTCACACGAGAGGTCACGCCCTCCCGTCCTGCTGCCCTTCTTCCTTTTCTTCCAACTGCATCTGTCAAAGTTGCGACTGGCCATCTGACTGTGGCTCCGTCTCAGTCATGTCTGCCCCTAGACGGGGAGCCCCCAGGAAGTATTAGCCTTTGTAAGCCAGACCCTCGCACAGTGCATGGCACATAGGGGGAGGGCGGTAAGCATTGACGGACTCACTCTCTCACTCCCTGAGCATGCAAGCGAGGCCCACCCTGCCCCAACGGCCTCATCCGTACCCCCTCAGGTCCATTCTCCCAAGCTGTGTCTCTGTGAGATTGGTGCCAGAGATCTCAAAGCTGCTGCCTAAACCCTATTCCCTTAAACCCCAACGTCAAGGTGGGGAGAGGTCAGACACACTTGGAGTCCTGGCAAGATCGTGAAAGGTGGCGATTTTGCTTTACAACACCCTGCTGAGTTCTTGAGAACATTCTGACTCTTACTGATTGTGCAACTTTGGATGAGTTCATGGATCTTTTTAACCCTTGCCTCCTTCGTCTGTAGAATGGGGATAACAGAACAATGGGAAGCAGGGGAGAGACGGCTCAGCGGACTACCAAGGGCTCTGTGTCCAAGCACAGGCTGACAGGTTGCTGCCCCAGCTGCCAAGGAGGCTCAGGAGGACCCTGCCCTGGGGCGCAGCTGCTGCACGGTGCGTGCAGGTTTGGGCTTCATGTCCGTGACCGCCTGCGCAGGGCTCACGCTAGACCCTCACCCCTCCTCACCGGATGTCTCTGTGCCCTGAGCAAGCTGCCCTTGGACAGCTTCCGGAGCCGGCAGGAGGGCGAGCCAGTGGCGTGCACCTTCAAGACTCCTCTAAGGACCTGGCATCAGTGGGGGAGGGGAGGGGGCACCGACCCGAGGCATCAGTGGGGCCCTGGCATCAACCAGGGCACCTTCCTGGTGGGGTTTTCTGTATCGGGACTGAGGGTCCCCCAAAAGGGAAGATGTGTAGAAACACAGATCGAAGGCGGTCAGGATCTCAACCCATGAAAGTCTAGGCCGCCGTGCCATAGGGTGGCCTCGTGTCCATGGAAGCCGGGCAGGCCCCCAGCTCACGGTGGGGGGTGGGGGGGTGGGGGTTGGAGAGGGGGTGGAGGGGAAGCAAATGAGCTGCAAGCAGCCTCTAGAGGGAAAATCCCTCCCTGCTGGCCTTTCTCTGAGTCTCCGCCCCGGATCTCCAGCTTTTGAAAGTGGCCTGGAGAGGGAAGTTGTTTTCCATTCAAGAAGGATGTGTAATCATAATTTCCCCTGGGCCGGACTGCAAAGACGAAGCAGGAGACCAGATTGATGGGCCCAACCCACGGGCCACCACATTCTGTGGGAGGGAATCTCCCCGGGGGGCGGCAGGGTTTTTCCACCTCCTGTCATAACGTACTCTGGGGATAGGTGCCGAGAACTGTCCCCAGCCGTGGGTTGTGACAGCAGGCAGAGGGCTTAGCGGGGAACAGCAGGAGGCCTGTCCCTAAGCGGACTCCCACCCCATTCTGGGCTCATAGAACTTTTTCTTTACTGACTCCTTTAGACGACAGCACCTTGGGCCCCACTTTCTCCAGGATGCCAACAGCAGTGGCTGTGTGCGGGTGACGAAGCTTGGGCATTTTTACTCTTTTTTCCCCCTGTAATATCAAGATTCCGTAATATCAAGTTTTGTATTTTTGTGTGAGTCCCAAGGCTCTCCTTCCTGGACCATGTTCTGAGGTACAGCAGTGAGGTCAGAGCTACACGGCAAGAATACTTCTTGTTTGATCACGGGGGAGAGCAGCTATTTGGAGAGCAGAGCTTAGGGAAGCGCCTCAGTTTTGCCACTGAGATCCGGCTTGTTGGCCACAGCGTCCTCTTGAGACCCCTCCTCCTGCAGGGTTCCGTGGGAAACCAGGTTTGAACTCAGTTGCCCCCGACTGCTGGGGGCAGTCTCCTTCTACTGGGAGACTGGAGATGGGTCTGAAGAGGAACAGGTGGTGCAGGAAGGCGAGGAGGGTCTGCACCAGGCGAAAGTTCAGAGGAGAAGCCAGGATTAGCTGAGGGTTGTCTATACGTGTACTAGAAGATTCTTGTTCTGGACTTCCAATCCCAAGGCAGGAGACTCACTTTCCATACCAGATCCGTCCTTCACGGGACTGGGCTGGACCTACCATGCACAACAGGGTGTGTGTGTGTGTGTGTGTGTGTGTGTGTGTGTGTGTGTTTTAAAAAATGAGTGGGTACCATTAGATATAAGAATAATATCGCTGTATCCACTTCGAGTTGTCCAGAGGTGGGGTATGAAGCAAAGGCTAAATATTTGAACCTTTATAAATTCTGGGCTTTTCTTGTTGGCTTCCAAAGAGACCATAAGCCATGGCTTCTTCGTGGTGTCCAGAGCCAGTGTCCTGCCCTACTGTGATAAGTGTCCTGGGAGTTAAAGGAGAAAAGAAGTTTCTTTGACACACTGTGAGATCCCCACAAACCAACCTTACTTCCAGGGTACTGCCTCAGCAGTGCCCAAGTTCTCGGGCACTGTCTCCTTGCATTTCCCCACCAAGTGTTTTTTTTTTTTTATGATTTATTTCTTTATTTGAGAGATAGAGAGAGAATGCAAGAAGGGGAAGGGACACAGGCAGAGGGAGAGAGAGCGAATCTCAAGCAGACTGCCCGCTGAGCACAGAGCCTGATGTGGGGTTTGATCCTGAGGTCTCAGGACTCTGAGATCATAACCTGAGCTAAAATCAAGAGTTGGATGCTTAACTGACTGAGCCACCCGGGTGGCACCCCACCCCCATCAAGCCTTTAGTTCAAGGTTAAGTAAGTCAAATGGAACTGAAGTGCTAATGTCCATAGTGGTTAAATGTCTTCACATTCCTATGCAACACTTATATTTTAGCAAAGTGAATGATAACATTTTTATCTCTCTTTTTTAAAGATTTTATTTATTTATTTGACAGAGAAAGACATAGCCAGAGGGAATAGGAGGGAGTGGGAGAGGGAGAAGCAGTCTCCCCGCTGAGCAGGGAGCCCGATGCAGGAGTCGATCCCAGGTCCCTGGGATCATGACCTGAGCCAAAGGCAGATGCTTAATGACTGAGGCACCCAGGCGCCCCATATTTGTATCTTAATAAAGCACAATATTTCAAAGTGGTAGAATGCTATGCTGCCCAAATGGATATTACATATTTTTTAAATATTAAAAAGATATTTTTATATTTATTAATATGGAACAGCATCCATAACCCATAACAACCAGACTATAAGCCTATTCAGTAGATCACTTATTTAACTCTGTGCGTGCGTAGACATCCGTAGATTCATGAGAGTGGTTACCTCTGGTCGGTGAGATCAGGTTCACTTGTACTTTCTTCCTTACACTTAACCTGTATTACTTGAATTTTCTAAGTGACTATACTGGCTTCAGAATTAGGGGAAAAAAAACCAATGAATGCATTTGCTGGCTTTACTTCACAATCACAATTACAAACAAAACAAAACCCACAAGGAGTCTCTTGCCCCTTATGTTGCTTCTGCGACGAATTAGAGATGGACTGGCTCTCTAATTTGCATTGTCACTCGCGCAGCAAATTCTTCATAAACCCTTACGCGTGGGAGATTGGCCGGACAGAACTCATAGTCTCCCCCTTTTATGGTGATAAGCTGTGTCTCAATTTCGATGAGCGTGATTATTGTAAAAACAGATTCCGTGTTGGAGTGAACCGGGCGCGGGACTTGGTGCTTTGCACATCGTCTCCAGCCGGCTCAACAAAAGGGGAAGAAGCACCCTGGCCCTGGAGAGCGGCGGGGGCCAAGCTCTGAGAACAGCAGACTCAGAAAGGCTCTTGAGCCCGACCCCCTGCGGAGGGCCTCATCAGGCGCGTGGCCTTCATCAGACCCTCGACAGAGGGTGGCGTTTGACCTTCGAAGATGGAAGAGAGAATCCCACGTCCAAAGCCTCCAAGAAAAGGTGCCCCGGAGGGGCAGGCATTAGATCGGGTGCTGGACAGCTGAGTTTCTTAGTTTTGTTGGGGAGACTTTTCAAACGTGACCGGCCGGGCCGGGAAGCCGGCTGAGGGGGACCCGGGCACCAGGTTTCGGAGACAGAGCTGACGTTCCTGCCATCTGGGGGCACCTGGCTAGCTCAGATGGAAGAGCAGACGACTCTCGATCTTGGGGTCATGAGTTCGAGCCCCATACTGGGTGCAGAACATTATTTAAATAAATAAAACTTAAAAAATAAAAGGTCCTGCCCTTGAGAGAGGGAGCCGTGCCGTCAGCGCAGTGGGCGGCGGGCACGGCGGGGGGGGGACGGCACGGAGGACAAGAGAGCCTCGGCTGCTACGTGCTGGGTGGCGAGCACGGCTCTCCGGCACCGCGGCCTCTGCTGTCCCGTCGGTCCCCCTCGCTGCAGCAGCAGGGAGTGCGGATGGGAGGGAAGGGCCTTCTTGCCCCCGCGCCCACTCCCCTTGTCATAGTCTTTGACTGCCCCCTAGTGGCCACTTTGCCGCCGTCCCCCGCCGACGTGGGAGAGAGGGGAGGGCGCCAGAGAGGGCTTCCGGCAGCTCTGTCAAATAAATAGATAAAACCTTTAAATAAAATAACTACTCTCACTTCTTCAAAAAAAAAAAAAAAGAAGAAATGTAAGTTCATTTCTTGGGGGCCACTCCCTCCCCGTCTAAACAAATAGCAACGATGCATAAAGCATTTAAGAAGGAAAATAAGAAGGCAAAGCCAAGCTAAAGAGTAAGATCCTGCAAGACGGTGACCTGGACACCTATGAAAAGCTCATCGGGTCGATGCCTGGAAGAAGAGCAGAGCTCCCTCCTTGTTTGGGAGAGAACACACATGCCCTTCTGGAGGCATAATGCAGAGGCCAGGCTCCCTTCTTAAATCCAGGGACCGCGGTAGAGCTTTCTGGACCCGTGAAAGACAGCTAACAGGAAGCTATTGCCAAACAACCCCCGGGACGTTGGATTATGGAAGCCATGGGTCGAAGGAGCTGGGAAGACCTACACGGAACCTCAGACAACTGGCTGAGCCAAGCTGCCCCAAGTTCATGACTGAATCTACAATGGCCCCAATGTCATCAAGGGGTGTATTTCCCAAAACAGCTCTATAAATCCTGGCCCAGCCCTGGTGACTCTGAAAGGCCTGGTGAAAGAAGCCACAAAACTACTAGGAGGGAGAGGTGAAGGCAGAGAAATTGGGGGGGAGGGAATTCTGCCATTCAAGATGAACCTACAAAGTTCAAAAAAATACGTGAGGGAAACCACACAGGAAAAGCCAAACTACAAGACCAGCATGGATAGAACCACAGTTAAAGTGGAAATACAAAGCACTCCTGAAAAGGACTTTAAAATGATCATGTGTGAGATTCCCAAGGACATAGACAGTGTGATAAGATCTGCTAAACTATAATAAATTGTCCATGAAGAAAAGCAGAAATGAACAAGTACAATGGGAAATGTGAAACAATCAGAAATATTCGGAATGAAAAACACAGGCAACAAAATACATACTTTAGTGGGTAGAATACTCTAGACTCTGCACTGACTTAGTAAAAAAAGAAAAGTTAACTGGGAAGGAATAGTGAGGAATTCCCCAAAATGCAACCTACAATTATATTAAGAAGTAAAAATAAAAATGGAGAGATATGAAGAATAACTCAAGAAGCTTCAGCAGATAATGCTAAGAGTTTCAGAAGACATCGTTCTGAAGGAGAAAAGAGCTGGGAATTTTCTAGAAATCATGCGCCATTTCAGACTTCTCGTTCTCATGGAAAATTTCCCCACGTGAAGATAAGTCCACACTGAAGCTCATCACAGTGAGACTGCAGAACGCCAAGGACAAAGGCAGGGGAAGCTTTGAAAGATCTCAGTTAAAAAATAACGATTGCCTACAGAGGAGTGATATTTAGACCCACAGCAAACATCTCTTCAGCAGCCATAAATGTAAGAAAACAGTTGATTTGTATTTTCAGAGTGCTGACGGAAAACTGCAAATCCCCTAGTAAAAAAATCCTATAACCAGATAAATACCACTTGGGAGTGAGGGTGGAAAATTCTCCAAAGTGCATTGACTATATGCCTTATCCTGACGGTTGTACAGAAACATGATGGTTCAACAGCAAAGTATCTGATGCAATCAGACGTGGGAGAAGTCCATGTGTGTGCCAGATCGTCACTGAGTCCCCGAGGCTTGCCCTACAGTCTGACCTCTCCTTCTACAAAACCTATTCTCTGCAGCACATGACTGACACTCCTACCCAGGACGCCCACCACAGAGAGGCCCAGACCAGGGTCACCAGAATGATGGTGATCTGGAACCGAGGGGTCACCGCAGACTCGGAAATGTGGCTCTGGTGATTGCGGACGTGTGAGCAGTCATGCTCGAGTGAGACCCTGCAGGAAAGAGCCCTCACACCAACACCAAGGACCTTTCCGGCTTTCACATCTCCCAAAGGAACCCAGAGTTCTCGGCTGGGACTCAGTGAGTGGGCACGCGATGTTCTCTAACTGGACTTGACCTTGCAAAGTGAGGCTTCTGCTTCTGGCCAGGAAGGCTAACGAGGATCAGACTTGCCCTTCTGCTGTCTGTCTGCAGCTAGAAGCCTGGACAACAGGTGCCCTAGACTGTGACTTCTCAGGGGAGAGAAACCAATGAGGCGAGCCCTGTGAGCACTCAGACTTTCTGCCCAAGGGCGCTTTCCAGCCCAGGAGGACACCCTGAGCAGAACACAGTCATCTCCTTGAGTTGAAGGGCAGAGACTGGAGCTCAGGAGGCTGCGTGCTGGCCTGAGGGTCCACGGTGCTGGAAAGAACAGAGCTCCAGCGATCTGTACCCTGGTTCTTTAGAGTCTGGGGCTAATCACTGCCTGCACAGGAGGGGCTAAGTCTCCAAGAACTGGGCAAAGACCAAGTACTGGGCACTGTAAACAGCGTAATTGCTAAAACCCTCATTTCATAGGGATGAACAATGTCAACGTTCCAGCCAATCAAAACAAGTAGAGCTCGATGAACAGACCCAGAAAGTAGCAGGGCTAAACCAGCTGTGGTGTCAAGGGCTTTTCGACCTGCCCTCATAAGGATACGACCTGAGCTCTCTAATACAGTAGCACTAGCCATATGTAGCTATTGAACCCTCTAAGTGTTGGCTAGTCCAAGCTGACATGTGCCTTAAAGTGTAAATAAGATCCACACCAGGTCTGGAAGGCTTTTGTATGGAAAAAATGAATGTAGGCTATCTCATTAGTAGTTTTTATATTGGTTACACCTTCAAATGAGAATGCTCCGGGAATAATGGGTTTAAACAGAATTTATTATTAAAATTAAATTTGGGGCACCTGGGTGGCTCAAGTCAGTTAAGCGTCTTGACTTTGGCTCAGGTCATGATCTCGGGGTCCTGGGATCGAGCCCCAGGAAAGACTCCCTGCTCAGCAGGGAGCCTGCTTGTCCTTCTCCCTCTGCCCTTCCCGCTGCTGATGCTCTGTCTCTCTCTCAAATAAATAAATAAATAAAATCTTTTTTGAAAATTAAATTAAAGAAGAGAGAGAGAGAGAGAGAAGCAGTTCAGTGGTCACAAAGTAGCCAGAATGGAAAGTATGCAGGAAAGAACGTTTTTCAAAATCCCCATTTAGCTTTCTTACCAATAAAACCTGCCCTTTGAAATATTTACTTTCTTATCCACATTCAGTGCCCGACATATAATCCTCTTGTAATATATCCTCCCATGACAAATAATTATGTGCTGTTTGGGAGAGGTGTTTTTGGCAGGAACAGCCAATGGAGGGATTACGTAACTACTAAGAGGGCTTTACCAAGGAGGTACTTTCTGAGAGACCCAAGAGAGAATTCGCGATTCATAAACAGTTTACATTTAGCTGTCGTTAGAGAACAGGGAAACAAAAACAAAAAGCAAGGCCCCACCAGAAAAGACATAATCAGAGATTTCCAAAACGTGATTTTAATTAGATATTTTATATTCCCAAACATAAGGAAAAAATACCTTCCATCAATGGAAGCTCTTCAGGTGGTTCTAAATACCTGCTTCAATTTAGACCTGTCTTCAATTTACATCTATACAAATATAAATAGTATCTGTTAAGGTTCATATTTAATACAAACTTCCAGAAGTGTTTAAATGGAAAGGTGAGGAAGCGGCAGTGGGGAGAGGGGCCTGTTTGTCTCAGGAGCGACGGGCAGTCACAAGGGCACTCCCTAAAACTGGAAGGTGCTTTCACCCCGGCTGTGTACAAGTGGAATCTGTAGTGAGGGAGAACACTTGGGGAGTGACTGAACATTTTGCAAGGAACAGGACAAAATAAGAATCTACGTTATCAACTTTGGTGGGTTTGTGGGTTCCTGATACGCCACAGAGCTACCTTCTGGAAGAGCAGTTAGTCTCTCTAAAACAGGCTAGAAGTTTCTACGGGTAGCCCTGGTTTTAAGGGATCATGATGTGTTTCTCAGGCAGCACTTCCAGATGTGAGGATGTACAGTCAAGATACCTATCAGAGAAAACAGAGAGGCAACAACACCCCAGTAATACTTTCCTGATGAAAATGTCCGGACACCCAAGAAGTCAGTGGATTAACTCAGTCCAGGGTAATGACATTCAAGTAGAAAACATTCAAGCATTAGAAGTCAGTCTGAATTTCGTGTATGAATTCAAAATTGAAGTATTTCACACCAAAATGCCAACAATCTGTGCAAAGATCTTTGAAATAGACCCTTATCAAATTCTGCATTCAGAGGTACATGCAAGCTTGTCTCAGATCCTCTCCTCTGGGAGTTCCAAAATTCACAAAAATGGTACAGTCTCAAGAGTCATCGTGGAGCTGGAGAGGTCCACGCAGAAACCAAGTAGGCTTTCCAATGATTGTGACATTGCAACCAAAAGTCACAGCTTCTATTGATTCATGGAATGGTGTCAACCTACAGACAGACATTTGTATTCACGTACACTGATTCTGGTCATACCCACACCCTCCCCGTAGATACTAGAGTGTGTTCCTAATCTTCTGTCCTTTGCATGCAACTTGCACACTTCATATGCCATTGCATTTACTTTTAAATTTGTCTGTCTTCCCATCATCCTTGAGGTCAGAATACTGAGACCCTCAGAACCTGTAAACATACTAGCTCTACAATTCTAACAAATGAAACATACTAGCTCTACAAATCTAACACATGAAACATACTAGCTCTATAATTCTAACAAATGAAACATATTAGCTTTACAAATATAACAAATGAAATGCGCAAGCTATAAAAAGCCAACCAGTGTTCACAGTCCACAGCTAGTAAGAGCTTACTCAAACCCTAATTTTTCTTTTTATTGACTCGTATATGCTCAGGACTGAGTTATACTATATTGTTTTCTGGTTTTGACCAAGCTTTGTCTTTTACTTTCATAGTTTGAAGTTTCCATTTTCAAGTTAGCCAGTAATGTCCCGCTGGATCATTTCTTGAATTCTCTCTGCTAGTGCACAAAGATTGGCTTTTCTGAGGCCTCTAATTAAATTGTAATAAGCATCTTTCCTCCCATGGAGTTGGTACCAATTACGGAGCAGTTGGACTTTTTGTTCTGCTGTGTCTTGAAGATTGTCATTTTTGATCTCATCTATCTTGGCTTCATTGATACCATTCTTCCGAACAAATTCTCTGACTTGAGTTATTGTCATTTGTTCAGCAATACTAGTGATATATTTACTCAGGTCGATGTCTGAAAAATAGAGGACAGTCTCTGAAGATTTGTTTTCTAAATGAAATTCTCATTATTTAAAACCATGTTTCTCTCTCTTCTAATAGTAGTAAGAATACTGGTTAAGTCCTAGAGATTGGAAGAACTGGTCTGGGGGAAATGAAAACAAAACCCCCCCCCACCGAGTTCTAATCCTAACCCCTCCTGGGTCCCCAATAATTTGCTCTATGCCGTGGGCAAGATCTACGACATCTATCTTCTTTTCTCAGCTATAAAATAAGAAGGTTGGAAAAGATCACCTCTGATGTTCTTTATGGATCTGATGATCAGTGACCCACAAATCTAAAAAGTAGGCGAAGACTTTATGATATTCTCTCTGACTCTCAGGCAGAGAGAAGCAGAACTGAATAGAATCATGGAATACATCAGGGCCAGGAATACATCAGTAATAACCAAATCTACAAATCGGTTTATTTAGTCCCTAAATCAATTTAAGCAGGAGATCTATAATATGCCTGTTTGTGAAGGAAAATTCTCTTAAGCTTCAGAATATAGCATTTTATTGTTAACCTGATTTATTCTTAACTATGAGTATAAGTTATACATTCAAACACACTGTCTGATAAACCCTTGACAGTGAGAAGAATGAACTATAAGCTTGAGGAAGAGCAAGACCCCACAATACGTCCCTGAAATTAGCAACATTGTTTTACTCTGAAACTGGCCTGTTAACTCCCAAGGAAGCCATCTCCGTGAAATACAATAGAAGCCTTACCTGCATAGTTTATTGGCATCATTTCCTGGGGGACACACACACACACACACACACAAAAAGAGGGAAGGAGCAAGATAAATAAAGATATATTTACGATATTCTAAATGTAATTGTTGAATTCTTCCTTAATACTGAAGGAAATACAATCAATAGCTTGATGTATAAAATTAGCTAGATGACATGATTAAGGATTCTTTTCCCATTCAAACTGTTATCCTACAAAGTTCCAGCCTTGCCAGAAACTAAGGAATGTTGACTTAGATCTCTCATACTCTCTGTTAATTAATCCTCCTGCTATTTTGTGTAGGAGCTTCCTATAAACTGGGCCCCAAATCCTTGCCCGTTCTTGATGCCCCTCTAACCCATGCACATGCACTCACACTAAATGTTCGTTTTAAAACAAGGAGCAAATAAAAAGCTGAATTACTACTTTCTCCATTTTCTTAAGAAAGCAGATGCTTGCTTCAATACCTACAGGAGCTGAGGGTCTGAGTTCTGGGTCGTCAGTCTTTTTATTCCAGCGCCTTCTCAATTTCCCTGGAAAATCGAAGAGATTTCTGTCAGACTCCGGTCTCAAGATCATAGCAAGCCTGGGAGGAGAGACTCTCACACTAAGAGAAGTGGGAGAAGGAAGGAGAAACTCACTGAGACTTCAAGTGACCAACACCCCAAGAGGCAGCCTTGTCCTGGTTTTGGAAATCTCATCCCGTGAGGTCGGATCTTCTAGAGATATGTCACATTTTAATTGACCCATCCAGTGGTCACACGCTGGTCTAGCCTGAAGCTGGTTTTTGACTTATCCTCTAGCCACCACTACTCCCTGTCACCAGAATGGAATTGGGGGGTGGGGTGGGGGGCATGCCCACAGAAGGACTCAGAAGCCCCAGGATATGGAAAGTTGGCACGGAAGGCCCGGAAATTCAAGTCCATATGCTCACAATCCCTACAGTATACACACTCAGTGTGTGTGTGCCTTGAAGTCAGTAGGAAATCAAAGAAAGGACTGGACATGTCTCTGAGCACAACGATTGCGTTGAAGCACTGAATGTGTAGTTTTAGTCTCTGTAGGCAAGGCGACTTCTTTACTTTTGCCTGATCTGCAGAAACAGTGATGGATTCCAACAGAGAAGGAAAAATTGGATGCCTCCGAGTTATTAAAACTTGACACCCCTCTGTGTTTTCGGAGTGATTTCCAGGGATTTTTCTGTGGTCATCGTGATTACGCCCAATTTGGGCTTACCTGTTGACTTTGCTAAGTAACCCTAGCATAAACCCTGCTGCCACAGTATTTTTAAGTTAAGGTGGAGAAATAACAGTAAAAATGCAAAAAGCATGGAGTCTGAACAAGGGAGAGAAGGCACAGACAGGATGGGTTCATCAAGTGTTCCCTGCGATCTTTCCCAGAAGATCCTTGTTTCTCTTGCTCGTTATGGAGCCAACTCAGTGAGAAGCAAGGATTCCTTCTGATTCCTGACCAGGTCGGCTACTGCCGGGGTGAAAACCTACCCTTGTTCAGATGGAGACTGGGAATATCCATTCTGAGCTCCAGAATGATTGCTCAAAAACAGTAGCTGAGGGGTGATACCGTCTTGTTCTTATCAGCTCTGAGGGGTGCACTTAACAATATCACAGAGCTATCTACCTGGGGGAGCTTTCTTATGGGGAGGAGACAGAGGGGGATTCTTGTGCATCACTACTTTCCAAGTTATTTCAATCTGCAGTTGTTTGAACAAAGTAAGAACTTACACCAACAGATTAGCGCAGACATTAGAATCGGGATTAGGACACAAAACCACAGAAATTTGGAGCTGGATCCTGTAGGTAGAAACATTGAACATTGAATGTGAAAATAAGCAATCTTTAAGATTAAACAGAGTACTCTCAAAGAATCGAAAGGGATTGGCTTTTCTTCATATTTTACAGTAGGGTTGAGGGAAAGGAGAATATAATCCTAAAAAGAAATAATAACCTTCTTTACATTTGGTGTTGCTGGTTGGTGTGCAATTCTCAAGGATTCCATGTTCACACCTAAAACACAAAAACAAAAACAAAACCAAAAACTAACAGGGGCATCTGGGTGACTCAGTCGCTTAAGTGTTCAACTCAGGTCATGATCTCAGGGTCCTGAGATCAAGCCCCACATCAGGCTCCATATTCAGCATGGAGTCTGCTCGGAATTCTCTCTCCGTCTGCCCCCACCCCTTCCCCTCAGCCAGCCCTCAGAGGTTTCCCCTCTCAGCAACAAATGGTGATGAGGACACTCAAGAGGAAAATCCTTGGGATTTCCTTCCGATGGTCAGATTGTCAGACTGTCTGAATGAGAGCCTGGTTCTGCCTGTTCCTTAACTCCGTGAGCCTGGGTGAGTTGCTTAACCACTGTGAGCCTGTTTTCTTATCAATAACAAGGAGATTACATTACAATAACAAGAGGGTTACGGTGAGAAGAAAATTAAATTGAGATCCTGAGGTATTTAGAACTATTGTTACAGTTGACTCTTGAATAATGTGGGGATTGGGGCACTCACCCCCTCCCCACTGCATAGTTGAATATCTTCATAGAATTTTGACTCCCTCAAAACTTAACTACTAATAGCCTACTGTTGATCAGAAGCCTTACTGATAACATAAACAGTCGATTAACACATTTTGTATATTACATGCGTCTGATACTGTATTCTTTCAATGAAGTAAGCTAGAGAAAAGAAAATGTTACTTAAGAATCATGAGGAAGGGGCACCTGGGTGGCTCAGTCCGTGAAGCATCCGACTCTTGATTTTGGCTTAGGTCATGATCTCAGGATTGGGAGATTGAGCCCTTTGCTGGGCTCCGTGCTGGGCATGGAGCCTGCTTGGGATTCTCTCTCCCTCTCTCTCTGCCCCTACCTCCCTACCCTGCTCATGCTTTCTCTTTAAAAAAAAACAATAATAAAATCACAAGGAAGAGAAAATACATTTACAGTGCTGTACTGTACTTATTGAAAGAAACCCGCATGTAAGTGAACCCATTGATGGGTCAATGTATTATTATTATTTTAGCATGTCAGTCCCTGTCCCATGGCCCCTACTTATGCCGTCATCACAGGCCACTCTCAGCCATGGGGGGGGTGGCGGGGACTAGAAGGGAGAGACTAGGTTAACTGCACGTGATTTTAAATTTCTAGTCAATAGGACACATAAGGCGTCATGTCCCTATTTCTCAAGTCAACTAGGTGAACTCCTAAACGTTTCCCAAGTGAAATACAAGTGCAAGGAGAGGCACATGAATATAATCCTAAATGTTTATATTGGTACCACACANTCAATAGGACACATAAGGCGTCATGTCCCTATTTCTCAAGTCAACTAGGTGAACTCCTAAACATTTCCCAAGTGAAATACAAGTGCAAGGAGAGGCACATGAATATCCTAAATGTTTATATTGGTACCACACAATATTTTACAGAGCAAAAGCTACTTTCCAACACATACCACCCAGTCTGTGCTTCACAGAAATGAGGCTGATAGAAGAAATGAATACTGTTTGCCTCCCATGAGTGAGGGATTGGACACACAGAGAGAGAGGTTCAGTGACCTGCCCCAAATCACCCAACTAATCAGAAGAAAAGTGAGATGCATCATCGGGTTTTCTAACTTTGGGTCCAAACCAAGCTCTTTGGCATGAAAGGCAAGGTCCTTCGTGGTCTGGCTCTGGCTCCTTCTCACTACCCTCCGGCCTTGCGCTCTGCTCTCTGGAGTGACCGTATGTCTCTCTGCAGATGCTCCTCCCCTGCCTGAAATGTCCTGTCCACGTGTATACATCTGGGAATGTTCTTCCTTTCCTCTCTCAAGACTCCCACCATGTGTCCTAGCTTCACCTGCCCCCTCGGGCACAGCTGGAAAGTTTTCTGTAGAACTCATAACAGCCTGAGCACACGTCTTTTCTGGTGCTTGGCCCCATAACCATTGCTTTTCTGGACACTCTCTGCTTCTCGCCTGAGACCTTAGATGTCAGGAATGTGGCTTGCTTGTAACACTTGTCAGCTTAAGCAGCACGCACAGTTTCAAGCACACAGGAGGGGTTTGATAAACGTTTGGAAACTGGATGTCTAGTTATCTAGTGGCTCAGAGGCAAAGTAAGACTGGAACCCAAATTCCAGACTCTCGACGAGCATGCCGTCCCCCTAGGAAGACGCGGTCTGTCCAGGTGTATCTCTCACCATGATCAAAGAAAGATAACAACTTACGTGGTGCACGGGGTACAGTGTTCGCATTCAGGGATGTTACAAAAAAAGTTTGGTTTACATCTGCACTTGGTATTCTGGGTCCGGGTACAGTTTCTCTCCACTTCCAAGCCTAGAAAACCAGTTTGCAGACTATTAATTCTTGCAGCTGGTGAGCAGGGGCTGCAAGAGGCTTTGAGATCTCCTGCTTCCATCAGCACCCCTTTTGCAATGTGGGGAGCATTTACGTGCCAAACCAGAGACCCCAGTAGAGTTTTAAGTGGACAGACAGTCCAGCAGCCAACAGAACCCCACTTCTGCTTAGAGTTCCCCTGTGCCTCCAGAGCCTGGCTTCTTAGGGTGTGGCTTGTGGACCAGCAGCCTTGGCCTCAGTGGGAAGCCTGTTAGAAAGGCAGAAATCAGGGGCACTGCAGGGAAGCATCTGGCATCGTCTCGGGTTGCGATCTCAGGGTTCTGGAATTGAGCCCTGCATTGGCCTCCCTGCTCAGCGGGGAGGCTGCTTTTCTTTCTCCCTCTGCCCCCCCCAACTCATGCTTGTAAATGAATAAAATCTTTTAAAAAATGCAGACTATCAGGCCCTACTCTGAACCTACTCAGTCAGAGCAGTGCCAAAGCCCTCACTTAGAGATTGATTTAATTGCTCTGAGGTGGGAACGAAATGTTGACATTTTCCCACAGCTCCCTGTGTGATCCTAGGGGACCTCCAGGGTTGAGAAACATTCCTTTAGTGCCTGAGTGGAGAAAAGAAAAGCTTCATGTCCAGACATTTCTTGATATCAAATGAAACGGAGTGTATCTGTTACATTTGAATCTGGGCTCTCATGATAGATTGGGACGTTCATAAAAATTCAGGTCCCTGGTTAGAATTATCAGGACAAAATTGATCTCCAAAGCAGGGGAAGGGGAAGCATCCCACCTACCCCTTGGATTCCTCTGTCCTTGTATCAGTAGGCTTCTGAGCTCTTGCTGGCTATAAGAGCACCAATCAAGGTGTGTGTGGGGGGGATGTCTCTGCCAATTTTAATTACAGCTGATGAACCCTATTCACCAGGTTCATGTTCAGTCATCTTGGGAGAAATGCCTAGCTTTGACCTACAAATGTCTAGACTGGCAATCACTCCAGCCAGCTCCATCCTCTACGCCAACCCAGCACCAGAGTAGGTCCCAATTTCAAACTGTATTATAAATAAATGGCTCCATATGGAGTACCACGACTGGTATTTTGGATTGCTTTTTAAGATGCTTACCATACTCTCCATCACAGATTTTACATCTTCGACATTTATCAGAAAAATGCTTCTCCTCTGTGTATTCCTCCCCTTCCCGGCATGGCACACATGCTGATTCGCCCTCTTCAGATTTGCAGTCACCCTTTTTCTGTGTGCCTGCCCAAGAGAAAAACGCAGCAAGCATTGGAACATGAGGAACCCAAGAGACAGGCAACAGTGTGGCAAGGGAATGGGAGTCAGGACGGTCAGGCTAATGATACAGAAATACAGTGGGAGAGGTTAGTGTAGAAATCATGTCACCAGACAGAAAGTCTCCCAAGACAAAAGCTCAGAAAGGGACTCAAAGAATATGTCTACAGACATAGGATGATTGACAATAGGAATGTATATTTTTTAAAAGGCTAGAATGACCGAATGTGCTGGAAGAAATGCCTCTATCACCTTGCTTTGCAAAGAGGGCAGAGGTTCGTCTTCATTCCTCTTTCTATTCCTTTGCCTTTAAGGGACAGAACGTGTTTTGAAGGGAAGGTGTGAACATATTTATGACAACATTTTATCATCAGGTGGCTTATCATAATCCACATGATCATAAATAATATTCGCATTCACTTCACTTGTCAAATAAAGCGAGTCCCTGTCAAATAAAGCGAGTCCCTGTGTTTGTGTTCGTAAGCAGTAGGCAACAATACTTTCTCCTGAAAATTCATTGATCTAGCAAGTGTTTATTAAAATCCCTAGTGTATGTCAGGCACTTTCTAAGGCCCAGAGATCCTGCAGGAAGGAACACAAAGCCTAGGTCTGCAAGGGCTTCACGTTTCCAGGGAAGAAGGAGATCATGCCCGGATCAGTGTATGACGTCAAGGGGTGGTAATTGCCTTGGGAAAACTGGATTAGGGCAGGGCGCTAGAGGACGAAGAAAAAAAAGAAAGAAAATGTCAAGGAAAATCGAAGAGGAAAGCCTGGCTGGTGGCTCTCATTATTCATGGTATAACTAATTAAAAAGAATAGGCTGACACATGTGTGCAGCAAAAATAATTTATGCTCTTTCCTGGGCACATGATTTTCTAAACAACCTTGTCACATTCTTTCCAAGAAAACAAAATACTACATAAGCAAGTGATGAAACTGAAATGGGCACAGTATTGTAGTCAACAAAGACAATAGTGTGTCAAGAGCACAAAGTGAGTCGTGAAAACCCAGAACCAAATTCAAATACCAAGCATCATCGACCATCAGGGCCAGGTAACATTGTAGCAGCATTTAAAAGAACACTGAGCCAAAGTGCAATTTTGTTGGCTTTCCAGTGGTATTATGCTGGTTTCTAAAGGAATTGGCCCCTTTAATGAATTACCTTGCAGAGTAAGTCTAGCACAATGCCTGTGGCATGAGAATAAACACGGGCTTTTCTCTGCTCCAAAGTACACAACCTCAATGTATCAAAATATTTATCAAAATATGTGGTTGTTTTTTCTTTCTTAACTAATTTTTTTTTAAAAGAGAGAGTGAGCAGGGGTGGAAGGGCAGAGAGAAAGAGAGAGAGAGAGAATTTCAAGCAGACTCCCCGTGGAGCCCAAGGCAGGACTCGATCCCACGACCCTGAGATCATGACCTGAGCTGAAATCACGAGTTGCCCCTTAACTGAGTCGCCCAGGCGTCCTTGAGTGGTTGTTTTCTTGAAAATAAGATTTTAAAATACATTTGTGTCTGAGTATAATAGTATACATGTTCAATGTGGAGAATTTGGAAAAGTTAGGGAAATATAAAAAGCACCTATGTGTTGACCACTCTGAGAGAGTCATGGCAATCATTTTGGTGCATACCTATGCGTGTATACCCATCATACATGTGAGCATATGTGAATGTAATATGCACACATGTGCAATGTGTAATGTATGCCATGTACCACAGAATCCTTCTGATTGGATAATTGGATAATTGGATTGATGTGGTAAGGACTTTTTGATCAGTTAATCAAAGCTGTCAGTTCACATAGGACATCACTGAAAAAATACTGTAAATATTTTAATTTACGAAGTATAACTGTGTAATTATTGGCCAGTCTCGTGGTGTAGGAAAAATAGTAGTGAGAATTCCAGATCCTTCCTCACGTAGGTGACATTCAAAATGCCACCTTTCTTGTTTTTCTTTCTCTTCATTCCTCCCTGCCTCCTTCCTTTTCTCCCTCCCTCCCTTCTTTCCTTTCTTCCTTTCTTTTTGATGGAAATAAACCCTTACAGATACCAATAATTTGTATGACAGGCTTTCAAGGGTTTTGTGATTTTTTCCATTTATTTTGACCTCATCTCATTAATCAACAAGTCTTTTAGCAGTTCGCCTGGACTGAAATCCTCCAAGCATTCAAACGAGTTTACATAGAAGTAAAATCTGTCTTTTCTTTGCATTTGTACAGCATTAGTTGGTATACTATTGTATATCTATTGATATACTATTTGATATGACTATTTGATATAATAGGTTGGTAACTATTATAATAGTTAATTAAATTACATATTAATATCACGACACCAATGAGCATAAAGACTCAGAGCCAATTTGAATAGTGATAAGCCTACAATTCAACAAGAGGGAATAGAAGCAGAAAGAGGAGTAGCATGCATTGGATGCCACCCAGGATTCTTAGGGATAGAGAAGAGAGACTTGCTAAATCCAGTAGGCAGATCAGTTAGAAATCCCTTTGGGGTGGCTCGGGCGATTAAGCATCTGACTCTTGGTTTTGGCTCAGGTCATGATCTGAGGGTTGTAAGACTGAGCCCGCATTGGGCTCCATGCTGGGTGTAGAGCCTGCTTGAGATTCTTGCTGTCCCTCCACCTGTTCTCCCTCTCTAAAAAAAAAAAAATCCTTCAGGGAATTTATACATTGAGACTTAAGTCAGAAACATGATATAACTGATGGAGACATTCAACTTTTGAACACTCTAAAATGTACTTAGGGGAGCCTGGGTGGCTTAGTCATTAAGCGTCTGCCTTCAGCTCAGGCCATGATCCCACGTCGGGCTCCCTGCTCAGCAGGAAGCCTGCTTCTCCCTCTCCCTCTCCCATGCCCTCTGCTTGTGTTTCCTCTCTTGCTGTGTCTCTCTCTGTCAAATAAATAAAATCTTTTTTAAAAATGTACTTAACCAATCCCCCATCACTGAGTATCACAATGGAATGTCATGCATACAGTATTTTCCTTTGACTATTTTTAAAGACAGTCTCCCCATAAATTTATTACTACATCAGTAGGCATGAACAGTTTCAAGTTTTGGACCCACATATCCAAATTCCTTCCTTAAAAAGTTGTAACAATTTACGTTCCAAGTATGGTTTATGAGCATTCTTATCTCAAAAGCAAACCCACCAGGGTTGAAGGCAATTCTCCAGGGAAGATAAAATAAAACAAAACAAAAGAAAAGCAAACAGACAAAATCCTTGACAGTTTGAAGGGCAAAGCATATTATCTTTGTTTGAATTTGCATTTTAAGTTTTTAAAAATACGAGGAAGGACCTTAAGTCCTAGGGCAAGTAGACGATGTTTGGCAAGTTATTAAAAGACCAGGAAGCCCTTCTCCATTCCCTTTTGGAGAAGAGTAAATGTAAATAGGCTTAAGTATAAATGGGTTGGATTATAAGGGAGATTTTCCATGAGGGTTATTAAAAACTGGACAGGAGGCCAAGGGAGACTGGTGGAATCTTTATCAACAGGGCCTAAGCCTGTTCAGCTGTTTGAATGCTGGAAGCCTGGGCTGCTCACCACAAAACCTACTAGTACAGTCCTTTCTGGTTCTATTCATCCACAGCAGCAACCCATGTGCTTTTTCCCTTTCTCCTCCTCTCGTACTTCACAATGCAGCCAAGAGGGAGCCATATCTGTATGAGACAGTAGTCCGCTCTGCTCCATGTAGAAGAAAAGGTTTGCACCATTGCATTTTGCAAGCTTCTAATTTGCTAGTGTTTGAAGGATTTCCGATCTGAAATTGGTTTGCATTTCAAAATTCTGGTGTTAAAAACTTGTTGGGTTCTGTCCATTGCTTTTCTACTCACCTAGTTTCAGCTGCAAAAAATGCAAATGTATTTTGCAGGCTTCAGAGACCTTCTGATGGAAGGGAATGGGTAGACACATCTCTTACGGGGGGGGGAAGTCCCTCATTTTCAGAGCTCCCTGGTTACAGTGACACATTTTCATCAGTTCTGTTGTGATAGGCTTTAATACCCACAAAGGAGTCTTCTCTTGCTCTTCAAAAATGGAGTTAAGGAGAGAAATCCTCTTACTTCAGGGGCACATGTCATTTGCAAATTCTATTTCTTCCTCTCCACGACAAGCAGGGTAAAGCTGAACTCAACTAGTCTCGGGAAAGTAATTTCCTGGTGGTTTTTCTTCCCAGTAATGCCATGATGTGGGAGAAGCAAGCACTGTGAACTATTCTCTCCATTATGACTGTATGCTACTCCTCACCCTGATTGTCAAGTGAATTTCGGGCTGTTGGGTGGAACATACCAGGAGGACATGGCTGACAGCAGAATCCGCCCACACGCTGCAGACCTTCCGAGCACCCCGTTTCCCTTGTGGTAATGTTCTTATGCAATCTCAGCACCTTGGAGTTGATAGAGGTTGCTTGAGCATTGACACCTTTAGGCCATGGTCCAGCAATGGAGGTAAATACCTGTTAAAGAAAAGCACGAGGAGAACGTTATTGACTTCCCAACTGGACAACATGTACAACAGATGTAATCTGCCCCACGTGGCTACATTTGAGGTTGCAGAGGCTAAATGCATGGATGCTCACGCATCTCTGGAAAAGGAGCGCACTGATTACAGGATGGTCCAAACTACTCTACAAACAGCATCATGGATGGTGGGAGCCAGGGCTGTGGGCTCAAAAGTGAACCCTGGCTCTCTCTTACCAGCCCTGTCGCTGTGGGTGAAGTCACTTAAATTCTCTGAGTCTCCATTGCTTTATCTGTAAAGTGGAAAGCATCTCCTCCTCACAGATTTGTTGTGATCATTAAATGCACTGAAAGCTCTGAGCGTGATTTCTGGCACATAATAGATGCTCAGTGAATGGTATTATTATTAATTTATTAGTTATTATTATTGTTATCACTGTAAAGTTCTAGTGAGGAACAACATAGTCAAGTAGGAAAAACCATGAGATTTCAAAACAACACAGCGGGAATCCCAGCTCTGTTGCCAACATGCTGACTTTAGGCAAATTCTAGAAAGAACAAGGTGACCGTCAGTTGTCTGACTTGTAGGTGATGATGCACTTTCTGTCTTGAGGATAAAAAGTGATAATTTCTCCCAAACCTGGTCCTTAGCTTACAGCATGTTCTTATTTCTTCTCTTTTCATACATAACCACAGAATAAACAATTCTGAAATCCTGTCTGGTTAACCAACCATACAGTGAATCTCATGGGATTTTCTTCACCTTTGCTCAGCAAAAAAACCCAAAAAAACCAAAAACTTCTTATAGTGGAGAACCAACCTTTAATCTATTTCGGGTTCCTTTCTTCTGAGGTAAAAGTCCATTGATCTAAGTGATATTGTGTCAGAATTATCTCATGAGTTATAGACTAGAATTCCTTAGAAAAATGAGCCTTCTACGATGTATGGAAGCATTTGGGGATAATCTTAAAAAAAAAAAAATCTCTCCGTAGTTGGAAGAGACCAGTGAGTCCTGTTTGCAACGGATAATGGAAAACTGAACCTAAGCAACCCAACTGAGTAGAAGCAATTCTTTCCTATTGTCAGCCACCCCTCTGCTGTGAAGAGGGGGTTAACAGGGAGATATTACTTGTTCTCCTCTTTCGATTCTGGTGTTTCACCAGAAACTGAAGAAAATGGCACAGGTTTAAATTCAGAAGAGGTTATAGGGATTGAGCAGGCCAAGAGTGACCAGGGCAAAGCACTGAAAGTTGATGCCCAATCCTGTGTGTGTGTGCGTGTGCGAGCGCATGTGTCTCCCACGGCCCAGGGGGCCCTAGCCTCCTTCGTATTCTAATTCCATCCAGGATTCCTCAGACAATATCACGAGCAGGTCTACAGTTCCTCGCTTAGGTGATAAGCACTCAGGACAGCAGTACATTTTACGCTTATGGATTGTGACACGGATGCTATTTCTGGAAAACTCTGCATCCCATCAACCTTCTCAAGCCATCTAAAACAAATGTACACTCTCCCTCATTTTGTTTTCATTTTGAAGTTTCTCAGTGGGAATCCGTCCAGAATTTGAGGAAGGCAGAGCCTGGGGCAGAACGCTGCAAGTCAGAGCATTGCTGGCCTTGAAGGGCAAACACCAGCACCCAGCTCAGCTCGTGTCTGGTCACAGCCGCTTCACAGAGCTGGATTTCTGGAAATGTTTCCTACTTAGTTTAGCATCAAAAACTTACTTCAAGAATGAAGTAGAAAGCTGGTCTGAAGAGTGTGTGGGGGTTGTTACCCAAGGTGAGGCCAGCACTGCTCCAAAGAGCTTGTATTTGCTTTTTAATTATTGCATTAACTCAAGTTTGCAATATGCAAAGATTTAACCCAAACCGTCCAGGCGGGAACTGGGGCATTTTGAGTGTGACAAGGCAGGAAACCCACAAAGGACAAAATGATCTGACTGCTCAGAAAACTTGTTTTCAGAAAAGCTGAAAAGGCCAGAAAATGGATTAAGTGAAAGCCCTGAAAAATGTGAATAAACTAAGTCAGATGATCACCCAATGGGAAAGAAATGAGGAATAAAAATAGTTTTACATCTCCATCATCCTAAAGATAAAAAAAGTCAGAGAAACCTCGATTGTTTGTTCTGCTGGGAACGTTTGCTAATCCATTAATCAAATTAATTACTTGAACGAATACTTTGTCGGTCACCTACTATGTGCCAGACAGGAACGTGGGAACAGCCCAGTGAACAGGTAAAGACTCTGCTTTCATAGAGTTTAAATGTTAGTGAGGTATGTTAGGGTTTTCTAGAGAAAAAGGACCAAAAGGGTGTGTATATGTGAGAGAGAGAAAGAGAGCAAGCAAGCTGGTGGTGGTGGTGGGGAACTTGGCAAGTCCAAAATCTGATCAGACAGGCCACCAGGATGAAAGTCAGGAAGAATAGCAGTTCAAGTCCAAAGGCGATCTGGAGGCAGAATTTCCTCTTCCTTAGGGGACCACAGTCTCTGTGTTGTTAAGGCCTGTCAACTGATTGGATGAAACCCACCCACAGTAGGAAGGGTGATCTGCTTTACTCAAAGTCTACCACTTAAAATGTCAATCTCATCAAAAAACAGCAGCAACAAAAAACAAAACCAAAACCAAAAAAAACACCTTCACCAAAACCTCCAAGATAACGTTTGAGCAGATGTCTGAGCTCACGTCTGAGTCACGATGTCACATGAAATGAAGCATCACATGCATGGAGATGAGTAACCAGAGAAGGAGGCGCTCTCCCAGGGAGAGATACGGGCTGTGTTAAGCAATAAAGCAAGCTTGGGGAGCATGGAGAGTTTGAAGGGTGGGGCAAGGCTGTGTTAGAAAGTGTGATCTGCGAAGGCCACGGAATGAGAGGATGTTTGCACATCCGTGGTGAAGAAAATGTGGGTAAGAGCTGGCTTTTGGAAAGGGCTTTCCAGGCGGGTCATACCAGAAGAGCTTGGCCTGACCAAAATGGGGAAGACTGTCAGGTCCTCAGCAAAACCATCATTAGCAGCTAGTGTACAGATAAATAAAGATCTCCATCCCCTGAGCTACACAAGTCATCAGCCTTTTGCCGACGGAAGCCACGGTGGGATCATGTGGCCAGCCTTTACCCAGATGCCACAATCCCGCAGGCTCCTGGAATGTCAGAGTAGGGGAGGGACCATGCACACCTGTTCGGCGCCAAGACAGATTTCAGAAAATGGACCGCCTCGGGTCTTTTGTCATCTACAGGAAGTTAATGTTTTCTGCAAATCTAGAAAATGTGCTTCTCTCTCTCTCTCCTGACTCACCCATGAAAATGTGAAGTGAGAGCTCTGGTCCCTGGAGGGCAGTTTTCCTGTTCCCCCAGGACCTGTGATGGGCCTGTTAACAAAATTCCTTAATATATGTCTCCTTGTGGTAGCTACAAGAAGCCTCTGCATGAGGAATTCTTACTGTCTTATTTTATGGTTGAGGAAGCTGAGCACAGCTCAGTACAGGAAATGACTTGTCCAATAATCCACAGTGAGGAAAGGCCAGGGGAAAAGTTGGCACCTCTGACCTAGACCTGGCCTCTATTTTAGGTTCCTAAATCAGTTTCCTAATTATTTCTATTCCATTTAGGTGCACAAACAACTAGTTTGTTTTCAGACAGTTAGTTGTTGACAAAAAGCCTGAGTGTTAATTATACAAAGAACCTTCAGGGGTGCCTGGGTGGCTCAGTCGGTTAAGTGTCTGACTTCTGCTCAGGTCATAATCCCAGGGTCCTGGGTTCAAGCTCCACGTTGGGCTCCCTGCTCATCAGGGAGCCTGCTTCTCCCTCTCCTTCTGCCTGCCGTTCCCCCTGCTTGTGCTCTCTCTCTGTGTCAAATAAATAAGTAAAATGTCTTAAAAAAAAAAAAAGAATCTTCAAAGCAAATGCATATTTTAGGTGGGCGTGGGGTCTGGCAGGAACTCTGAGAACCAGAAGTCAGCCTCACTGTAAGAAGGCAACAGTAGGGCCCCCCAAGGCTAGGGTTCTGGCTGGCACAGAAGGGATGCGGAAAGTTCACACCCCTGGTCTGCAGCTCGGAAAGAAGTGGGGTTTACACTTCCCTTCCTCCAATCGGGGTGTGAGTTTCTGAGAACAGTTATGATGCCAGCTGGGACAGCAGTCTCTTGCAGGAGGGGGTCTGAAATGCACAAATAGAAACCCCAAGTCTTCCTAGACTAGAATCTTGGCAATGACTCCCTTTGAAAGTGACAGGGCTGCAAGAGAGTTCATCCTTTGTATCAGCTGATGAGGAACGGAGAGCATAATTGGATATTTATTAATCTGCATTAGGGATGGACCACTTTTCAGAGCCAACCAGGGCACTCAGTACAAGCAATGAAGCAGGCAGAGCCAGACCCAGAAAAAGAAGACCGCCTCCCACCCCCTACCTCACTCTGGGTTGGCACCACTGAAGATCTCACATGGCAGTTACAAATACAGTAACATCTCAGTGCCTGAATTCAGCAAACTATTGGAAGAAATTGTGACTACCTTTGGGTTACAAGAATCAATTGCCCTGAGAGATGAGCTAGGATTTGAAAAGGAAGTAAAAAAAAAAAAAATCACTTTTTTTTTTCTGTTCTTAGTGAAGCTCAAAGCAAACAGGAAAATAATTTTTTAAAAGCAGCGAATAAGAAAAAAAAAAGATACGAGGCGGTGAAAAATGCATGAATGGCAAGAATGACTAACAGATGCCCAAAGAGTCAGTGAATTTTTTCTAGATTGAGCTCTGTCCTCTGGTGCTGAGGACATAAATGGCACAAGAAATGAAGCTCAGCTGACTAATTCTGCTTGCTTGCTTGCTTGCTGTTTAGACTCTTAGTTATTTAGAACATGTGAGAAAAAAGAAATTCTAAAAAGGCCATTTCCAACTATGAAAGGCATCTCTAGTATATTGGTGTAAAATATAAGGAAATAGTAGTGACTTTCTGTAGTAGGTCCATTACTGAAACACTGAAATATAGAGAAATAAAAGAAATTTTTCTACATGAAGGAGATGAGTGAAGAGTCTATTCCTCCTCATTTTTTCAAAACATGTAAATAAAAATATGCACGGGAATCTTATGCCCACAGTGTCTTCTTTCTTTCTCAAGGGCCAGTTTCTGGGGAGACCAGGAGAGAGAGAGAGTTGAGGTAGTGGGCATAGGGACTCGCTAGACCTCTGAGTAATCAAGCAATACATAAAAGAAAACGAGGGAATCTAGAAAATTCTACCTGGGATCAGATTTTGAGTTTATGGCTAGAGTTAGAAAAATAGTCTTCAAAACTGTGACAGACCTCAGAATCATGTGGTGATGCATTAAAAAAAAAATAGTGGAGGTCTCACCACAGACATGGAATCAGGGTCTCTGAGATCATCTTCAGCGAGTTCTCAGTTCTGGGGATGCTCACCCCAGCTGGAGAAGGCCCAGCTCGGGGGAGGATCTGAGGGCAGCAGGCCACGACATTTACACGTGAGAAGCCAAGGAGGTTAACAGACCAATGGCCTCCGGGGTCCGCACTTGCAAATCAGAAACTGACTTCTCAAGGAAAGGTAATGACCCTTCCCCAAAACAGGCCTGAAGGAAGAGAAGTCATCTTTGGTGGAGGAAACAGAGAATGGGAGGGCTCCAACATCCTAAACTAGAGCCTGGAGTCCTTAACTTCCCCGGGTGCGGGGAGTACAAAGAAGCATCACAGGAATGAGGAGTCCATGTGTCATAGGCAATAGGCGGGGAGAGGCTGGTCAGAATGGAGAAGGGCCACCTGGACCAAAGAGCAGGGGACTGGGGGCCATGCGGCCAGGGGGCCCAGGCTTTCCATTCTCCAAGAGAAACCAAAATCCTCCAACATTTAGGTGGCAACTAATATTAAAAATATGTACTTACATATATATTTACTGTATGTGTCAATACCATGCAAACTAAAAACCAAACCAAACCAAACCAAAACAAAAAACCCTATAATCTAGGGCAGTGTCTGCTCAGTGTTTGAAATCAGGCCTAAATCTATTGAGACACCCATCTGAAAAAAGTCTACTTTGACCAAGGATTCCCTTGTGAGGATGGCTGAAAACCAAGGATCAATCATCAGCAAGGGGCAAGAGTGTAATCCACATGCTCTGAGTACATATTCTCTCTCTTCTAAGACCTCTGCCCTCCAAAATCAAAAGTATCAATGTTTCTCACATCTTGTATTTTTATGGCCTCCCAGAACACAGAAGTGAGTAAATCCAGACCCTCGCATGACTTGACCAAAGGACAGTCTGCCATTAATGACTCCATGGCCAAGTTTATTCTAATTTTGCAGGTTTATCCCAGTTTACAGCTTAACAAAACCCTCAGTAGGCTTGCTGGCCTCACTGGGCTGAGTTCATCTGCTGGGTGAGCTGCAGTCAGGTTTGCTCATTTATAAGGCTGCCCTTGCTCAAAATGCCTAAATCCATAATAAATTCATCATCATCCTTACATTTCGTGGAACTTGGGCTGGTGGTCCAACAAAGACCACTGTTTCTAATTGCCCAAGATGGGAGTGGTTTGGTTGCACCCAAGTCCATTCCAAAACAAGAAGAGAGCAGAGATCATTTCCTTCTGGGGAAGGTGGAGCCACCACCCTGATCAGAAACAATGGTCAGTTTCTTTCTAATTAGAGCTTTACTACTTATAACTCACTTCAAAGAAAATAGAGGTTGGCTAGTAGATTCAATTATTTGTTCCTGCTTGAGACTGAATTCGAGAGAAATAATTGGTGGCAGGAAACTAAATGTGCTTTATTTCTCTTTTTAAAGTGAGAGTCTTCCAGAAAATGAAAAGGACTTTCTAGGTAGTTAAATGCTCTTTTCCCACTTCTGTGAAGAGATATACACAGATAGCAAAAAGAATACAAGACTATGGATTAAGATACTGACAATGGTTCTAAAAATAGGTTGTGGGGTTTTTTTTTGGTAATAAGATATATGTAGACAGATTCCAGTACAATTAGAAATGGTTTCTTTAAAATAACAGACTATTAAAAAAAGGAATAAAATAGTAAATGATAAGAATTATAGAAATTCAAGTTCATTGAATAAATGCCCTCTCTGTAAATGCATCCAATAAAAATTATAAGATAAAAATTGTGTCCCAGAGAAGTGACAGAAAGCAGACTATAAATAGCACTGAATAAACATGCAATTATGTACAGGTGTAGACAAAACTAAGAGGCCACAAGTAAAATACAAAATGCCTGTTTTAGGAGATAAAATAAGGAATGACTTTAGTTTTTCAAGTATTACTTTTTATTTCGCATCATCTGGTCAATTTCTCTCTACATATTTCTCTACATATCTATCTAAAGAGAAGAAAGAGATTCACTGTCCTAAATTTGGTTTCGACTTGCTTTTTATTTATTTCATACTTTTTAAGTGTGCCCTTTTATTATTTTTCATCATAAGGTAACAGTCTTCAGTACCTATTGCAAAACATGTGCTCATTGAGGGACTTTCAGGACCCAAGATAATTTACCAAAGGCACTTTGCTCACTAGGGGTTTTCAAGTGGGGGATTTCCTTATTCAGGTTTTTAAACATCTCTTAAACATTGGCTATTTTCTCCAACTGCCTGTTGTAGTATAGTCATCTGGTTTCCCTTTAGCATTCTAGAAGCCTTCAGAGAGATTCCTTTCAGATACTGACAGTTCCACCATAAGAGCTATTTAGAAGTAAGTTACTTGCCTAGTGTCCCAAAGAGACTTACATCCAAATCCTAGGTCTCTTTTGCCTCTCACTATTTCATCTCTTCCCCTCTAAACGTAGGGAGAGAGAAAAAAAAACACCTCTTTTTCTAAATTGAACTCTAATCTTGCCACTAGGGGTGGCAACTGCATGTCAGAGATGGACGGGAGGAGCCTTCCTTCCATCTCACAGTGGCCCTGCTGGGCTCTGTGCATCAATTTAATCTCTGCCTCCCCATCATGTTGTCTTTTATAAATTGGTGTTTTTCCCTCCAGGTTGTTACTGTTTTAAATTACATTTCATAATTTTGTTTTGGTCTAAAAACTTTTCAAGTCATTTGTGTTATAAGTAAAACCCATAAAAAATTAAAAGCCCATTTCATGTTTCTGAGGCTGGTTTAAGGAAAATTATTAAAATTAGAAATTAAATAACCGTTCTTTATTTTTCCACTGAAAATCTTCCATAGAATTCTTTATAAATACAGTGGTTTCTTTTCAAATCCTCTCTCCTTTCCCTTGTCCGTAGTTTGGAGACAACTGCTCTAAGAAATGTAGAAAAGGGGCGCCTGGGTGGCTCAGTGGGCTAAAGCCTCTGTCTTCAGCTCAGGTCAGGATCTCAGGGTCCTGGGATCGAGCCCCGCATTGGGCGGAGCCTGCTTCCTCCTCTGTCTCTCTCTCTCTCTCTCTGCCTCCTCTCTGCCTACTTGTGATCTCTCTCTCTCTCTCTGTCAAATAAATAAATAAAATCTTTTAAAAAAATGTAGAAGAAATTGCGTATGTAGTAACTGACTGCCATACCATAGACCTCAACGGTACAAATAAAAACCTACCAGAGCCATGTGCTAGAGAGAAAGAGAGAGAGAGAGAAAGGAAGGAAGGAAGACAGAGAGAGAGAGAGAGAGAGAGAGAGAGAAGCATTGCCCACAGCTATTTCTTCTACAAATATATTAGGTCTGACTCTTTTTCAAAGTCTCGTTTAGACATTTGTGAATTGTTTGGGTATTTGAAACTTACTTCTTGTAGGCATCACAGACACAACAGCTAAAAACTAGCAGACGACAAAAGGACCGCCAAGGGGGTAGAAGGAAGAGAAGCACAGAGGTGAGAGACAACAGGCAGCACCAGCGACAGGGGCTCGACGGCAACAACGAGGAGCAGCGGCGGCTCCCTCGCATCTACTGGGAGCCCACGGCTGCCGTCCAATGATCCGCTCTGTGTTCCATATAACTAGCACTCCCGCCCACACTTGATTATTCTTGCTACTACTAGGTAAGCGCTGCTAAGTGCAAAGGCACAAAAGCAAGTGTTTGCGGGAGACACACCAGATGACACGACAGACAGCCCGGAACTTTCTTGAAGAAGACAAGTGTGCTATTGGGCAAGCGGTGGGTGCAAGGCAGGATTTGGTGTAACTGAATTTAAGAGTCATGTTTAGAGGGACAAAATGGAATATGCACTATAAAATGGAGACAGTGATTATCTAAGTGACAGGGTTATGTCAGATTTTTTTCAGAAGAAAGAATTATTTGTCTGCATTAATAAATTTATTTAATAAATCTTAAATTTCTTCATCTCCTAGGCCAATATTATATGTAAACATAATACACAAATATTTAACTTATTACAGATGTTATAATAATATTATACAGACATATAATAATATTACAGACGTTTTAATACGCGTGTGTGTGCGTTCTTTCAGAAAAACAAAGTGTCCTTGGTGCTTTAAATACGTGTCTCTGGCAAAGATCTTAGGTTAAACAAGTGTAACTCCCTCTGGCCTTTGATAATTTTGCTACAGTTACTGGTACTGCTGTCCCAAGAACTGAGAGATTTTCCAAGCAACCAACACTGCAATAATGCAGTGGTTAAGGACAGGAAGAAAAGAGTGTGGTCTGAGCTGTACAAATAGTTCGATTTTGAATCTTAAATTTTCTCCAAGAGTTTCTAAAGGAACCCAAATATTGTACATTACTTCCCAAAGAGCCAGTGAAGTCGTCCCCCCCCCCAATCATAAGATGGTTCCAGACACCACTGCGTTTCTCCTTTCAACTTTTGGTGTAGTCTGGAAACCAGGTGCCAACCAACAAACTGCCCTGCACTTTGGAAATAGGTCTAAATCCTGTCCCAGCTCTGCCACTTACACCAGCTGTGTGATCTCGGCTGATCTACTGGAGCTTTCCGGCCTCCATTTCGCCATCTGTGAACTGGAGATGAAGAAGGCATCTCCCTCCCCCTGCGGCTGCTGTGACAGCTGCCTGTCGTGGCATTGATACGCGGGCCCATCACGGTGCTCGAGACTTGGGGTCGGTCCCAATAAAATGAAAATCCACAGACTCTCGGGGCTTTTGGCACGCAGATGACCCGAGTCTCTTGAATTGGCCACCAAGCCGGCAGCCGTACGCTTGGGACTCTCGCTCAGAGGGGGCTGCGGCCCAGGCTTCCAGGCCAAGTGCAGGCGCGCGGGGGCGTGCGCGCCCGGAGCAGGTACCACCGCTGGAGCCGCGGGCCCGGTTCCCCCGCGGCGTGGGAACAGAAGCCAGCACGGGGGTGCGAGCGAGGAAGGCTGCAAGAAGAAGAGGGAGGGCGGGAAGAGAAGGGAAGAGAGGAGAGGAGAAGAGAGAGGAGAGGAGAAGAGAGAGGAGAGAAGAAGAGAAGAGAGAAGAGAAGAGAAGAGAAGAGAAGAGAAGAGAAGAGAAGAGAAGAGAAGAGAAGAGAAGAGAAGAGAAGAGAAGCCGAGACAGTGACTTACAGTCTTAAGGAGAAGTATTCCCGGAAGGGAAACAAGAACGGTTTCTTTTTCTGGGTGGTGATAAGAAGGTAAACAAGCCTCCAGAGGCGCATTCAGCCGCAAGGTAACTTTTCCAAGAAAACGCTTTGGTTTCAAGCCCCAAGTGTTCCCCACTGCCCGGGGGCCGCTTTCTCCCCTAGATCTGAGAGCGAGGGGGAAATGCGCGCTAGGGGCCGGACGCAGAGGGCGCGGGCTGGGTCGCCGCGCTGCTCCCGAAGACCCCCTCCTCTCCCGGCCCGGTCCGCGGCCCGCACAAGCGTCCCCGGGGCGGGGCGCCCGGAGGAAGCGGCTCCCAGACCCTGCGGGCAAGGAGAAGCCGCGCAGCCCATGGTCCGCCCGCTGCCCGCCCCGCGGGAGCCGACTCACCAGACACCGGACGGCCCAGGTCGCCCACATGGCTGTGGAGCGCTCCGCCGGAGGGCCAGCGCCTCTGCACCTGCGGGCGCGGCCGGCCACCAGCCCCGGGAGGAGTGCCAGCCGCGTGGCCCCTCCCCGAGCCCCGCCGGCGCGGGAGTGAGCTCCCCGCCCGGCCCGCCCCGGCCGCTCTTCTCGCTCCCCGGAAGTCTCCGCGCACCTGCGCGGGCTCCGCGGCTGGGCCCGGGGCCCGGGACGCAGGGCGAAGCCCGGCCGGGGAGCACCCGGGGGGGCGGGGCGGTGGAAGGTGCGCCTCGGAGGGCGCAGCGCGTCGCGGGACCGGGGAACCGGCGGGGGGGGGGGCGGCCAGGCTTCGTTGCACAAACGGGCATTCCCCGTGCGGAGGCGTTTCCGCGGGCGGCCGGCGGGCGGGGTTCAGGTGAGGACGCCGGGAGCCGGCTCGCTGGCCTCCGCACACCCTGGGGAGAGTTGCGGGCGCCCCTCCCGCCGGAGCCCGGGCCGCTCGCTGGGAACGTCCGGGGAAGACCCGGCCTCGCTCAGCTCGCGGGCTGTGGCTGCGCCCGGAGGCTCCGGAGAGCCCCGAACCCGTGTACCAAGTGACAGTCATCCAAGAAGAGGTTCAGACGCTGCGCTCCGGGGATCCTGAAGAGGGGGCATCCCTTCACCGGTATCACTCAAGAGGAGGACAAAGCTAACTAGTTAGGACCCATCACGCAGCTCCAGCCGCAAGAAATGTTCGCGATGACTTCCCCTCCTTTGTTACTCATTTCCTGGCCAATTTGGGTTTTTAAAAAAGTTGTAATTCTTTAGTACTTGGGTGAACGCCGCTCGAAGCCACTATTGTTTTGGAAAAATAGACCTGTCTGTTCAGATGGTTTTGCAAGAATTTTACAGAAGGGAAGTTTGTATAATGACACCGCTAAGTGTGATTCTGAAAGCAGTTCCCAGGCCTGGCAAGAGTGAAGTCCTCAGGGCTTCTTTACCACCCCCCTCAAGCTCTGAGCCACAGTCCGTGCCTCTTGCCTTTGGCCCACTCCCTCCACTAGCCAGGCTTCTTCTTTGTTGACGTTTTCTTTTGGAAGATTATTCAGGCCCCCAGAGCCTGGGTTAGGTCACACTCCTGGGGGCCTTCACTCACCTTAGAGTTTGCACTGCACTTAAGGCCCAGGTTTACAGGTGTGGATTTGCTTGTTTCTGCCTCGCCTTCCAGTTTATTATTAATGAGTCCTGCCCAGACCCTGGTGGGCCAGGCCCCTTCCTACGCTACTGTTCCCACACTGAAGAAACACAGAAGTGAGTGCGGGTGGGAGTTGGCAAAAAGGGGACTCTTAGCAACTTTTCTGTATATCCAAAACCATTCTTAAATTAAAAATTCATTGAAATAAAAAATACCATAAAAAGAAGGAAGGAGGGAGGAAAAAAGCAGAGAGAAAGAGAAAGAGAGGAAAATTGACAAAATTAGCATCTCCTGAGTGTGAATTATGAGCCAGCAACTTTCACAAATGGTTTTCCCTTACTTAATATTGATCATTTTAGTCTAGGGAGATGGGTGCTTATTAAACTAACTTTGCAAATAAAGAACAGTAGCCAAAAATGTTTAAGCAACATTGGCAAAGTCGGTTAGTTAATCAATAGCAGAGCCAGGAATTAAACTTAGGTATTTTTGCTCCTGGGCCCTGCTCTCTCTATCCACTCCCCCCTCGTCACCTGCCCCAGCAACTACCCTCAGCTTCAGTGAGATAGTAATAGGTGCTTTGTGGGGGAGACATTTGTTTCATGGTCAAATGATTTTAGAATATTCTAGATCCTAAAAATTTAAACAGGTCTCTTATCCAAGATTTCTCAGAACCTTTACTATGCTAATATCTATTGTCTAAGAGGGGGATATGATACAGACTGTTGCCCACACTTGTTTGTCCTCTTTAGGGGATCCTTTCAGGAACACCTGCTGAATGAACACCTCACAAATGCTGGTGCTCTAGAGAAAACCGTTTGGACATTTCTTTTTTTTTTTTTAAGATTTTATTTATTTATTTGACACACAGAGAGAGAGGTCAGATCACAAGTAGGCAGGGAGCCTGATGCGGGCCTCGATCCCAGGACCCTGAGATCATGACCTGAGCCGAAGGCAGAGGCTTTAACCCACTGAGCCACCCAGGCGCCCCGTTTGGACATTTCTAAAGGTTATTTTTATTTTAACAACACATTCCTAAGGGCCTCCAAGCCTTCAAGGCAAAGAAATGCAATTTTAATAATAGAATTTCAGGCCCTCTACCAGATGTGAGAGATATTTTGGACAATCATCCTGGTTTTACTCAAACCATACCATATAGGTTAAAGCTTGTTTCTTCCCCTCTAAAGGTAGCCTTGCCACTCAACGTCTCAGGCTGAGTAACATTTCAACACATATCTGATTATATAAAAAACTGGGGGGAAGAAAACCTTCCATACCTTTTTCCCACCAAAACTACTTTTATTCTTTCTCCCCATGGACCTGATGTTTTAAAAATTGCTGTCAATCAAATTGCTCTTACTAAATAGCAGTAAGTTGATTGTAATAATTCTCAACCGTAGTGAGGACCCGTGATTCTTTTTCTACATGATTTCTCCTTTTTCCTAGTAACAGCACTTCTAAGTTGCCTTTAGAAAAATTGCCGCTCTGTCTTCTTTTCAACCATTTGGTGTGGGTGACTGTGTTAGTCAGTGTTCTCAGGAAAAACAGAAAAACAGAAGCAAGAGGAGATAGCTATCTAGTGAGAAAGAGATGTATTTTAAGGAACTGGTTTATGTGACTATAAAGCCTGGCAAATCCGAAATCTGCACAGTAAGTTGGCAGGCTGGGGACTCAGGGAAGAAGGGCAGTTTAAATAGAAAGGGAGTCTGCTGGCAGAATCCACTCTCTCTCAGGGTAAGACCTTCAACTGATTGGATGAGGCCCACCCACATGAAGAGCACGGTTTTACTCAGTCTATGAGTTTAAGTGTTAATTGCATCTAAAAATACCTTCCCAGAAACATCTAGAATGGCACCAAATAGTTGAGTCCTGTAGTCTTGCCAGGTTGACACATAAAATTAACCATCCTCGGGCCTGTGTGTGTATGTAAGTGGGAGGAGGGAGTAGACAGGGAACTCCGTTTGGCTAAGCAGCCAGCCCATCACATTCTGTCGGCAAGAGCTCTGTGACCTTTGCTGAAAACAGTAGGACACAAACACTTTTTCTTCTCCGCTGGATTTGAAGTGGGAATACATTACGTACAGAACTGATGTGGTTGTGAAGAGAGTTTGTGGGCCTGCCAGGGCTGAAGGCAGTCAACTCCTGCTGAGCGGAAACCCTGCCGAGTGGCAGAGCCTGGTCGTGTCACTTGAATCCTGGATTGATTGGGTCCTCAAATGGAACCTTGGATCACCTAGTTATCCAACTCCATACATTCTCAATGCTTGCTTAAGCCAGATTCTCGCAACTAAAAGAATCCTGAATGACGTATCATCAGAGCTTATGATCAGCATAAGAAGTCCTCTGGTACCCAAATGAGTTGTTAGAAATTAACTGTTACATTATCGGCTGCAAGTCAGGATAATGGCCTAAAGAAGTCTATGGAGATGGCTCAAGATCTAGACCTTCCATGCCACCGAAGCACTACCAGTAGAGGGCGCCAAATACCACACCAGTCAAGTGACCAGCTTGACCATCGTTTCTATCAATTAATAGAAATATATTTTGGTTCTTGGACGAGGGAAGAAAGAGGTAATCCGTGAACCTGATCACAGGGACATTTTCATCTCCCTGAGAACGCATTAGGTCTTACAGGGTTAAAGAAAAAACAGAGGAACAGCCCTGACACCCTCAATGAATAACAGTTAATACTTTGGCAAGGTCCTTCCTAAATGAGGTGTGAAGGTTGCTAATTAGGGGTCAAAGTTCAGATGGAAAGCAAGGCAAGTTAAATGGCTTGCAGCGCCTTTCCGACACTGCTTCCTGTAGGGATGTGCTCCCCGGCCTGAAAGCGCAGCTCAAGGCAAAGTGCTCGGAGCCCCGGGAGGAACAGAGCTGGAAAGCTTGACCGCGGAGACGTGGAGCGTGGTGTTCAGGCTCCCAAGTTCTCCCACTGAGAACCGTGGTCTCCTAGCCCACCTCTCGAGCAAGAACCTGAAGACTGGGTTAAAGAACGGTTAGACAGTACTAGCCACGATGTTGGAGCAGGCGGGCCTCCAAGGGGCTGGAGAAGGAGCTCCTCCGCAGGTCCGGGTTCATGATGCGGTGGCTGGGGACAGTCGCCCCTGCTGTTTCTGCATAGGGACGCCCCGAAGGCGCACGTGAGAAGCCTGCTGGCCCGTGGCAGAATAGGGACCGCTTTCCAAGAGGGGCCGATCTGGGGGAGTGGGGACAAGACGACGAGATCTAAGGCTGACGTGAAGGCAGTGTTTCTCAAGCCTCTGTCCTCCTGCCGATTCTGGGGTTCACTTGTCCTGTTATTTAACTCTATACGTTTTAAAATCAACTACCTTGGTTTCTGAAGTGATTTTATTTTGAAAACAAAATATTGTATTGTAATATCACCATAAATGGAAAATCAGCATTCCTTACCAAAGATAGAGGGTAGCCATAAAAATAAATCTAACTATTGAAATAAAATATTTGCCTGCGCGCCTCTAGAAGTTGTTTTCCAAACGAGCCCCTGGTGAGGCCACAGTACTTGTGGAGAAGTTGCCTGAGGGAGCAGAAGGGCCTTCGGTCTGCTTTGGCCTTCCTGCCTGCCCTTGGGTGATGCCCTAGCAAGACCAGCGGTCTGGGCCTCCCGGGGAGGCTGGGAGGGAGGCAGGGAGGAGCAGGAGCAGGAGCCACACAGGTGTCCTGCAGCGTGGGGGGAGGGGCGGTCATTGCACTGCAGGGGTGGGGGTGGGGGGAGCCTCTACCAGGCACCGCCTTTCCCTGTTAGAGCTGCTGAGTCAGCTTAAAGGAGCCGGTGGGAGGGGAAGGGGACCGCGAGTGCGGCAGGGACAGCGGGAGAACCCGTGGGGGTTGGAGGAGAGAGCTTTGGGAGGGGTGCGGGGAGAGGGCTGGAGGCCAGTCTAGAGCACACATCACTTGCGCGGAAGGGAGAAGTAGCTGGTTTGCTGCAGAAGGCGGTCTTAGCCAACGAATGCAGAACAGAGACAAGGACAGGCCCGGGGATTTCAGTCCTTGTTACTTCGCTAACTGGGAGAAGCTTTGCCTAACATTTAATCTTTCTCGGCCTCAATTTATCATAAGCCATCTGAGTGGCAATGATTTGTCTGGGAATTGGTCTTGCCTTTTGTAATTTCACTTCCTTTTATTTTTGCAATTTGCAAATGGTCCACTCCAGACCCTGTGGGTTGCGAATAAGTTTATAGGTGACAAGGTGTGCGAGCCCTGCCCATGGTTACCAGTATCATTGCCTTTTGTTTCCTGATCAGATGTGGNGCCCCCCCCCCCCCCCCCCCTTTCCCCCCCCCCCCCCCGCCATAAATAATGCACCCATTCAGACAGGCCCAAAGTTTTCCCGAGAAGCTAAATGTAAGCTGCACGCTCAGTCTGTGCTCTCTGGGTCATGCACGTGTTCAATTCCACCAAATGGGTATCGATGAAGAAAAGAACAAATATCTTAATGATCTGATTTGTGAGGTGCCTAAATGATTATTATAAAATAGTTCAAAATGATAAGGAGAAACGGTCCCCAAAGGGACAGATAGGATTTAAAATTGTTTTAAATTTCCGAGCATCCCCTCCTGCCATATACATGGCTCCTTCTAGGAAGGATGGTTCTCTGGAAACGCTCATGATTGTCACGTGGTAGGATTCTGCTTGTTTGGAGGGGCTGGCCTTGCATGAGAAGGTGCTGGGAGGTTGACAGTGAGGATGAGGATATTTGGCGGGGAGAGATGGGTCAAGGTAGCAGTCAGGGAGGTGATATTAATGTGAGGTCAGGAGAATGACTTAGGGAAAGACTTGCCCAATTAGGTGTTTTTTGTTTTTTGTTTTTTTCTTTTTGCCAAAGAAAGACTGTACACTGAGCCCTGTTTGATGGGTCCTCTCTCTGTGGAGAGTCACAACATGCTTGGTTGGACTGGATTTCTTATCAAAGAGTGAAGGGGCCAACAGAAGCATGGATCAAAGGGACAGTGGACCCCAGAGATTTATGTACACATATCAAGAGAGGCCTGGCTCAGAGAACTTGGCCCTATCTGCCTTTGGAAGTTCTCCGAGTGCATTAAAGCCAGGCGAAATTCAACACAGATATCAAAGTGGGTTGGCAAAAACTGTGGGGTATCATAAGTGTTAAAACTTCAGCGCAGAATCTCATTTGGGGCTAGTGTCAGGAATCTTTATTGGAGGCCCCTCATGGGCGTTCTAACCCATTCCCAGCCTCAGACCCACAGCCACAGAATCTCAGGGTGGGAGAGACCAATGGGACTCCAGCGTGGCCCTTCCCATTTGCATCCAGCCTCTGCTCTGGGGCCCCAGGCTTGGCTGGAATCCTTCCAGCGCTAGCTCTCACTGCCTCCTGAGCTGGCTCATTCCATCTGAGAACGCTTTCCAATGGTTGGAAATTTCTCCCTGACGTTATAGCTTCCTGGAGTTTGACAAAGGTTTGCTCTACATCATTATCCAAAGAGCACCACCTAGAGTCAGAGCTGGACCAGCTCCATGAAACACCGCTGCTAGTATCCTTCCTTCAACGCCAGGTTGGAAGACGCGTTTTTACCATCCCAAACCCCTTCCTTCGCAAACCCATGTTCTTGAGACTTTTTTTCCATCCAGGCTACAAGGACAACCTGACTTCCGGGTCTTAGTACACTGGGGGAGACCGATGTTGACAGCAGCCTTCCCATGGAGGAAAGATATGAGCCAATAGATATTCCCTACCCCCACCCCCGGCTTTGAAATCCCCTTGGAATCTCCAAGCCATCCAAAGGGTTTATCAAAATTCTTTAAGATTTTTCTTCCAATGTATTTTTACTTAAACCCTGAAAAGGGGAGGTTGGGAGGAACTGTTCGGGGAGCTGGGAATTGTGAAATGAAACAAAAATGAGGTATCACCCGTAGTAACATTGAATACTCATGGAGTCCTGGGGGCCTTGGGGGGAGGGGTCTTTCCCTACCTGTTAACTCACCCAAACCTCCCAGCTACCTCATGAACCAGGTCCTGTGACCATCCGAGTTCACGGGAGCAACTTGTAGCGACTTGCCCAGAGCGACGTGGTTACTAAGGGTCCGAGAAAAATCTCTTGAAGTCCCTGCTGAATCCACTTCCTCTTCAAAAAAGTTACAGCAATGGCCTTATGATTGAGACATAAACTCCCTGAGGAAGTGTCAACACTGATTGTTTTGCTGTTCTGTTGAACACATGGTTTCCTGTTGATTAAGGTCACACATTTATCATTTTATTTGCTTAAATTTTAGGCTTTATTTACTAAGACCACAATTCTGTGAGCTAAGGGAACTCTTGATTGTGCTGAATAATTCGATCAAGTAAGAAATTTTGCTGTGTTTATATCCCCCTTTCCCTTCTAAAACTCACAGCCCTTGGTTGTGCAAATTGTATTGAAATAAAGACTCAACTAAGGTTGTGTGGCCATAACTCCCTCCTCTAACTCAAAGCTTTCCAAACCTTAATATGAGTGTAACTCACCTGGCAATACTATAAAAATTCAGATTCTGGGGGCGCCTGGGTGGCTCAGTTGGTTAAGCGTCTGCCTTTGGCTCAGGGCATGATCCCGGAGTCCCAGGATCGAGTCCTGCACGGGGCTCCCTGCTCAGTGGGGAGCCTGCTTCTCCCTCCCTCTGCCCCTCCCTGCCACTCCTGCTCGCTCACTCTCTCTCTCAAATAAATAAAAAATCTTTAAAAAAAGTTCGGATTCTGATTCAGTAGTTCTGAAGAGGACTGTGAAATCCTGATCCACAGATAAAAACAAGCTGAGTCTACTTTTACCATTTTGGCTAGTCGTCTTATTATTCGAGTACCTCTTTTATGGTATTAGGTGGAGTATCTAGAAAATGAACAAACTAAATGATGTTATACTAAATTAATAAATGTATTTCTATCCAGTTTCCATTTACCTTAATATTATATGACTCAGGCCAAAGTTTTACTTAGCAGAAACGTGCCTGCCTTGACTCTATAAATACGTTGTTCCTATCAAGAAAAAGCAAAAGCAAACCTACTTCATTTTTAAACAGACTGAGCTTTTATTTCTGTGAACAGTAAGAAAACTGGCCAGAAGCCTGCTGATTCCCTCAGCCAATCAGAATAATGTGACCATAAATGTCCAAAAATTCCCCCCTCAGTGAATCTCTGCCTTCTTTATTTCTGTCGTTGGGGATGTGTATCTTGTTCTGTGCCACAAACTCTGCCTTTTATGTCTTTATTCTTCTCTTCTAAAACGAGGAAGGAAGGAAGAAAGAAGGAAGGAGGGAAGGAAGAAAGGAAGGCAGGAAGGACAGAACGAAGGGAGGGAGAGAGAAAGAGAGAGAAACAGAGAGAAGCAAAGAAAACCCAAAAACAAACAAACAAACCAACAAACAAAAACTGAGCTCAGGGGGCGCCTGGGTGGCTCAGTCAGTTAAGCATCTGCCTTCAGCTCAGGTCATGATCCCAGGGTCCCAGAATCAAGCTCCACATCAGATTCCCCTGCTGGGGAGCCTGCTTCGCCTGCTCCCCCTGCTTATGCTTTCTCTCTCTGTCAAATAAATAAATAAAATATCATAAAAAACAAAACAAAACACCCAAACCCTAAGCTCAGTAGAATCTCTCATCTGAAAGTCCATTGTCTTTTATGTTAAAAGGCATTAATGTACATGCAGCTTTTGATCACTTTGTAATAATATCTAACACATTCAGAGCACTTAAAATGAGCCTGGTACTCTTCTAAGGGCTTTATAAATATGCTTTCATTTAATGCTCACACAAATCCTTCGAGGCAGGCCTCCTTGTACCCGCTGCAGAGATGCGGTGACTGAGGTCCCGAGCCGCTAAGGGACCTCATCAGGGGAGTGAGTTGCAGAGCTGGTGTCTGAACCTAGACAGTGAATTGCTTCTTGCATTTGACAAGGGGCCACGTTCTTCCTGAGCCAGCACGTGCTTACTAACTGGGCATTCACTTTTACAAACCCTGTGTTGTGCAGGATCTCATTTAATTCTGACATCCACACCTATGAGAGAATTACTTTTCTTACTCACATGTGCAGGTAACTGGATCGAGTTCCCGAGGCAAGTAAGAAACCGAAGTCTGTCTGTCTGTAAAGCTGGTGTTCTTTGCACAACATCTTGCTATCTCTACTTTCTTAGTGATCAAAACAGTTGGTCTCATGCTTTTTTTTTTTTTTTTAAAACAGAGAGCCAGTCTGAAAGCTTTGCAAAGTACAACCCAGAATCCTGCACATACCAGTATCACTAACACTCTCTGGAACAATCTAATCTGGCTTCTAATTTTCTCTCTGCCAACAGACCCTGCTCCTACTTTGATGGTGTATCATCTTGCCCTTGGCTTATGCTGACTTCCTCATGGCCCGCCTCCCCACACCCTGTCCCCTCCCTTTCACCCAAACCGTCCCTCCGGAAGGACCTTCTTCCTCCACTTTGACAGTCCAGCTCCCACTTTCCCCATAAAGCAAAATCAAAAACCCGGAGCCTTCCCTGACTGGCTTCTGCCCATCATGACCTTTCCAAACTTAGAACTTTCTCAGCACTCTCAAGGAGTGAATGAGACCGATTTTCCTATTTGGAGTCCCCCCAAAATATCTCTCTCTTGAAAAATTTATGCTTCAGATAAATCCATATGGACTTGGAATTGAACTACTCCACTCTTACTCATCACTGCCCCCCAACTACCCTTGACTTTCCAGATACTGATCAGGAAGTGAGTCGCTTGAAAAGAGGCCATTATCTTCCATGGTCTTTGAATGGATGCTTTGAGCTTAAGTCTGGATCTCAACAATTCTCCTTAGTTAAATAAACATTTATAAGCACCTATGTTGTGGTGTGAACTGAACCAGGCCCTAGGAATATCGGTGAGCAGGACAGGGATGACCCCCCTCCCTGGGGTCTACAGGCCAGTGTAGACAACACAGTACAGTGGTTACAATAGTCAACCCAGGCCTCTTGTTGCCTGGAGAAACGTTTCTCTTCTTTGGTTCCCCAGACAATCATGTTGGGGTTCGCTCCTTCCCTGAGGCTTCACCCTGGTTATGTCTGATGCCTTGCTGCTTACCTAGTGCCCTCAGTCTTAGGTTTACACTTATAGGGCGCCATTTGTAATTTTTTCCCACCTCCCACTTATTACCTCAAACTCTTCAAGGGTCTAAAACTAAGCTCTTCACTTTCCATTCTAGATTAGAAGGGAGAGGAAATTGGAAGCTGTGAAGAAAATAAAAGATAAAATGAAATTTCAAGTGGAAAGAGGTCCACGTTGGACTTTGGGTCCATCTGGCCACTTTCTGAACCCACAGACTTAGCACCAGTGCTGTGGTTCTTTTGTGTCTGTCCACCTTCATAATTAGGTTGGAAGCTCCTTCAAGGCAGAGAATGCACCTTCTACCATTCTGTATTTCCAGGGATTACTCCAAAGTCTCACAGGAGCTCTGTACGCATGTGAGGAACTGTGTGACCAGGACACAGAGCCAGAAATGGCCTTTGCGGTTTTTGTATGGACTCATCTGACATTGGATGGTGGAATCAGGACTAGACAGCTCACAAATTACAAAGTCAAACTTCTTTAACCTTTTCTCATTGAATGGAGTTTGAATTTTGTCCTGATTTTTAAAAAGATTTTTTAAATTATTATTATTTCAGAGAGAGAGAGGGACAGCACAGAGGGAGAGGGAGAGGGAGAATCAGGCTTCCCGCTGAGCAAGGAGCCCAATGTAGGGCTCGATGTCAGGACCCTGGGATTATGACCTGAACCGAAGACAGACGCCTAACCTACTGAGCCACCCAGGGGCCCTGTCCTGACTTTTGATAGACAAATCAAAACCGTTACATCCATGCTGTCCTTCTCTGTCCCTCAGGGATGGCAAACATGTTCAGAAAAACAACAACAGGCTCGTCATCAACAATAGAAATGCAGAGAGAGAAAGACAGACAGACAGACAGACAGAGAGAGACAGAGAGACATTAGCCTCAGCTTGAAGCCCTCATGTTTGCTTTCTTGTTTGTTTGTTTTTTTTAAACTAGGGTTACTCCTACCTACACTAACCAGAGCTTAATATCATCCCAAGATGAGTAGCCTACATCTTAAGGGTTCTTGACAATTATTTAGCCAGTCTGTCATCCCTTCTGAATGCTGGCGTGTTCCCGTGAACATCTCTCTTTGAAGTCAGCAGGCATCTGGGCCGTGATGAATCACAAGACCTGGCTTCCTTAGGACACAGGGCTGCCAAAGCTCTCCCTGCTGCAGAGCCTGGAAACTCGCTGACTCCATTTTTTCCTTCCCTTTATTTGGGCTCCCGAGCCCCTCCCCCCACCCCCCTCCCCCACACCAGTGCCATGCATTAGCCCCAGCTTCCCAGCTGCTAAAAACCTATGGCGTGAATGGTGCTTGGTGTTTCAGCCTTGCCGACAGAGGACCCTGTTCCGAAACGTAGAACAAGACGGGATCATTGATGCCTTTCTTCCCGAAGCCCACGGCTGGGTGCACACCCATTCTTTACTTCTTTTTTCCTCCCTGCCTCCACTCGTCCTCCTTTTTCCTCCAGTAAACAGAGCAGACAGGGGGACGACTGGCTCCTTGTGGCCGTAGATCTGGACAAGGGGAGCCCTGTGTGCACACGTGTTTTCACAGAGGTTTAGGGGCACCCGGACCTCCTGGGACTGAAACCTCCGTCTGGAGGAGCCACGCTTCCCTGCCCTGCCGGCTCCCTTGTAGTAAAGTCTCTCCCCGCTGTTCTCTTACGGAACAGGGCAGGATTCTGGGTGCAGAAGGTGGGATGGCCAAATGCAAACAGAAGTGGCTTAGTAAACAGGGTGAGGGACAAGAGGAGCTCTCCAGGTCACCCTGAAAACCAACTTCAGTTTGCTTTTCACTTGGTTTATAACTCCGAAGGTGTAGGTCTACAGAGACAACTTTTTCATCTTTCATTTTGTGAACCTGCCACGTTCAAGTTCCTCAGCTAGAATGCTGGNTTTTTTTTTTTTTTTTTTTTAGCTTTTTTAATAAGGCAGCCCACCAAAGTACCAATTCTCTAGGGGCCAAAGATGCAAGGAATGTATTTTCTCCATTGGGGTCTATGGGAATACATTTTGCTGCTCATCCAAAGGAATCTGGGAGATGTGGGCAAAATTCCTTAAACTAGATGTAAGCATCTCGAATAATGTAAACATCTTCCACAAACATGGTATTGGTTTAAGCCTCTGAGAGGGTCTAACAGTGTTGTTGTTGTTGTTTTTTTAAGATTTTATTTATTTATTTGACTGAGAGAGAGAGATCACAAGTAGGCAGAGAGGCAGGCAGAGAGAGATGGGGAAGCAGGCTCTCCGCTGAGCAGAAAGTCCAATGCGGGACTGAATCCCAGGACCCTGAGATCATGACCTGAGCCGAAGGCAGAGGCTTAACCCACTGAGTCTCCCAGGTGGCTAACAATGTTTAATAAAAGAAATAAGTATTCAATATTCAACTCTCAACTCTACCCAGTAGCCGGAGAGTTCCATTTTGCTTTATTTCGTGAAATAGTTTCAAGGATTCTGTTCAAAATTTTCTTTCTAGCATAGCAGCTTCATTAAGAATATACATTTTGAAATGTCAATAGAATATAATTCCTTTGGCTTAAAATTCCAGTCTGAATCTTTAACATATATTTTTAAACGATACAATACAGTATCACTGAATTGTTTTTCTTGATAGACAAGATTTGTTACAGACATGTTAGTTGCTTTCAAATCACTGAAAAAGAAGTGGATTTTAGCTATGGAATTACAGAATTTGAGAGCTAAAAAGCTTGAATTAGATCAGTACACTGGGACAGCTATTTAAATGTGATTAATATACTACCTTTCTCCATTTTGCATGACTCTCGAAATGGACCAATATGTTGAACTCAACCCTATCAACCCCTTTGTTTGAGACTAAATATGGCACCCCCATCTTTACTCTGGCCTAGTAATAATATCACTTATTAATATATTAGTTACATATTTTCTATAATGCATTATATAATTGCTATATTTAATTTATTATAATTCATAGTGATAATAATCTGTGATAGTCTTTTTTTTAAAAAAGATTTTATTTATTCATTTGACACAGAGAGAGAGATTACAAGTAGGCAGAGAGGCAGGCAGAGAGACAGGGAGAGCAGGAAGCAGGCTCCCACCATGTGCCAGGCACTATTCTACGCCTTGGAGAGGCAGTAACGAACAAAACAGAGAAACAGTGCCTACTTTTATGCAGCTTACAATCTGAGGGAGAAGCAGGCCTGGCCCCTGCTCCTCGAGCCTGGAGTCTGCAGGCTGGTTTTCCAAAGGCTGTCCTCTCTCGCTCTGTGTCCCTTCCTACATTCACCCTGCTTTACTGCCTGAGATCCTTGACTCAGCAAAGCTCAGGGAGACCAGGGATGACAGGAAAATGTTGTCCTGTCTCATCTGTAATGAGTCAAAACCAGAAACACCTTCAGTATTTTTAGTTTCCTAAAAACAAAACAAAACAAAAAAAACAACAAAAAAAACCCCCACAGACCTGGTGTCATTCTCATCTCCTTTGGAGAGGAGACTTCTCCTGCCTCTGATTTATCAACCTCCCTTATTATAAATTTAGCAATCTTCTTCACAAACCTTCACAAACACAAAGATCTGTGTTCAAATGTTCGAAGATTTAAAAATGGAAAGGCGGTACGACTATTGGCTCTCGCTCGGTAGTTGCCTTTTTTTTTTTAAACTGATGACTTAAAAAACTTTAATTTTGATTTCAGTTGGTAACTTATTTATTTATTTTTTTAAAAAACATTTATTTATTTATTTATTTATTTATTTATTTATTTATTTATTTGACACAGAGCGAGAGAGAGAGAGAGATCACAAGTAGGCAGAGAGGCAGGCAGAGAGAGAGAGGAAGAAGCAGGCTCCCCATCTCAGCTCAGGACGCTGAGATCATGACCTGAGCCGAAGGCAGAGGCTTTAACCCACTGAGCCACCCAGGCGCCCTCAGTTGGTAATTTAATGTGATACTAATGCAATCTGTAATAATAGTTAAATGCACTGAGCACTAATTACATGCTAGACATCGCACTAAATAATTTGCATTATCTCACTTCATTGCAAAATAACCCTAGCATTTTCCCCACTTTAAAGAGGCAATTTTGGAAAAAAAAAAAAAAAGATGCAATTTTGAGAGGTGAAATAAATTGCCCAGGGTCACAAAGCCAGCAGGTTGTTGATCTGGGGTTTGAAATGAGCTCAGCCAACTCCAGAGACTGAGCCCTAGACCACATATAACCCTCTGCGTTCTGTCCCAGAAAGTTACCCTGCTCCTGGCAATCACAGGGAATATTATTTCAAGGTGGGGGGGGGGACATTCCACGACATTAGAGCATTGGTCAGCTTCCCAAAAATGCTTCTTAATTAGGAGAGAGATTTCATTTTACCAGTCTTAAGTGAGCCATGAATGCCAAGGTCAATGGTCAGGTGGAATTTACGAAAACATTTTTATTACTTAATAACCATTAACTAATCTATCCGGCTATCAGAGGAATTCATTTTGAAAAAGACCACCAACACTTAGTAAGTTATGCTCAATGGCAATTGCTTTTCCCATATGTTCGAAGTAGTTGGGTAGGACATTAGTTTTCATCTGATTTCTAGTACATAAAGCATAAAGCAAGGATAAAGTTCAAAGTGCAAATTCTTTGGACATCTATTTATGGGGAAAAGGCCAAGAACATTTTTCTCTCTGCTAAGGGTTTCCTAAATAGGGGTCTTGAGAGTCTGTTTCTTTACGAGAGATTCAAGCCAAATGAAATAGTACTTTAGTCAGGCTATATTTACAGTTCATCTCAATGCCTGGTTTGGTCCCACTTTGGAAGTTTAACAAAAATTGATAGCTCAAAAGGTCCATGTTTATGTAAATATGCAAAAAGTACAGGTAACTGTGCGTGTATGTGCATATAAATTTGGTTACATTTGGCCTGACAAAAACGAGGCTGCCCGGTGACTTTGGTTCAAAAGTGAAAATGAACACAGATTTTATTCAAATGTCTGCAAATTATTAGGGACCACTTGAGGTTCACACAGGTCATGCACTTTGTACCGGAAGAGAGAACAGTCCATGTTAGGGAGGCTTTGGGGGCACACTGCCTCAAACCCATGAGCACTTGCTAAATCGATGAGCCAGGATGACACGATTTATTTCTCTTTAGAAAGGGCTGGAAAGGGAGAGAGTACCTGGGTGGCTCAGTGGGGTAAGCATCTGACCTGGGATCAAGCCCTGCCTGGGCTCTCTGCTCAGCGGGGAGTCTGTTTCTCCGTCTCCTCTCCCATTTTGTGCTCCCTGTGGCTATCTCTGTCTCTCTCTCTCAAATAAATAAAAATCTTTTAAAAAAATGCAAAAATGGAAAGGGGGAGGAAGACACAATTTTCTAATAAGAAGGTGTTCTTTTTGCTGTGAACTCAATGAAAGGTGTCACAATTTCCTCCCAACAATCTCTGGGGGTGCCCTGTCACTCCTCATTAGGACATCCACCCCACTTCCTGTTTCTCTCAAACCTGTTCAGATGGCAATGACCGGGAGGTCGAGAGGAACGGGGATCCAGTAGACCAAGGCAGGGATCTCAAGGGTCAATCTTTGTGAACTGTTGTCTCCAGAGCAGTGCCAGAAATTATCCCCATAAGGAATTTCTTACTCAATGGTTCACACGGAGCAAAGGGGGTGGGGGTGGGGAGAAGGGAAGGGAGGGTCCTGGCAAAATGCAAATAGGAAAATGAAACTTAGAAGTTAAAATTTATTTTCGGAAAAACTAAGAACTTGCGAATTTAGCTTTTAAAATAAAACAACGACAAACTCCGTATGGGTTCGATCTGTTTAAGTATTCCGCAGAGCACTTTTCCATAGCTCGCCCCTCCTCCCCCCACCACACAGAGTCTTTCTATCAGCCATCTACAACACGTCAAATGCTACAAAGTTGCCTTTAGGGTTCTCAGTTAAAATGGATATTGGGGAGATAGGTCAGAAAAAGATCAAAAGCTAAATAAGAGGCTCACTTTGATAGCACATATACTAAAATAGAAATAATGCAGAGAATAGTAAAGCAAAAATTATACCACTGAATGGGATCTGTCATGTACATCGTAACAGGATGAGGAGGTAAATGTAGATTTCGACATTTTCCATAAAGTGGTACGATACTAAGTGGATGGAGAATATGTAAGGATGTATACTTTAAACCCTGGAGCAACTTCTTACACATAATGCAAGAAAATACAGTAAAACAAAGAGAAATTAAAATGATATTTAGGAAATACTCAAATAATACAAAAGAAGACAGGAGGGAAGAAAGAAAGCAAAGCAACAAACAGAAGTAAGTCATAAAATAGTAGATGGAAATCCAACCATATCAAATATGACATTAGAGGTTAATGGACTAAAAAAAATGGGGATTGGTTTCCTAAATGCTCTGTCCCCCGAACTCCTTTTTTACATTGATCACTACTGAAAGTAATAGTAGCCAGTCTCTTATTTTCCGGCTGCCTGAAGACCAGCTGAATTTAAACTCCTCTCCTGTTAGTTGTTAATTGCATTTTACTAGAAATGGGTAATTATTAAGTCATTCCATTGGGCAGCAGTCTTCTGGTTCTCCAGAAACTAGAGATCTGGCTTAAATAAACGGTGGGAAAAGCTACAGATCTGTGTATCAGCTCCCCGTTTTAGAGACACCCACTGAACACACCCATTCCTGGCTCTCTTCTAGGGTAAAATGCAGCAAGGGTAAGAAGAAAGATACGGAACAAATTGTTGAAGCCACTCCCTGCTGGGGCCCCCACCTGCATTGTAGTCCTTTTACAAATACAAGAAACAAAATCAAAATGAACCACAAACATTGTTGCTTCTGCTTCTTGCAAACACATCAGAAAAGCATCAAACCCACATGGTCTGGAGAGGAAGGAGTTAGTCAGATAATGAGATTTGGAGCTAAACCTTTTAGCAGATGGAACTTAAGGAAACACGGCTCCCACTCATTCTTAGCTTATTCTGTTTACCCAAACACTCGGATCCTAACTTAAGTTTTAATGGGCTGCCTTGACAAAATTAAAACAAAATCATATGGCGCCATCCCACTGACTCCCTCTGAAAAACATCCCCTGTGAGGTTTGCTCATTTCGTGTTTGTATTTGCCCTTCGCTGTCCTTATTTCATCAAGCGAACAAGAAGAAAAAACAAATATACCGTCTATTACCCCACGCCCTTGGAAGTGAGGCATCCACCCAGCCAAACAACTGAAGTTTTAAACTGTAGGGAAAGGAAGGGTAAGAAAATGATAAGAGTAAAGATTTTTCTCAAGCATCATCTCTTATATCCTAACATTAAATGTGAGGGATTTATGGATGGCATGAGTCCTGGGGACAATGTTCTATCTCTAATAACTCATCTAAATTCATCGTTCTTTCCAGTTGCCTGTGCAGGGACAAATCAGGTGTGTCATCAGCATAGCTTCCAAAACGTGTGTATTTTCTGAAGGATTGGGAGCCTTCATTCATCCTACAAGCCCAGCGGAGTTTATTGCTTACCAACATCCACGTGAGAAGCATTTCCTGAGCACCTGTGAGCCCCAGGCTGTTGGGAGAGCGGCTGGAGACAGGTGGTGAGCAGTCAGAGTCCCTGCCCTTAGCCGAGTGCCAGAGGGGGCTATGAAGGAAAGGGCCGGACCTACAAACACTGGTGAGTACCACCCTCGGAAGGACAGATGCTCTCCGAGTGTAGTTGGGAGGGGACCAGGGGGTCAGGGAAGGCTTCCTAGAGAAATCCACCATCCCAGAGACCTGAAAAATCTGAGTAGGAGTGATCCGTGCCCCTACAAAGGATCCTGACGGAGGAAGCCCAAAGTTCTAAAAGTCTGCTTTGCACAATAGACAACATGGCCCTTTGGGTGTGTTTTTTCCTTTCCAAGACACACCAAGCAGAGCGGCTGTTTAGATTACGGTGGGAGTTTAGGCAGGGCTGATGCCCCCAACATGCCAGAATGTGCAGATAATTCATTTCTTCCATAGCAGTTTTGGGGGGTTTTTGTTTTGTGGTTTGTGGTTTTGTGTGTGTGTGTGTGTGTGTGTGTGTGTGTGTGTGTGTGTGTGTGTTGGAGCATTGACACTATAGTCACTGGAGTTTTCTGGGAGATGAGAAAAATGAAAGCCAACAGGGCATGGGAAAGATCTATTTTAATCTTATGGAAAAAACCCTGTGCTCCCATTTCCCCTATTCCTACCACTTAAGATTATACTTTTTGGTCAGCAATCAAAATCCTACTTACTAGTAAGATTGAGTCCTGTTCGGTGTGGGGCAAACAAGCAAACAAAAATACAGAGAATAGCTTTCCAAACCCTGAACACTTCATTTTACTGGGATGTTTCTCCTCATCCAGAAGGATCTTCTACCCAGACGCATTTTCCATCTATAGGTAGTCTGGGAACCAATAAAATAATGTAACACTTTATCCCAAATTCCAAACCCATACAAAGTTCTGGTGGACGGAAACTTTTCCTTCTCAGAGCCTGAGAAGTCTTCCTTCCATAGGCCACTTTCTGAGAAGAAGGCTTTAGAAGGCATGAGTGGGGTACAGGGACCTACAGAACTTCGCACCATGTACACATTCTGTTGCTAGAATAGAGGGCAGCAATTCCTACATCAACAGTTGCCTGAAATGAAACGTTTTTAGAAGAGCCTCATTCCAGGCCTGCCGGGGAGAACGGAGCAGGAAAAACCTCTCTGTGACTCAGAAGCTGCCTTCCCTTATAAAGTCAAGGTTCTCTGGAGTGGTATTTTGACTACTTTTGGAGGAGGGGCTGCCTGCCTCCAGTTGTCAGAAGAAACCAGAGTTTTCAGTTCCTCTCTACCAAAAAAGCCCTCTGTGGACAGATCTGTGCGCAAAATGCAGACCTCGCCTGCATTCCTTCAGGTCAACGGAGAACCTGTGTTATCAGCCTCCGTGATGGGTTTTTGGATAAAGTTCTTGTTGTCATGGACTCAGGGACACAAACCTGTTTTCAATTGTTCTATTATGAATTTTAAGCCGAAGGGGACCAAAGACTCTGCCAAATGTAGATTTGGCGGGTCCTTTCCTTGAATGAAATCACCTCTATTGTACATTCTTGCTGCAAAGTCAGAAAGTCCATTAAATGCACAGATCCGATTGCACAAATATACTGCAGTCAGTCCAGTATTCTGGATAAATGAGAGTTGCTCAGTCTGACATATCTGAATGAACAGTTTTCAAAGATATACATGCAAGCTTAGCATACAACGTACGAGTTAAATACAAATTATTATTACACATACAAAGGTACTGAAGTGAACACTTGGCTTCGCAAGGACTTGGCAGGATCACACCACGCCTTCAGGTCACAACCGGAAAAATCCCAATTACTCTCGTCCATGACAGCCAAAGAGCAGATATTTTCTGGGCAGTAGAATTCTGGGTTAAATATAAACTTGCAGTCTGATGATCATTCCGACAAAATCTTGAGATATCTCATTCAAAAAACTCCAATGTATGTATATTCTAAGGAGTTCCCCAAAGTGGGGGGCAGGGAGAAGAAAACCTCATCAACCATTCCTGTGTCGTGACAGTTAAGACGTGTGCAGGTGTGTGGAACTTTGAGGCCGCAGGCCTGGCCGAAGTAATTCACAGAGATTCGTCCCACTTTCTCTTATTGGCCTTTACGAGACGGGTCTTAAAGGGAGAAAAATCATGAAACAAAATGTTTGACTTCATATATTCCTCTTCCAGCTCTGCAAGCTTAAGACACAAAGGCTCTTGTGCTTTTTGTGTTTGTCAGGGTGTGCTGCATTTAGCAATTTGGATTTAAGCACCTTGGGTTGTGACGAAGGTACACACGCAGGGACGGAGGGACGTGGGGGGCATTAGATGGACCGTCACCAGACTCTGACATTCCTCACAGTGATCCGATGAAGCAGGTGTCCCATCGTTCCCATTTCTCAGATGAAGAAACTGAGGACCTGGCATGTTGGGTGAGTGGCCCAAAGACTCGAAGTAAGTTGGAAAACCGGTGTTTGATTCCAACCAAATTTCAGAGTTCCTACTTGATGATGCCTGTCATCATGGAGAATGAGAGTCTTGGTCTGTTCCTACTAGCTCAAATTTCCAATCAGCCTTTGGGGGGTGGTGGGGAGCTCCTCGGCGTGAAATTACCCTATAGGGTCTCAATTTTGTTGGAAAAGGAAGTGAATGCCTGAAATTCCAAGTTGCAGTTTTTGGAATTCTTGAGGCATCCAAAGAAATCTCCCAGGGTCCTTCCTGTTCGCTTTCTTTTCTAGGAGCTGAAGTATGTCTGATGCTAAAAAAGAGCGTCGTATACACTCTGGGGTCATCCGGGCACACAGCCGGATCTCCCTTAGCACCACCGAGGGCACTTTGCTCCTTGTAGGGTCTTCTCACTCAAGCCCCGGATCTTCTCCTGAAACCCTAAGTTTCTAGTGCCTCCCACCTCTCTGGACAGTGACCATGTGACCATCTCCTGACAACTGTTGTACACCTGAATTAATCCTAAATTAGGTGATAACTTGTGCTGTGCCCCTTGATTGCTACCTTATAGTTTTCAAAACACTTGAGCAGTTTGTCTTTTTGTAAGTGCTATAAGCTCAGGAACCCTGCAAAGTGGTTGAGCAGGAGTCATTGTCATTTTGCAAATGGGGAAACCGAGGCACAAGTCACATGCCCCACCGACTGGTGATAAAGTTCTGGCTCCCGGGGCAGAATTTCACCCACTGTATCTGAGGCACTCTTTCCTTTTGTGAAAACTATCAACCCCTCGAGCCTGTTACCTCATAGAGGCCATCAGGAGAGTTTATATTTTAAAATGTAATAATGCAGAGATGGGCAGAGGGAAAAAGGACGTTAAAATATAGGGGTTCACACACTTACAGTCGTGGGTGATAAAACCAAGGCTGGAGAGGTCACTGAACTGTTCAAAGGCACACGGACGGTTAGTGCCAGAACTGAAATGGAAGCCAGGCCTCCAGTCTTGTCAGGGCCTCCCTCCCCGAGTCTGGGTGTCTGCTGCCCACTCTGCTCTCTGACGATGTATCTCTGGGACCCATAACTGGTGAGAGACAGGATGATTGTAATGACAGACTGATCCTCGCTATGTTTCTAGACGTTTGAGAGTTCAATTCCCACGATCCCTCTAGCCTCCGTTCTAGGGGCTTCTGGATGGCTCTTACTTCAGTGCACCTTCCAGCACCCCGCCCAGAAAATCTGGCTCAGGAGAGCCCCAGGAATGTACATTCTGACAAGTTGCCCAAGTGATTCCGTAAGTTTAGGCCATGCAGTAAGAAACTCTAACTTCTTATGTTGCTTAGCTACCCTGAAGGAACAGTTTACTCTTGTGGGGCTAACCCACAGAGCAGTCATGATGGTGACCACCAGTCAGTGAGCTGCACATCAGCCAAAAGCTGTGGTATAGCATAAAACAGACTCCTCCAAGGAGTCCGCTGTTCCGTTAGTAAGGGGCTCCGGCAGTCAGCCATTCCCAGGAAAACCTGTCCTTGGTGCAAGTGCAAAGTGAAGCAAGATGGCTACCCTCACCGGCCTTGACTAATGACCTGATCTCCCAAACTGGTCCAGTTTGCTTGGCTGAGGGCTCTGTGTTGTGCATTGTTGGGTAGTTGATACGTGCTGTAACCCCTCATGGGTTTGCTCTTCTTTGGTTGGATGCTAGAGAGCCACACTCTGCTTCAGGAAAAGAGGACAAAGCTATCCCATTGCAGTAACGCTAAAATGTGCTAGGGAAAACCTGGAGCCGGAGAATGGCCTTATCTCATGCATCTTATTGCTTCTTTTCTTAAAATAAATTAGGAAAACTTTCCGAAAATAACGATGTCTGAGATGGTCATTGCAGCTCTTTTAAGGTTTGGGGGGAGTAGAGGGGGACAGGAAGTTACGTAACTGCATTCCTGAGGTCCCACTTCAGGAGGAAGGACTAACCATCACTCTGGCTGCCTCCAAAAGCTAGCGACCTCCTGGTGACCCACGGGCGCACCTGAGAAAATGGAAGAGCTTACAACAAGGAGAGGCGATGAGGGAATCACTGGAATGATAGCCCATCCTCCACGTGGAAACATGAATCTAAGAAGCTTTGTTCGAACAGGCTTCTGAGAAAAGGCAGGAACACGATTTAGCAGGATAGGAAGTGAGAAGGCATCTCAGGCTCTGGAAGCGGAAGGCAGGAAGCCTTCGAGGCTGGATTCTGGATTTGTGTGTCGTGGGCAAGGGGGAGAACACAGGACGTTAAGGACGCTTGCAAAGCTTGGCGTGAAGGTTGCAAGGGGGACAGCAAGGGTCGGGGGGAAGGGAGCCTCCTGTGCATTCTTGCTCCCTGGATCGTTGAACGGTCGTGGCTGCGCAGGGAGAAAGGGGCCAGTTGGCACGATATGCAGAGGTGGTGTGCAGAATACCTGGGGCACAGCCTGGACTGAGACAGGGCCTCCTAGGAAAAACAGAAATCAGAAACGAGGTGGCAGAACAGGAGTCTTTGTCTAGCTGGAATTAGAGCCTACAGAGTGGAAATGAGGAATGATCGTGCAGAAATGAGACTTTTAAGCCAATGTCAAAGAATGCATAGGTCCATGCACATTTCATATTCTGCCTGGTGCTTTATCAGCCACACAAGGAAATCAGTCTGATTATTCCAGAACCCACCTCGCTGTTGCCCCAGAGTGGTAACACCCACGCTTGCCCATTCACCTTCCCTGCCAGCCTTCGATAAGAATGACACTTGGCTGCAGGCAAAAGCCAGTCTGCCTTCCAAGGACAGAGATGTGCCAACACTGTGGTGACCTAGAAGAATGGGTGGTTGGATTAGTTCACAGCCCCAGATCTGAGACGTAGTGGGTATTGTTGAAGTAGGTTAGTTTCCTAAGGCCCGGTCTGGAACAGAGGCGGAAATCAATCGGGCTTTGTAAACTCAGGTGAGAGTTTAAAAAATAAAAACTCTCCATAGGTTCTAATCATAGCCCTGCTCATAATTAGGACTTGCTACTTAATCTCTTACTTCAGAAGGGCATGAAATTTCACACATTTCACTATCTATGGGCTGTTGCTTGGGGATGTACCTCAGCCCTCAACGTAAGTTCTGTTCCCCTAGGAATCCCCTACGACTTCATCTGCCATTTGCTCCAAATGCCATGCTCCTCAGAAACCACCCAGAGAACGGACATCCTGGAAACTTCCCCAGATTTCCTGATGGCATTTATTCCCCCGTCATGGTAAGCACTTACTAGTTGGATGGTCATTTTTGCTTATTTTAGACACCAAGATAGTGTGTGACGCTTTTAGATTTGGACACGCAGGATATGCACCATCTGTGGTACTGTGGTACTGTGGTACTGTGGTACTATCTGTGGTACTATCATCAGAGAGACATGGGTCCAGGAGTTTTTGTGACGCCTTCCTTCCTGAGTGAAGGTTGCACGACCACATCTAAAAAGCTGTAACAAAGCAGGCTCGAAAATGAGTATCTGAAGACTTTTCCATTGAGACAGCTGTTCACTGGATTTGTTGCCCTTTTCCCCTATTCTGTCATGTCATTTTTTTAAAGGTGTATTTATTTATTTTCGAGAGTGAGTGTGTGTGAGCTGGGGTAGAGGGAGAGAGGGAAAGAGAATCTCAAGCAGACTCCCCACTGAGCATGGAGCCCAATGTGGGGCTCAATCCCAGGACCCCATCCCAGGACCCCCGAGATCACAACCTGAGCCAAAACCAAGAGCCGGTCACTTAAGCAACTGAGCCTCCCAAATGCCTCTCATGTAAAACATTTTTTAAAGCTAATTCTTGGTGGCATTTTATATTTCTATTCCCCCTCAGTCATTCTAAAATTAATAATCCATTGAAATACTGTCAGATGGGGTACCGGGGAGCACGGGGGCTGTGATTGGATTGGTAGGATCATTTGTACCTCAGTTTACCAACTGGAGGCCCACAGAAAGGATTTATCTAATATGAGTCAGTTGCTTGCATTGAAGAACAAGGGAATTAAACATAAAAGTTGCAATTTCGGCCTTCTCTTAAAAAGTGGAAAATCTGTCAATCCTGAGCTAGCGTATCAGTAATGCATAGAAGCTGAGTGGTAGCTGACCCCTCATGGGCTTCCTGGGTCCCCCGTTCAGCTGAGGCATTAATCACTTGGCCATTTTTGGTTATTTTTGCCTCTAATAGCGTTTGAGTTTGAGAAACTCGCCCTGGATTTTGAGACTCAGATAGATGACTGACAGCAGGCTGAAATGTCATATATGGGTTGTGCAAGTAGAAAGGTCCGTTAATGCAGCAGTAATAACCCCTTTGATTATATTCTCTGGAGCACCATCAGCAAACCTAGCCTCCAGGCTTTTGTGATTTTCACCCAATGGTAATGACCAGTACTTTCTCGTTGAGATGAGGCAAAGCCTGTTTGAAGGTAAGGACAAAGGAAGATCGCATAGAACGTCAGGACTGGAAGAACATGGGCGAAATCCTTCCAACTTTAACTTTAGAAACAGGTTATTGAGATCCAGAGACGTGCAGATCTTGCCACGGTGGCTTCCTGGTGGTAGAGTGGGGACTGTGGACTTCCCACGCCCGGGGTCTTTCATTCCCACTGCGGGTGGTGGTTTTCTGCTCGCCCGTTCTAAGTTTTTGCCTGGTGTGTGCAAATCAGCCAGACTGGGAAAACCATCCCACTGTGAGAGCTATATATTGTGTATTGGTAATGGCAGGTCTTGATCGGTCTTGTTTTTCCACGGACTGAGGTGGGCAGTAACACTCATCGAGACACCCAGAACGGGGTCACTCATACTACGGTATTGGAGAGTCCGGTAGTTAAAGGTACTCAAAGGTCTCTTCAAGGTTGCTGCATAGTACGGGAACTCATTCTCTGTCAGCCCTGATGCCATCTTGCTTCCAATCAATTAATTCAATGGACAAGACACTGCGCACCTCTCCAAGGCATTTGTCCTCTGTGTTGTTGTTTCAGTTTCTTGGTGACGGCAAATGAAGTCTGTTTCCTTGTGACCCACGGGCGCTGGTTCTACCTTCACAAGGAGCATGAAGATGCCAACGGTCCTCCTCCACAGCGTGTCATCTGGGCTGCCCTCAGTCTCCCCGAGGTCCTGACTCCCACTGTGCCTTCTGTTGCTTACAGCCATTCCTCTGTGTGGCCAGGCTCCAGGACCTCTCCCAACCCTTCCACACATCACTGGTCATTTCCTTAACCATCAAAATGGAACACTTCAAAAATAAAAGAAAATAACATAAGATAAAATAAAAATAAAAATAAAATAAAATAAAGTAAAATCAAATGGAACACTTCAGTGATCCATGACTTAAGAAACCAATAGATCAAATCTCTAACCTCAGCTTTGCTAAAGCTGAATGGGGATCCAGGTTACAGAGACTTTCTGCGGCTTATAAACTGCAATAACTGAATGCTTTCCCTGCGGTGAGACTGCTCTGTGACCAGTCCACGGCTTCCATTAGTGACCACTGAGTTTCGGAATTACGTTTTCTGCCACAAACTCTGTCCGCGGTTCGTGTGCCCACGGTCTGGCTGACAGTTCCACCTTCGGCCCACCTTTTCCTACATTGTTTCTCTGAAGTCAGTGACGTGAATAAGACTCCTTCTTTCTTCCACCTTCCTGAGTGGGAACATGGCTGCTTCTCTCCTGCTGGAGGTGCGCTACCTTCTCCGTGTGTCTTTGGGACTACCCTGTTCCTCTAAGAATGCAGCAGCCCGAGGCGTGCTTTAACGGCAGGTCTATGGTCATAGGATTCGAATGCTACACCCATCACTCTTACTGAGTGATGACCTTGGGTAAGTTATGGAAACTCAGCCTCCACTTCGTAATTTAAAGAATGGGTATGTTATTAGTCCGAATGATGCCTGCTGCGTACTAACGGCTTAATCTTTGTTATTGTTGTTCCTCATGCTACAGGAGCTCTGGAGTGTCCCAGATCGCTCACGTGCCAAGTGACCCACCTCACAGGGCCTCCTGTATCCCAGGGTCCTGTTCTCTTCCATAACGCCCTTTTATTCAGTTGGTGCCGACACTTTCTATTCCTTAGCTGAGTCTGCAACAATGTCTGACTCCAGGTCAAAGCATGTATGTATACATATATATATATATGGTGCCAGATCCTCCGCAGTGTGGCCTTTTTTCTCCAACATGCCGGGTTCCAATTCCAAAACACTCCATGGTGGTAATATCAACAATTCTATATTTATTCCCTGTTTTGTGTCTAGAGGATCCGCGACTTGGTTTCTAGACTAAATAAGTGACTATCAGTCAGTCTCCACTGGAGTCCAGCAAATCCACCCATTCGCCATGTCACCCACACTCAGAGAATCAGAGAGTTACCAAGTTGGAAGGAACCCCAGGACATCACATGATTCTGCCCTGTAGGCCCAGTAATTCCCAAGTTTCGGTATGGATACAAATCCTTGAGGATCCTGTCAAAAGTAGAATCCATTCTCCAATGATTCGTGCAGGCACTCAGCCCTCAGGGAAGGGGAAGGTGACTTTCATCCTTTTAAGTGTGGGCTGTGCTTGGTGACTTCCTTCTGAAAGGTTTAGGATCGAAGGGGCTGGGAGGAGAGTGCCTACGGAAGAGAACCCTGACAAACCTCGGCCAGGTGATTAGGACTGACATCCATAGTGATAAGTTCTCTTGATAGCACGAACACTTAATTCAAAGGGATGAGAATGGCACTTCGAGTTGGAATCTTCCTCCCAAAACATATAACCCCAGCCTAACCATGCTAAAAACATCAGACAACTCCCAATTGAGGGACACTTTACAAAATACATGCCCACTACTCAAAACCGTCAAGGTCATTAAAAATAAAGGAAGTCTAAGAAACCAAGAGTCATCAAGACATACCACCCTGAACGTGCCCGATCTCGTCTGATCTTGGAAGCTAAGCAGGGTCAGGCCTGGTTAGTACTTGGATGGGATAAACAGCCAAGGGGAACCTCAGGAGACATGACAACCAATTGTAACGTAGTTTCTGGGATGGGATCCTGGCACAGAAAGTGGACATTAGGTAAAAACTAAGGGAATCTGGATAAAGCATTGACTTTAGTTAATAATAAGGTGTCACTACTGGTTCATTGACTGTGACCAATGTACCATCCTAATATAAGCGGTTAATAATAGGGTAACTGGGTGTGGGGTATGAGGGAACTCTCTGTACTATCTTGATGATGTTTCCATAAACCTAAATATTCTAAAGTGGAAAGTTCACAGGGGTGGCGCCTGGTGGCACAGTTGGGTTAAGCCTCTGACTCTTGGTTTTGGCTCAGATCATGACCTCAGGGTTGTGAGATCCAGCCCCTCGTCGGGCTCCGCACTCAGACAAAAATCTGCTTGAGATTCTCTCTCTCTCCCTTCCCCGCAGCCCCTCCCTTTACACATGCGCTTTCTCTAAAATGAGTATATAAAAATCTTAAAGTGAAGAGTTTATTTTAAAAGGGCTATTCTGGGATCTCCCCCAGGGATTTTGATTTAGAAGATGTGTTTGAGTGAGAGGGGTTTCTGTTTCATGTGTTATTAACACAGTCTCTTGATGACTTGGATGCAAGCCAATCATCCATAATTTGGAAGCTTTGGGAACCCTGGGGTCTTCTGAAGGTCCTCGTTTTTGGTGGCATTTTGAATGCCTGTGTCCCTCTGCAGATGCTCTGATTTAGTTGATATGGAGTGTGCCCTGGGCATTGGAGGTTTTTGAAAACCCCTGAGGTGATTTTAGTTCAAGGCCGTGAGGTTAAAAGTCACTTCCTCGATGTGTGCTGTCTAATACGGTAGCCACACACAGACACGAAACCCTTCCATCCCGGCGGAAAGTTCTGTGGGATAGTGCTGCTCTGTATCATCGGTGTCGAGGGGATGCTTGTGATCTTCACCAAGAGCCTCTGAGGGCAAGAGTCCCGAAGGATTCCCTATGAGTAAGACATGGGAAGAGCCACGCTGAGCCACTAATGAAGATCAGAGTAACCAACTCGTCCTGGTTGGCCCAGGATTTTCTCAGACACTGAAAGTCCCGCACCCCGGAACCCCTTCAGTTAGAGGCAGAGCATGACAGTCACCTTGGCGATCCAAGACTTCTGTGGAGGAGGGTTCCAGCCAGGAGGACTCTGGTTTGAGCCTAGCAGGGGTGGGGGTAAAGGTAGAGAGGTGAACGGACGAAGGTCTCTCCAGGCAGAGAAGAGTGAGCAAAGGTCCTGAGCTGGGAGCTGATCTCTTAGTGGAAAAGTATGTCGTTCCGTAGCACTGGGGCCATGTTGGAGCGTAGTGCTTGCGCGGGGGGGGGGGGGGGGTAGATAAGGGAGAAGAAGATTGAGAAATTAAGAAATTAAGAAAAACACAGTGGAGATTGTCCTTCTCTTCCAGGGATTTAACTCTGCTCGTAAAGCTCTCTGTCCTGCATGGGCAAGCCTCATTTTCCAAGTCATCTTTTGGTGACCACGAGAATGTCAAAGTCGTTCTGTGTCCAAGATCCAGCAGGGTGCAATTCTGAAGCCCAGGAGGCATTGTCTACTTCCATGAATGCAACGCAATGAAGTAAACATTAAGCACTCGAAGGGAGTCTCTTAACCTTGAAACACATTATGTATTCTTGACGCTCTGAAAAGCTTCCAGGAGTCCACAGGCTTCCTCCATTTTCTTTCTTGCTTCACGGGATTATGGACAGACAGCTTTATAGTGCTTGGATGCCTCCCTTAACACAAGACCTGGGTTCTGTCTCCAAAGTGTCTATTAAATGTTAGTAAGTATGCTTAATGTCAACACCATGCATGGAAATCTTTTTTTTTTTTTTTAACCGAGAAATTATTACAAATGCCGAGCATGCAACAGGAAACATCTGTGTGTGTGCTGGGACAGGCTTGCTACCCGTGTGTGCCCCCATCCTAATCCCACAGCCTGCAGGCTTGGTACCTGAGATGGAAAAAAAAAAAAAGGAACTTTGCAGATGTGATTAAAATACTAATCTTAAAATGCAAAGATTATCCTGTGTTAATTATAAGAGTCCTTCGAAGAGGGAGGCAGGATGGGTAGAGTCAGAAATTGAGATTTGAAGACTGTTTATGGTCATCCTTGGGGATGGGGTGCCACACGTCAAGGAATGTAGGCCACCTCTGGAAAGTAGGTGACGGGGAAACAGGTTCTCCCCTGCAGCCGCCTTGACGTTGGCCCCATGAAGCCTCATGTGGACTTCCGACCATGAGAACTAGAATATAATAAATTCTGTTGTTTGAAGCCAGTCTGTTCGTTGTGATTCGTTAAAGCAGCAACAGGAAACAAGCTCAGCACGTCAGGGTCTCATGGTCAAGTTTTCCTCTCCACCTTTGTTGTCTGAGCAACTTTGTTGTTCCTCACCTGTAGATCTGAGGTCCAGGGTGGAGTTCCAGGCTCTGCTCATTCATTCTCTGCATCTCACGACTGCCTTGTGATAATGTAGGATTATTAACAGAATTTTTCATATAAGAATGCTAAGGCAGGAGTGCCTGGGTGGTCATGATCTCTGGGTCCTGGGATCGAGTCCTGCATCTAGGCTCCCTGCTCAGAGAGGAGTCTGCTTCTCCCTCTCTCTCTGCCCCCCCCCGGCTCATGTGCTCATTTCTTTCTCTCATATAAATAAATAAAATCTAGAGAGAAAGAAAGAAAGAAAGAAAGAGATGAAGGAAGGAAGGAAGGGAAGGAAAGAAAGAAAGAAAGAAAGGAAGGAAGGAAGAAAAAGAAAGAAAGAAAAGAAAGGAAGGAAGGAAGGAAAGGAAGCAAGCTAAGGCAGACAGAGGACACAGGGCTAGCAAGAAATAGATCCAGAACTTGATCTCTGAACCGATATCCCTCGAAAAACGTTTGCCTTTGTACCAAGCCAAGGTGTGAGGACTGATGGTCACTGCATCCCTTTCTTAGGCTGCGTGTCACTCCTCTCACGTGGAGTGTGCAAAGTACCTTCTCTAATGGGAGAACCCTTGGGCTTCTCAGATTTTGAATTAATGGGAAGACTACTAACATTAAAGCCGTCTACTAGAGCATTAGCATAACCCCCAAATACCAGCCCTCCCACCTCCATGGGAGGCATCAAATTAAATTTGTCCTGAAGATCGTGTGATGTTCAAGCGAAGAGCAGAGCCTGGCAAAGGCGCGTGCAGATGAGGTGAGAGGGGCCGTGCGCAGTACGGGCTTCATGCCTTTGTCTGCTTGGGCTGTCTTAGCGCAGCTCAGCCTGGGGATCTAAGCTTTCCAGGACCTGGAGAATGTCAAGAACAGGACACAGGTCAGGTGTCTTGCTCTCACTGTGTCTTCTCGAATGAGATGAATCTTACGAGCTAATTAAAATACAGAATAACCAATGAGTATGATCAGTCTGGAGAAAGCAATTCCTGCAGCCCACATTTGCAACAGCAGCACAAAATCATCTTCCTTACCAGAATCTGGATGGTATGGATGTTTGCCAGGATTGACAATGGTCAAACTCAAGTCTACAAGGTGATGGCGCTAGAGAATTATCAAGAACTTGTTAGGCAATTATTGAGCACCCACTGTTTACTCAGCTCTAGACCGGCCCCCAGACAGGATAAAAACTTGTCCCAGATCCTCAGGGATTGATAATTAATCATCACTGGGTAATGTTACCAAGACGGTGTGCGTGATGTTTATAGAACAGTGCGTCTGGAGATTATTCTTGACTATGTGCTTAGGGTTTGGCATTTATTTTATAGTTTTCCTGAATTGCAACCGAGTCATCAGACACTTCTGTTTTGCTAATTGGCTCATAGCTCCTTGGATACAGAAAATATCTGGCCAGTTGGCTGGAGATTTCTTTGTGCACACACATACTCACGGGGGGGTGCTTCTTTCTCGTAGTGAAGGGACTTGGATGGGGCATGGAAGTATAAATGTCAGACCAGACAATGAGACCATTTAATCACTTGCCCAGAAATTTACTTTCAGTTATAGGTCCTCCCTGGTTAGTATCATAGATGAAGAAAAGAAAGAGGGGGTAGGGAGAAAGGGGAAAAAGGGCAAAAAACTCCTAAGAAAAACTAAATCTTGAGTCTCCTTGTGTGTCTGTTTACATCATAATCTGGTTATTTTCAGGGCTGTGGATATATACTACTATTATCAAGGAAGAAATTAATGTAAAAGTTAATAAGGTGGATACCACAACTCTTACCTTCAGTGTTTAAAGAAATGGTCACAGACAGTCCCTGAGATGGGAATACGGCCTCTAGGCCATTTGCCGTCTAACCAGGAAAACAAGGGATTTTTGCTTCACCTGGTCCCTGGGATTAAAAACCGTGGGCTTAGTCCCCTGGACCCAATTTTGTGTTACATGGTGAAGTCTTCATATTTGAGCACTCAGACCATTGTGTCTTCTGGCTGATAAAAACTAGACCCAGTTGGCAGATTCTGAAAAACACAGAGAAACCTATTATTATGCATGCAGTCTTAAGCCATTTGGAATTTTCTCACAATCAACAGTGCTGTCTGTCCAAGATGAATACAGGCGTATGTGCGTATGTACCACCAATCCAACGGACCAGAGCCGGTAACGTGCGTGAACAGCTTGTCACAGCTGTAAAATAAAGCCATTCGTTCTGGGGTTGTTCTCCCGTATCAGTAGTCCAGAAATACTCATGCTATCCAGCAATAAGATTTCTATTACGAATTTAGTTAGGACCCTGGCTTGGAAGAGGGGAGAAGACAAATGTCAAACACTGAAGCTACCCACTGACCCTTGGGAATGAGAGCTTGAAGCCAAATTCATGCCTACTGACCACCTGTCTTTGAGATACTCACCTATCTCTGTCACCTGTCAAATGGGTCAGCAGGTAGAGAGGAGGGTCCAAGAGAACCCCCCCCACCCCTGAACACACCCCTTTCTCTCCCAAACTGCTTTTAGAACAAGGGACTGCGTGGACTCTGGTCAAAATGGCCCTTCATCATTCTGCTAAATCCCTTGGGGACATATGGTGGACACTTGCGACGTGCCAAAGGACTAAAGTGGTTAAGGTCATGCCGAGTCCCAGGCTCCTCTGGGAAACAGGGGCCCGTCAACCCTGTCCACACCTCAATTCCTATTTCCATTAATACCACACATGGACTCAATTTAGAAGCACAGCATGACAGCCATTAAATCACGGCTCGCGCGCCCTCTCTCTCTCTCAGATGTTTATGAACAGTTGAAGCATTATCTTCATTGCAGGCCACCTTTGTAGAAGTTTTTTTAAGTGCCTACTTCTGGAGGCCACTCCTCTCCGTGCTCAGGTCACACGGAAATACCCCAGAATGCCAGTGGGAGAGCAGGAACATGCAGCCCGGGCCTGCGTCGGCCCCACTGCATGAGCTCAGTGTCTCTGGGCATCTCAGGAGTGGCTCTGGAGGCTTGGGGTGTTTATCCCCCCGCCCACCCCGCCCCCCCCCAGGCAGCTGAGCGGCCTCCCGCTCCTTGGGCAGAGCAATGGAATGCGGTGGAAGAGACCCAGACCTCCGGCCACCCAGATTAGAGAGTTTTGTGCTGAGGTCCCTATATGGTTGTGTTAGCCTGAACGCCGGGCCCAAGTCTGTCTTTGTTCCTTGTTTGGGAAGCCAGTGGGAGGGAAGCAGGCCAAGGGGCTATATAACCCTCCAGCGTTCAGCTTCCCCGAACACCACCCAGAGTGGAGGAGCCCAGCCGAGCGTCGTCAGGGTAAGTGGCACAGACCCAGGGATGTGACTTCCAGATCCCAGCAGCTCTGTCATGACTCAGTACAACCAGACGTCATCGACGGAGCTCTGGCTGGGCTGGCGCGCTCTGAAATTTCTGAATGAACACTGCAGTAGTAAAATGACTGGAGCTCCTAGCTTCTAGTTCTCCAACTTGAAAAACAAAGCGAAGATGCAGTGGGGTGTGGGGGGAGGAGGGCAGAAGGAAGATGGAACAGAATCTGTGCGTCACCTGGAGAATCTTTATGCTAAATCAGCAGCCCAGATCTTGCAGGGCGTTTCAGAGACGCAGGCTAGCTATTTCCAGTAAATCACACATATATTTATATTTAGACGCTGGAAACTCCAGCATTTGTTTGCGGTTAGGTTTGGTGTGGGGACTTCTCACTGGACTGTATTTTTGGTGCAGCGAAGGTGCCTGGAAGTGGGTTTTCGAAGTGAACAGAGTCTGCTTGCCTGGTCTTTGATGTTGACTCTGCGTGTTTGGATCTGGGTTCCTAGGCTCTGACTGGTGGTGTCTTCTGTCTCTTGAGAATGTCTGTGTATTTATACTTCAGAATGTGCATCGCACGGTCCATTGGTCGTTTGCAGCCGAGTGCAACAGGAAACCAACTGCATCTTTCTCTGTGAATAAAGAGGGAGGGAGCAGAGCTGCTCTCTCTCAGCCTATGGGAAGTCTGCTTTGCATTTCTCTCACCCTGGTGAGAAGGGCAGGACTTAGGAGTCAGCCCTGCCACACCAAGGCTGAACTTCAACTTTGCTGAAGTCAGGGCTTGGCTGCTTCAGCCCAGACTGGAGTTTTCACACTGAGATTTTCTTTCCATTTTGTGATCCATGACTAAATATGGTTTGCAAATCAAGAGGGATGAGCTGGGAACGGCAGTGTTCTCCCCACCCCCCATCCTCCCTCCTCCGCCCCATTAACTACTCATTTTTGGCACAAGATGCACGCGAAACTGTTGGAGCAACCCCTCCTGGCCAGGGGGCAGTTCCAAAAGCAGACACTTGAGTGTGTTTTACCTAATTAGGAAATGCTTTGCTCCAAACCGAGCTGCTCATTCAGGTTATAGATAAGGACTGTAAGTCACTGAGCCAGCTTCTTTCCGGGGACTCAGAGACTTCTTCTCTAATGTCAGTGTTCATCCAGGAGATTAGAAAATCCCTTGTGGACCTTTTTTTTTTTTTGCCAAATAAAAACACATTTACTGAATTTTGAGATTTTTTTCTGCATGCCTGCTGATGCTGGGGGGTCAGCCTCCCTTCTCTGCAGTGTTTCCAAACACTCCCCACAAGCCCTCCTGGCCAAGAAGAGCGTTAATGAAGACATGTGCATTCATGGTGATCCTCTTGTCACATTTTCAGAGTGTCCTACCACCACATAATTCATTGTGTTTTCAATTCTTTTGGTTTGGAAAGTCTGCTTAGCCCATCCCTGGGGAGCCTGCCGGTTGGAGTTGGCTACCTCTCCCACATGCCTCTGACTCTTACTGCCTGTTCTGTCTTGTCTCCTCTGCATTTCTCACTTCTCCTCCAGCTCCTTACTCTGCGAGGTCGGAAGCCCCATCACACGAATGCCCAGTGGAATCCAGTGCCTGGGAAGGGAAGGGATGGCTGGGCATGGAAAGAGCGAGCCATTGACCTGTCTCATTTTCCATTCTTACAAGTGGACTTCACAGGTCAGGGATCTCCAGGCTACGCCTGGAGGCAGTATGGAAAGCAAGATGAGACTAGAAATACAGAGATCTGGATAATGAGGATAATTATATAATTATATTAATAACCATAACTGACATTTATCAAGAACTCATAATGCATATGCCACTACTAATTATTTTCAGTGCTTTTTAAAAGGTCTAATCCCCCATCGTAAGAACTCTATACAGCACGTACCGATATTCTTGCTGTCTTACAGCGAAGGAAACTGTGATTTAGAGATGCTAAATACTTTACTAAGTCACAGGGCTTTGAAGGGGTGGAGTTCGGACTCATACCCAGGCAGTCTGACCGCAGAGCACAAGCCCATAATCATCGTACCCTTATCTCCGTGGTCCTAACTTTACCAGTGTTGGGATCTTGGACAAGTCACTTCAGTTCCGAGCCTTGATTTCCTTGTTTGTCTATTGGAGAGACTAGTACCTGATCCAGATTGTAAAATGCATGGTCTCAGTTGAGGTTCACGCTCTTTGCAAAGGGTTACACGGCATTTGGAAAGATACAACACTGATTTCCTGGGAATGATCTGGAAGAACTCCCATGGCAAAGGGTTTGTTTTGTTTTGTTTTTTTGCAAAGCATTTTTTTTTGTTGTTTTTCTTTTCTCACACTCCAGCAATTTCCTTAAAGGAATTGTCTTTTATATCTGGGTCTGGGTATGCAGTGAGCTCACCAACTTACAAAAATAATTCCTCAGCTTGAAATCTTAAAATCTCAAACTCGAGCAGAGAACTGTGGGTGTCCCTCTCTTTACAAGATATTTCCACCCAATTCTGCTTGGAAAAATGGAAGAGAATCTAAACTGAAAGTTAAGGGTGCAGCCAAAGGGACCTAATCTCTGATTCAACTCTGCCTCCAACGCGCTGTGTGCCCTTGAGCAAAACCTTTCCTCTGGGTTTTCTCATTAATAAAAATGAGGGCAGTGAATGAAAACGGTCTCTCTAACAAACCTTCAATTTCCCAAATCTATAAAGTTGCTACTTTTGCTCCAACCTTTCAAATTTGGTGATAGGATCCAAGTGTAAGAGTAGGATATTAAAAATATTGTTTTATTACTAAAAGAATACATTCTCAACCTAGAAAATATGACAGGACCCAGGGAAGATAATTTAAAACACCTACAAGACCCATCACTTTTTAAAGTAATACCCATCAATGTCTTGGTAAATATAATTAATCTTTTTTCAATGCATAAAAATACATTTTAAAAATAGGATCATACGATGTTATTTTCTCTAATCGATTATTGTTACATGAAATATACTTTTTCCTGTCCTTTATCTTTCCTTATGGCAGCAAGGTGTCCTACCACCTGATGTGCAATTTTATTAGACTCTTCCTCACTTGGGTGTTCAGGTTAGCTATGATTTTTATTAATGGAGAATAACGGTGGCCCCTGAAACTTTAAAAACCCTCTTAGGAAGTTTCAATTGGCTCTAATGTTTTTCCAAAGGTAACATAACAGTTCTCGGGACCCAGAAGAGATTTTTCTTTTCAACACTTTACATTTAACATTTCAACATCTCAACATTTCCAAATTTTCCCATGCTGCCCATCCCTCACAATCTACCTTGTTAAGAAAATATTTTAATGCGATAACCTATCTAGAAAAATGTGTTTGGGTTGATACAGACAGCGAATTCCAGAAACTTCTTTAATATATGACAAGTCCCTTGTGTGCGTGAAGATCTGGTCTCTGCTGTGATAAGGGTCTGTGGTGTGCGCTCTAGGAGTACAGAGTAGAAGTGGTCAGCTAAGTGCCACGATCGCTGGATGACAGCGGGGTGGGCTTCGTCCCTGTTCCCATGAACAGACCCTGTGAAGCAGCGCCATCAAAATGTGTGAGGAGGAGGACAGCACCGCCCTGGTGTGTGACAATGGCTCTGGGCTCTGTAAGGCCGGCTTTGCTGGGGACGATGCCCCCAGGGCTGTTTTCCCGTCCATCGTGGGACGCCCCAGACACCAGGTAAGCAGTATCGTACTATAATTATGGACCGTGATAAATATCGCTCCATTGACAGTCACATTACAACATATAAATGTACCACGATAGCACCTTAAACTCGCACAAAGTTGCACAGCGAATGTATTTGATAAAAAAAGTCTGATTGGAATAGAGAGAAACGGGGCTATAGATTAGGTCCCTCTATGTCTGTGTGTCCGTAAGTATCCACAGACCATCTCTTACTGTCTCCCCAGAAATGACGTGACCTTGTTAAAAACAGACCTCCGGTGATTGATGTATAGGAATTAGTACAAATTTCTCAGACCACGTAGACAGATTATCTGTTGGGTGTCTATCAGACATACAGTTAACCTTTTCTCACAATTCCTTTTTGTCTTAATACAATCATTATCATCATTAGAAATACTGCTAGTTACCTAGGAATGCATGCCACAGCCACTCTTTGGAAGGAAATTGAAATAAATGTCAAGGTCATTCACTCTCAAAGATCTTGATAGTAGATGAAAGGAGGCTTTGCTACCAAATGTAATTTTAGCTATTTTAGGGGTCGGTGACATATACCTGCACAGCCACACAGTAGTTTTATAGAACGGTATGTATAAACAAAACATGGGGGGCAGCNGTCTTAATACAATCATTATCATCATTAGAAATACTGCTAGTTACCTAGGAATGCATGCCACAGCCACTCTTTGGAAGGAAATTGAAATAAATGTCAAGGTCATTCACTCTCAAAGATCTTGATAGTAGATGAAAGGAGGCTTTGCTACCAAATGTAATTTTAGCTATTTTAGGGGTCGGTGACATATACCTGCACAGCCACACAGTAGTTTTATAGAACGGTATGTATAAACAAAACATGGGGGGCAGCCACCTTGCACCTTAGAAATTCTCCTTTGCATCAGCAGTGTAGTTGCTCGTTGAGCCTATCTGATTGATCTTTACAGCTCTCGGTTGGGCATATGGTCACGAAAATAATAATAGCCTCTTCCAAAGAATGAAATCTGAAATATGCCTTTTTGTTGAGCTGTGTGCAATGGAGATACTTTGCACAAACCACTATTTGTGGCTCTAGTAACCACAACTATTTCGCAATTCTGAAACAATTGCTCCAGTGCCATTTAAAATCCCAGCAATAAGAATGTCCTTTCTCTTGTTTTTTTAAGCTCCACTTTAATGATTAAAAAAATACTTTCGACTACTTTAGGCAAACGTCTTAATGTTGATTGGTACAGATCCATTAGAAATCAAGCACTGAGCGCTCATTTGTCAGTATAATGCTTTTGCTTATAATGGTTAGAAAATACTTACATTTCTTCAGTGGGTGACAACTTTCACAGTACAGTTTCAAGGATTTATAAGAGGCAAAGTGGCCTCTAACAAATATGTAAAAATTCATGCATTCATTTAACAAGTAATTCCTGAGTGATAAACACTTGCTAGGCAATTTGTTCTAGTGGCGAACAAGACACAAACAGTCTCTGGCCTAACAAAGCTCATTAAGAAACAGAGGAGATAAAAATATACAGTGTAAAGTTGCTTGACCACAGGGCCCCTGCTATTTAAAGACAGATTCAGGCCTGTTGCCCATCAATGAAGGATGTTGTTTGAGAGCATAGCAACCATAGAGAGAATATTAAGTTGCTGGAACTTCCTCTTGCAATGATTTAACCCTTCGTGATTGGATTGTAATCAGTCACAAGTTCCGGGGGAGGCTGACTCAGGCTGTGTTAACTCTTTCTAGGGAGTGATGGTGGGAATGGGACAAAAGGACAGCTATGTGGGTGACGAAGCACAAAGCAAAAGGGGAATCCTGACCTTGAAGTACCCCATAGAACACGGCATCATTACCAACTGGGACGACATGGAAAAGGTACTGGGAGCTTCTCTGTAGGTTGAGCCTTCAGGATGCATAATTTCCGTGGCCCTGGTTCAAAACATCTTGCTACTGCTGGGAAAAAAATTCTGAAATGCTTCTTTGGGAAAAAAAAAAATCCCTTGCCTCACAGAGTTTATAAACTAATTAGAGGGAGAGTGTTCTGCAGATGAGAGCAGTAGCCCTTTGCCAGGGATGGAAATTAATCGTCTGTTGGCTCAGTGAACTGGATTACCTTCCCAGGGCCGGCAGCCAGGAGAGTCCCCTCCCCCTCCCCCCTGTGCTCCCTGCTCTCACCAGCCCCGGAAGGGCTGTGCCTCCCAGCGGAGGCGACAAGTCGGAGCAGCTCTGCCCTGCGCATGCTGGAAAACTTTTCATCAATCACTCCGAACTGTTTTTCAAAGTGTTTTAGTTTTCACTCTGGAAGCGGGAGCCATGACGATGCAGACCTGGTACATTCCTGAATGTTCCCCCGTATACTGAAGTGCAAGCAACGGACAAAAATTTTTAGATATTTGAGAAAGTACCTCTCTGTGTTGTATTAAGTGAATGCTTTATCTCCCAATTTAATATAAAAGAGCTTGTGGGAAGAGTTAAGTCCCAGAATTTTTTTTTTTTTTTAGATTGAGGGGGTGGCAAATGAAGGTGGGGAGGGGAGGAGGGGCAGGGGAGAGGGAGAATCTTAAGCAGGTTCCACATCCCGTGCAGAGCCCAGTGCCGGGCTCGATCTCACGACCCTGAGCTGAAATCAAGAGTCAGATACTTAACTGACCGAGCCACCCAGTACCCCAAATCCTAGGATTTTAGTGTTTGTTATTAGGCGTCATAGAAACACAAGTGATTGGAGAAAAAGCAGACAAGCTAATGAAAAAATGACATTAATTTTTTAAATGTAACAAAATATTAGAACCATGATATCTGGACTTTTATTTGTCAGCTCCCTACACACACACACACTCACACACATGCGCACTCACACACACAATCTCACCAGTTTAAAAGAAATAGTATCGCTAGAATTTATCAGTAAAAATACCAAGGACTCTACTTCCCTACAACAGCATTTCATTAGGTTTGCTTTGTCTGAGATGCTGGATTTGGTTAAGGCTGCAGTTTACATTGAGGAGAAGGTATTAATAGCAATAGGAAATACTCTAAATTTTTCTGCATGGACTTAGCAGCATCTCGGAACACACGTGCCTAGAGAATTGGGAGGAATAAAGCATTTTATCATTTCTAAAACTGAAATTTAAAGTGAGGAGATAGGTTTGCCGGGGGAGAGGGGTTGGCTGGTTGTTTTCTCAATGACATTTCGGGGTAACCACAGTATATAATGTGACTTGTGGGATTTCTTGAGCACTCCGCTGCTTTTATCCCATCAAAGGAGTACAACTTTCACGAGGCTCTTTCCTTTCTAGAAACCACAACTTCAAAACCAAAGACGCTGGGACAAGATAAAGATTCTTTAAAGTCAATCTGGTTTTTGTCAATTTATAAAAACTTTTGCAAGCAGCTCTTGTTTTGTTTTGTGTCAGTTCTGGATGAATCTAATATTTCCAGTGCTAGCAAAGGCTTTTCAGGCCCTTAAAAGTAATTAATTTAGCCCTTTTTACAATGATCTGTTCTTTTTGGCATCGAGGATTGAAGAGGGTGTTCAACCATGAGGCAAACACACTCATGTCCAAAGTACCTCATGTGAATGCATTATTAGTAGCACAGGGTTTTCTCAAAACACCTGAAGGCCAGATATCTGCCCACAAATGGAAGGTCTGGAGCGTACCCACAAAGGCAGACTTCTCCCAGGCCTGGAGAGCAGAGAGGGGGACGAAAGAGGTGGAAGTAGAGACAGGGACACCTGTCTTCTTAGCATATGTTATGGAGGGAAATTTCCCAAGAAGTATTAAAAATGGTACCTAGCTTTTTCAGGTCAGTTTCATTCATCCATTCGTGCATTCACTCATTTGTCCCTTTACTTGCTAAACTAAATCATTTTCCCATGAATAGTAACTAACGTGGTAGTAGGGGTAAACGTATAGTCGGCACCCAGACTGACTCAGTCCGAAGAGCATGAGACTCCGGATCTTGGTGTTGTGAGTTCAGACTCCACACTGGGCATAGAGATGACTTTAAACAAAAGTAGAGTCGAGTGATAATAATATTTATTCTGGGCCAGGCGCTGGAGTGAATAGTAACTCTAGGGTTCTCACCAAGACATACTAGTCATTTTTCATATTACCGACGGTGAGGTGAGGTGAGAAGGGTTAAAATTTGCCTTAGCTCGCACCACCAAGAAGTGGTTGAGCTGGGATTTGAACCCAGATTTGACGCTCAGGCCTGTGCCCTTAACTGCTACGCCGTCCTGCCCCCCTGACCTGGGTTTGGGTTCGGGAGTCACTTTCTCCATGCAAATCCTTGGGTAAGTTACTCATAGTCTTTGAGCTTCAGTGTCTGTGTCAGTGAAAACGTGAAGGTTTGATGAGTGCTTGTCATGTATGATTTGGTCCTAGTTTCATCTAGCCCATTCTGGTCTCTTTCTGGGGTCCGCAGCCTCCCCACAGCATCACCTCATTGTGTTTCTCCTTGGTCCCCCACTAGATCTGGCACCATTCTTTCTACAACGAGCTACGTGTTGCCCCTGAGGAACATCCAACCCTTCTCACGGAGGCACCCCTGAACCCCAAGGCCAACCGGGAGAAAATGACCCAGGTAACTAGACCTTCCAGGATCCAGCATTCTGGGGTTTGGGGAAAGTCCTATTAGAATGACGGGGCAGGAGAGCAGAGAGGGGGCCCGGCCCAGCAGTCTGTCCCAGACCAACAACTTTCCAGGAGCCTGGGGATTCCCAAGGACAGAAACATCTTGATGCTACTCACTCCCTTATGGCAGGAACTGCCTCTTGACTCCCAAAGCAATAGGAAATTAGAATACGCAACGGGAAAGGTTGGACGCATAGGTTACAAACTTCTAAGGAGAAATCATTTCAAAATGCGGGCTAACATCCAGCATGGAATCTGTCACTTCTCAGCTTCGTGAGCTTAACGAATCCCCTTAATTTCTTGGATTCTTGGTTTCCTTGTCCATGTGTCGGGAATAAGACTAGTACTATTATTTTTCAAAGTGTTGATGTGAAGATTCGTGAGGCAGAATGTCAAGCGTGTTTTGCGTGCCTGACACAAGAAATGTTCAACAAATAATAGTTTTTATTGTCATTACTGTGACTTGTCTGAAGCTCCTACTATAGGAGATCATCCATTCCACCAGGCACACGAGCCTTCCAGTTCGGAAGAGCTATCAAATAAAAACATCCAATGTCAGCTTAATGCCTGCTAGAGCGAAGCTCTGGGTTAAGCATTTTACCTGCAGTGTCTCTTTAAATCTGAACAATGTGAAGCAGGTTGTATTCTATAAATGAAGAGTTATAGAAATGATTATATAATGAGATATCTGATTATATAAATGAGCGATTCAAGCATCGCATACAAGGGGTGACTACCACAAGGTCATACAGCTCGAAGTGGCAGAGCCTGGCACTGACCTGGGAACTTTCGGGATCCATAAATGTAAATACTGCAGGGCCTTTTCCTCAGAAGAGCTCTTGGCGCTTACACCAACACACGCGCGGTCGTTCTCTGCCATGGGACACCTGTGTCTGGGAGTCGCTCCACATGGCGAGCGATGTCGTTTCTGATGGGTGTTCTTGTGCCTGGGAATGGTGTGGGGGCAGAAAAACAGTTGGGAATCACAGCTGTCCAGCAAACGACGTGAGATGTCCTGGTGGATAGACCAGGCAGGGTTTGCGGATGGAGAAGGGGAGGCCTGCGAGCATCTCCGTGGGCATCACCTTCTCAGCCGTGACCTGCGGTGGCTCCGGTCTTTCCCCAGACTGCGTGAGCTGAGGCACTGGCCTTCATATAGGGCCCTCTGCTACCAGGGGCCATGTGTCTCAGGATCAAGGTCCCTTCCGTTGAAGCCAAAGTGGCGTTGGAGTCTCGGGTTGACACTGGCTCAGCAATTCCATGAAAAAGTGGAACAGACGAACAGGAACCTCAGACAAATCACAGAACTGAGCTCGTTCCCAACCGGTCTGAGCTTCTAGTCAAAGCCTTCTTCTGTAGACCAGAGAAGTCCAAACCCGAATGTTATCTTTTCTTTGTCTTTGTCTTTGATATTTTTTAAAAAAGATTTTTATTTATTTCACAGAGGGAGAGAGATCACAAGGAGGCAGAGAGGCAGGCAGAGAGAGAGGGGGAAGCAGGCTCCCCGCTGAGCAGAGAGCCCGATGCGGGCCTCGGTCCCAGGACCCTGAGATCATGACCTGAGCCAAAAGCAGAGGCTTTAACCCACTGAGCCACCCAGGCACCCAGTCTTTGATATTATTAATCTGTCCTTGGCTCCTCACACTGGAGCTCACCTCGTCCAAACCCCTCTGTGTACAGTTGGAAGACCAGGCAGGAAGCCCACAGTGGTGAGCTGGTGGGCTGGGGGGCTCTCTGAGGTCTCGTGGGTGCCAGGGCCAGCCCTGCGTCCCCCGACCCCTCCCGTGTGCACACCGCCCCTCCCTTTCGCTGCACCCTCAAGGCACCGTGTCCGTGTCTGTATTCTGAGCCCGCCTGCAGGGGGCGCTCTCCCGACCATTCTCGCCGAGACTGGCCGCATCCCTAACACAGCTCTTTGGCTTGCTTTGCAGATTATGTTCGAGACTTTCAACGTCCCAGCTATGTACGTGGCTATCCAGGCAGTGCTGTCCCTCTACGCCTCTGGCCGCACGACCGGTAGGTGGGAGCCCAGATCGGCTGCACCGTCCATGACGCGGTTTGGCGGTTGTGACCGTGGCCTTTGGAGGGACTGGGGGGTAGCTAGAACGGACAGGCCTATTCCCAGCCCCCCAAGGCCTTCTTCCCACCTTGAAAAGGAAGCCCCTGAGCTCCAGTTTCCAGCAGGCCCCTTTCTCTCTCTCTCTCCCTGCTCTCTCTCTCTGTCTTCCCCACGCCCTGCTCCTCCCACGCTGTCACATGCTTTTTCTCTCCTCTTCCAAATCAGAGGCTCAGAGACCGCCCTTCCACTCGGCCAGCCAGGGCCCCACGCACCTGCTGCCGCGGTGACTTCCATCGTGCCCTTTTGCCCCCCAGGCATCGTGCTGGACTCCGGAGACGGGGTCACCCACAACGTGCCCATCTACGAGGGCTACGCCCTGCCCCACGCCATCATGCGCCTGGATCTGGCCGGCCGTGACCTCACCGACTACCTCATGAAGATCCTGACTGAGCGTGGCTACTCCTTCGTGACAACAGGTGAGGCGGGCGGGAGTGAGGCCCGGGGGGTGGGGGTGGTGAAGGGGCTGTGTCTCTTCACAGCGATGTCCGGGACCCTGGGGACCATCCAGGAAGCAATGGGAGGGAACCGTGTGGGTGGCAAGGCTGACTCCAACGCCCTGAGCTGAGCATAGCCCCTTTTCTGCTCCGAGTGGTGAGATGGTTTCCTTGAGAAGAAGAGTGAGAACCTCTGGTAGGAGAGCTAAGCAGGGGTCTACCACTTGGACATGTTTTTAACCTCCTCCGTTCACAAGTAGGACACTGACTCGGGCAGAGACAGGGGACAGCGTCGGGCAGTGTTTGCTAGGGGCCCTGGTTGTCACTCTTGGAGACACCGGGGGAGGGCCCAGGGCCTGGTCCTGTCACTCACCAGCGGGGTGACCTGACCTCGCCAAACCACGGTCTCCTCATCTGTAGAATGGGCGGAAGGGGGGGGTCACCCCTCACGTGATTGTCGTACTGAATGACCCCAAGCACATGGAACTCCTGGCACTGAGTAATTCCACACGAGTAAGTCAGCGAGCCAATAATTGTCAGCTACTCTGAAGACCAACCCAGCAGGAGGCTGCTCGAGTGTCTTTGGCCTCCAGGCGCTTGTCGCCCCATCTGTGTACGCCAGCGGCGTCCTCAGTGCCCGTGGCCCTGGCTGCCCGCCCTCCCCGCTGCGATCTGGTGGTGTCCATACCTTTCCATCTCTGGACACCCCCGAGGTTTATCATAGACTCTAAGCTTGAGCCCTGTGGATGTTAAAGTTTCTTTCTGGGGGTAGGGAGTTGAATTCCTTCCTACGTTCCTCTTCTGCTCCCTACAAAAAACCCCAGATGATCTCCGAAAGGCTCCAGGGGCCTAAGTGGAACCAATAGCTTAGAAGCTCCGCATGAGGAGTCTGGGAGGTACGGCCTGCTTGCTTCTCCCCCGCCTCCTTCACTATGCGTCACTGAGCCCCCCGGGCCAGAACCGGTCCGGAGCCAGGGCCTGCCTTCTCCTGGAAGGTAATGAATTATGCTGGTGGTGTGAACTGGGGCCTCCCCAGGCCAGCCAACATGGGTCTCTGGAGCTTTTTGAAAATCGTGGGGGCCTCAAAGCATAAGACATCTTGAGGAACTGAAAATCCAATGTAACAAACTATTATAAGACAAGTATAACAGAGAGTGAATAGTTAATCCTGCCAAAAAAAAAAAAAAACAAAAAAACCCCAAAGGTAACAGACAGAAGGATGCCCTGCTCTGTGCCTTTAGCTAGCTCCTTTTCTTCCCATCATGTGTTTTCCAGACAATATTTTCCCCTCCGTTAGGGACAGAGGTGGCTCCCTCGTGGACCTGTAGTTTAATTGGCATCACGGATTTGGGTTTGCAGAATATCGAATTTACACACATTTTTGAAGGCACCCATGCGGGGGAGACGCCGAAGGGAGGCAGGTGGATTTTTACCACCGGTCTCAAACCCGCATGTGTGTATCTTGCCAGCTGAGCGTGAGATCGTCCGAGACATCAAGGAGAAGCTGTGTTACGTGGCCCTGGACTTTGAAAATGAGATGGCCACAGCTGCGTCGTCCTCCTCCCTCGAGAAGAGCTATGAGCTCCCCGACGGGCAGGTGATCACCATCGGGAACGAGCGCTTCCGCTGCCCAGAGACCCTGTTCCAGCCCTCCTTCATTGGTAGGCTTCGGCATCCCGTCCTGGGCAGGGGGGAGCTCCCCAGCCCCCCGAATCCAGCCAGGCCCTGGCTCTCAGCAGCCTTCTGCATGTGGGCACCTGGGCCAGGGGCCGTAAGACCAAATGCTGTAAGACCGGGGGCTGTAAGACCTAAACCAGGGCAAGGAAGAGGGTGTCAAATTTCTAGAGCAGAAGGCCAGGAAAGGAGTTTTCTTTCTAAGCAAACATAGTCTATGCTGTAGTCAAGCCCAAAGCCTCCTTGGTGTGGGGGATGGTGGAAAAAATCAGATATTCCCCATGTTGGGGACACAGTGGAGCTGTGGATGGATGGGAAGGATATGCTGAATGCTGAGACTTTGGGAAGATGTGGGGGAAGGGGGCGGTGGGGGAGAGGAAAACCCAAGAGCTTGTTCCTACATTAGCACTGACCTCGGACAAAGGCTAGCATAGTTGTTTACGGAGGGTGGACTCCAGGATGGGTGAGCCTGGGCTTGGGTTGGATGAAGCACTTTCCCCTGGATTTGGCACCCTTTAGCTTTGAGGGGGGCTAGCAAGGGAGCAGACAAGGAGAGACTTGGGGTAGTCCCCAGCTACAGCTGCTTGGCTGCTCTCGGGCTCTGTAGGGATTTTCTGCGGGGAGCCTGAGGCTCTGCCCTTCCCTAGTGGTGAGCCTGTTAACCACCAGCCGTGTGATGTTGTAGCCCTTGCTCCCTGGAGGCGTCCGGCAAGGCTTCCTCACTAGAAGAGAGGTGGGAGAGTGTGGAGACCATCGGGGCTGCGGTTCCCACACCGCGTTGCCCGCCTAGCTTCCCTCTACCTAAGACCCTCCAGCAGCCCACGGAGCTCTTCCAGGTCTGCCCTGGGTTTTGCCCACCACTCCCCCAAAGATCATGGCCCATGTCTCCTTCGCAGGGATGGAGTCAGCTGGCATCCATGAAACCACCTACAACAGTATCATGAAGTGTGACATTGACATCAGGAAGGACCTGTACGCCAACAACGTGCTCTCGGGGGGCACCACCATGTACCCTGGCATTGCTGACCGCATGCAGAAGGAGATCACCGCGCTGGCTCCCAGCACCATGAAGATCAAGGTACGGTTCAGGGTCAGGGGCCACAGCTGTGCTGCGGGCTGTGATGCCAACCCCATCACCAGACACGATGGAGGCCACGTTGTACTCGCGTGGGCTCGTGGTTTCCAAGGCTAAGCAGTGGGTCCACATCCACAAGTTCCACCCTTTATAGGATATGAGTCAGTCCAGTTCACCAGAGAAGCTAAATTATTTGGCACAAAATTTAATCTATAATCATCCTTGGCCATTAGCTACTTTTTTTTTTTTTTTTAAAGATTTTATTTATTTATTTGACACAGAGAGAGAGATTACAAGTAGGCAGAGAGGCAGGCAGAGAGACAGGGAGAGGAGGAAGCAGGCTCCCTGCTGAGCAGAGAGCCCGATGTGGGCCTTGATCCCAGGACGCTGAGATCATGACCTGAGCCGAAAGCAGAGGCTTTAACCCACTGAGCCACCCAGGCGCCCCATTAGCTACTTTTTTAAAAAAAAAGATTTTATTTGTTTATTTGACAGAGAGAGATAGATCACAAGTAGACAGAGAGGTAGGCAGAGGGAGAGGGGGAAGCAGGCTCCCTGCTGAGCAGAGAGCCCAATGCAGTGCTCGATCCCAGGATCCTGAGATCATGACCTGAGCCTAAGGCAGAGGCTTACCCCACTGAGCCACCCAGGCACCCCATCAGCTACTTTCAGGAGTGAAGCTCAACAGAGCTCCCCATTTGGGCCCATCCCTTTACTTTTCTATTGAGATATAACTCACAGGTAACATTATATTAGTGTCAGGTGTACAACCTTAATTCAACATTTGCCTATATTGTGAAATGATCCCCACAGTAAGTCTAGATGATTTCCATCATATCTCTTAAAAATAGACATTGTGTCGTTTTTCCCCATCGCAGAAGTCGTGCATCTCACACATAGAACATTACCAAAAATCATATGAGCCAGACCTCTTTCTGAAGAGGTTTAAATGTTGTAGATTCTACAGCATGTGCTCTTTTTCCACCACCAAAAGGGATCGCAGCTCCGAGGCCAAGAATCAGAGCCGTATCTCTGGCTCTCTGTTTGGCCGTCCTTTTGATCTAGGTGCTCAGAAGCACAGAATCCCTCCAAGATGACCAAGCTCAGTCCCCAAGCCACCAAAGACCCTCCTCTTATGTGTTTGGAGATGAAACAGAGCTGGTTCTTTGGAGGCAAACTGACAGCCGCCTGGAGACCCTTCCGAAGCTGTTACCCGGCTCTGAAGTCAGAGCCATGCTGGGGCTCTCTGACCCACGTCCCAGGGAGCGGAAGAGAGGACACTTGCGTGCGATCACACACGCAATAAGTATTCAGACACATTCTCTGTTATTTGCACTCCCTTGTCATTTTTTGAAAAGGGTTTGTAGATAATAGAAAGAGAGCGAGACCGGAGTTCTCTGCCTGCATTGCAGACTCTGAAAGACTGCCTGAGAGAGGCTCTTTCCTGAGGTTCGGGTTTCTTGGATGCTTCTCTGATTGGCTGTCTCCCCCTCTTCCTCCAACACGGGCAGAGACGCATGCAGCCAGCTCTGCTCAGTGAACGCACTGACAAAGCCCGCCTGGATGGGAGTTTGTTACACACAGCAGCGGCCGCCAGAGCTGGCCGGTTCCTGCTTCCCCAAACCTGGCTTCTTGAATAACAGGAATGCAGAACTTGGGGGCTTCTGTGCAGGGAGAGAAAACCCATTAAAAATCTGGGGCCGTAAGGTGATGACTTTAGGGAAAACTGAAACTGGATGGTGAGGGTTATAGGAACTCTGAGCTGTCTTTGCCACCTTTCTGTCCATCTAAAATTACCCCCAAATGATAAGGTTGTTTCTAAAATAAAACCAAACCAAACCAAACCACCTGGAAGAGGTCCAGGTTTGAATATTGGGTCTGACGGATGCATAGCCAGTGTGACCTAACGCCAGTTACTGAAACCTCTCTCTGCTTCTGTTTCCCCAGTGTAACATGGTGCTAATCAATACTCTCTAAACTGGTTTGAGGTGATAGGTGTAAAACGCTTAACGTCATGCTAAGCACATAGTAAATATCAGCTACTTGTATGAAAAATACACGTTCAGGCGCCCCTGGGTGGCTCAGTTGTTAAGCGTCTACTTTTGGCTCAGGTCATGATCCCAGAGTCCTGGGATCGAGTCCCGAATTGGGCTCCCTGCTCGGTGGGAAGCCTGCGTCTCCCTCTCCCACTCTCCGGCTGGTGTTCCCTCTCTTGCTGTGTCTCTCTTTGTAAACAAATAAATAAAATCTTCAAAAAGAGAAAGAAAAAGAAAAATACACGTCTAAACCAAGCTTGGGGGATTGACAGAACTTAAACCTTTCCACGCGGTTTCGGAAATACCTTGTCTTTTTGCCCAATGTCCATATTCGTCTCTGCCCAAGTATCCCAGTCAAGAGTGGGATTGGGAGTTTGCTCAGCTGCAGCTATGTTTTGGGGTTCCTGCAGGTAGATGGGACCCCTGGCCTGGGTCATTTCTCTCTGCGTCTAAACTGTTCACTTATTTAAGGAACGTTAGCATGCCCTGCGTGTCAGGCCTGGGTAGCAGGGAGAGCCAGCCAGGGCTTCTTACTGGGACCTACCCCAGGGAAATGGTCACCCAACAGGGGACTCCGAGCACCCCCTCGTGTGAAACAGTGCCTCTCAGTGGACTTAAACAGGTGGAAGAAGGTAGAGTAAGTTCGGAGACTCTCACTGGAAAGTCTCTAAACTCAGTGGTTGCCCCCCTTGGCTTAGGGTCAGGGTGGGGTTAGGGCCAGGCGTCTGACAGCCGAGACTGTGCCCGGCGTCCACAGAACTGCAGCGAGGTCCACCCAGTCTGCAGCCTGGGGGAACGCCCGGCCCTCTCCTAGCGCTCTAAAAGCCCTTCTTTCTCATCCCGGCCAACAGATCATAGCCCCTCCGGAGCGCAAGTACTCTGTCTGGATTGGGGGCTCCATCCTGGCCTCTCTGTCCACGTTCCAGCAGATGTGGATCAGCAAACAGGAATACGACGAGGCCGGGCCCTCCATTGTCCACCGCAAATGCTTCTAAAACACGTCCTTGCTCTCTGTCTCTGGCGCACAACTGTGAATGTTATGTGGAGTAATGCCTTTAATTCTTTTCCAAACCATTCCTAGCCAAAGCAGCTCTGACTTGTTACCTACGTGTTTTTTAATAAATCTGAAATATGTTACTGGTCACCCGCAGTCTTGGCTTCTGCTGGGCCCCCTGTGGCTCACCTGTTTCCATAGGTGGGCAAGTGGCTCCCCCTGGTGGTGAACCCTGGAACACGACATGGCTAGGACAGGCTCACTCATACTAACCTGGGAAGTTTCAACCAAATACTGTCAATGGAAACAATTTGAAAATACACAGGAGGTAAATGGAAACATGGATGAAAGTGTATCAATAGGATAAGCCACCCTGAGTTCACAACTTGCTCGGTCATTACATTGCTTTGCTGTCTTATAACCTCAGTACTGTGAGCCTGATGAGTGAAAATGGAACAACAGTAACTCTGGGTATTAGAGATACAGATGTATGATTATAATATATATGAAACGCATGGACAATAAATATACAGATTTTCTTCGACTTGGGATGGGTTACATCCCGACAAACCCAACCTGAGTTGAAAATCCTGCAAGTCAAAATGCATTTTAAAGCACCTAACTACGGAACATGGTTAGATGAGCCCAGCTGACTTCAAATGTGCTCCGAACACTGACAGTAGCCTCCAGTTGGCCAAACCATCTAGCACAAAGCTTATTTTATAAAAAGACAAGTGCTGGATATCTCATACAATTTAGGAAATACTGTAAAGTGAAAGACGGCGTGACTGCCCAGGTCCGAAATAGAGGGAGGTGTGTCTGTCGTTGACCTTGGGATCCGTGTTCGCAACTCCCGCCCAGGCTCAGGAGAGGGTCTCTACCACATGCTAGCCTGGGGAAAGATTGAAATTCAGATTCAAAGTACAGTTTCTACTGAATGCCTTTTGCTTTCACACCATCATAAGAGATGGAGGTGGAAGAGATGGAGGTGGAAGAGGAGGAGGAGGAAGAAGAGGAGGAGGAAGAGGGGGAAGGGAGGGAATGACCCAGCCCTAGATGTGGCTGTTCCACGTCAGAGTGTGAAAACTGGATGTACAAGTCATGGTCATTCCCGGGAGATCCACGTTACTTCAGGAGCTGCTTGAAGAGCCCCTGCCGTCAGCTAGGACTGGGACAGGTGTGAGTCATGCAGAGAGAACAGGCATGGCTCTGGCAGATGGAACTTCCAGTCTAGAGAGGAAGACAGACATTACACAGGTAGCTAGGTGCACAGTGAGGGTCACAACAGTGGAAATATGGATATTGTGGGCCAGCTTTTACAGCCAGGGGCTCAGGGGAGGCCCCCCTGAGGACGTAGAGTTCACGAGAGAAACTTAGTAGGAGTTAACTGGGAAAAGAGGGCGGGGAGCTGAGAGGCGTTGAGGCTGGGGAAGGGGAAGTAGGATGTAGGTGGCCCGGGTTCCAGGCAGAGGCCGAGATGGGACACTGTGCCCCTATGTGGAACTGAAAAGAGATCCCCCAAAACATGGAACCACACATAGACTTTGGAAGTTTGACTATGACTAGACTGTGATTTTCCAAAGCAGAGTTTGTAACATTTTCTGTGAAATGTCGGTCCTGAAATCAGACAGCAGCAGTTATAAATCAGGAAGGCCGTTTCGAGTGAGAAATTTGCTATCGGATTCATTTGCCATTCATGAGTGCTTCATCTGGTGGGTTAAATTCTCATCTCATTTTCAGAAATGTATCTGGGAAAATGAACATCCAGGGACTGCCACTTCTCTAATTTATTCATGATGGCTACAGCTCTTCTAGAATGTTCTTTTTTTTTTTTAAGATTTTATTTATTTATTTGACAGAGAGAGAGATCACAAGTAGGCAGAGAGGCAGGCAGAGAGAGAGGGGGAAGCAGGCTCCCTGCTGAGCAGAGAGCCCGATGTGGGCCTCGATCCCAGGATCCTGAGATCATGACCCGAGCCGAAGGCAGAGGCGTTAACCCACTGAGCCACCCAGGCGCCCTAGAATGTTCTTGTAATCACTCCATGCCCCCTTTGAAGTCTGAAGGGAATATAAATGATTACACTTTACCTTGTTGCTTTTGTAACACATGCTGTCTTTAAGGAAAACTGATGAGGACAGCGTTTTACGTGTAGTTAATGACAGCTTTTCAGAGGCTGAAGCTCAGATGTCCCAAAGATGGTATTTTCATATTCTTCTTAGGTCATGTCTCTTTCTTTCCCTCCACAGTTGGTTTTGAAGCTTATTCCTCTGTCCTATCATTGGGTCCATTATTTCCTCCCCTCTTTAGATCACTCTGCATAGGCTACAACCTGAAATTCCTTAAGAAATGCCCTATCATCCTTCAGATCTCCCTCAACAAAATGGCATCACTGGTCCACACAAAAATATACAAAGCGGGTGAATTCCATCCTTCAAATTAAGAACTACCCCTTGTTCTTAAAAAAAAAATGAAAAGCTTGTGATTTCAGATGGATGTCCCCAAGTAGCCTTCTCCAGTGTGAATGCATAAACCACTGAGTTTCACACAAAGAAAAATAGTATTTAAATGCCATTGGTATGGCTCTTGTCAGTTCTGTCTCCTGTATTTCTAATATTTTTTTTATTCATTTATTTAAGAGAAAGAGAGAGGAGAACAGCTGGGGGAGGAGTAGAGGGAGAGGGAGAAGCGGACTCCCTGCCAAGCAGGGAGCCTGACGCGGGGCTCGATCCCAGGACCCCGGGATCACACCCCAAGCTGAAGGCAGACGCTCATGCGACTGAGTCACCCAGATGCCCCTTCTCCTGTATTTCTAATCTTACCCGGTCAAAAGAGTTGACCGTCCTTGGTAAAATAAAATTCTTCTTCTAAACATATTCTAATGAACCTGATAAATGCCTGGGACTGGGTGTCGCATAACAGTAAGTCTGTGATGACAGAGGGTTCTGGAAGCCTCAGGCATCTTCATCATCAGCTTGGATTTTATTATTAAAATTTGACTTTGGGGTGCCTGGCTGGCTCAAAGAGTGTGTGACTCTTGATCTCGGAGTGGTGGGTTTGAGCCCCACAATGGGTATAGAGATTACTTAAATAAATAAACATTTAAAAAAATTTTTGACTTTAGGGCGCCTGGGTGGCTCAGTGGGTTAAAGCCTCTGCCTTCGGCTCAGGTCATGATCTCAGGGTCCTGGGATCGAGGCCCATATCGGGTTCTCTGCTCAGCAGGGAGCCTGCTTCCCCCTCTCTCTCTGCCTCCCTCTCTGCCTACTTGTGATCTCTCTCTCTCTGTGTCAAATAAATAAATAAAAATCTTTAAAAATTTTTTTTTTTTTTACTTTAGGGGCATGTGGGTGGCTCAGATGGTTAAGCCTCTGCCTTCGGCTCAGGTCATGACCTCCAGGTCCTCCAAGTATGACTTGATTAAGTATGACTTAATCAACTGGTGATTCTTTTTGGAAGCTATCTTCTTAATTCCGTAAATCTGTTTGAAGGCATTTGAACACCAGATCACAAGGGATAGAGTAAAAGCTATTCACATTCTCATGAATGGTACTTTTTAATGTAATTATGGGATTTCAGGAGATGTACAGTAACGCTTCTATAAAGCATGGCAAATGGATAAAACATTAGCTTTTCGGCACTTGCCTTGCTATGGACTAAATGTTTGTACCTCCCTCCCCCCAAATCCATATGTTGAAATCTAATCCCCATTGTGATGGTGTGTGGAGGGGAGTGGTCTGTAGGGGTGGTTGAGTCAGGAGGCTGGGGCCCTGATGATGGGATTAGTGTCCTTATAAGGGACTTGGGGGAGATGAGCTCTGTCCACCACGTGAGGTCACTGAAAGAAGGTAGCCGTCCACAAACCTGGAAGAGAGCCCCCACTCAGAGCCCAAACATGTTGGTTTTCCCTCAGACTTTGGGCCTCCAGAACCTAGAGAAATAAACGTCTGTTGTTTAAGTCACTCAGTTTATGGTATTTTAGTCAGAACAACCCAAAAGAAGACATGCCTTTTGATAACCAAAAAGAGAGTCTTCTCGGACATCAGTATGACAAATCTCTCAGAGCCACTAATGTTTTTGTCAGCTGTCCCCAAGGAAAAGACATTCTTGCCTCATGAAGAGCCAAGATGCTAGAAAAGGAAACAAGTTTCTTGAGGGAACAGAGGAGAGTTTTTTGCATATTTGTTGTCTTTGTGACAAATAGCACGCTAAATTCTAAGAAGAACAAGGAGCTGAACATTTTCCTCTCTTCCTTGATCAGTGCCAAACACGCGACATTTCTCAAGCATCCTCTTCACATAAGACATTCTCTTGCTACAGAATTCTGTAAGATGTGCCAGGTGAGAAACATTTGCTTTCCACGTGCTGGGGTCACTGTGGCTGGTTCCCCAACGGAAACCTCAGTCTCAGTCCAAGCAGTTGTGATACCACAGTGTCTCCAACATGACCTGTGTGTCTGCAGCGTGGGATGAAGTGGGGGGAGACATGGAACCAACCCTAGGATGTGGCCTTCGCCGACACCCCACCTCAAATATAATGCCAATTGTTCCACAAATAAAACACTTCTCAACAGAATCCAGGAGCAACTTCAGGAGCTGAGAACAATCCACAAACAACGCGCCGTGCTCTTCTGTAACTGACAAGTTCTGTGGAGAAGAGAGTAATTTCTGCAGGACAACAAAGAAAGTCATTTCCAATTCTGTCCATGAGAAAAAAAGAAAACAACTTCAGTAAATATTAAGTACTGTATGAGTTTGTGGATTGCCATAATAAAACACCACAGGTTGAGTGGTTTAAATGACAGAAATTTATTTTCTCACAGTTCTGGAGGCTGGAAGTCTGAGATCAAGGTGTGGTCAGGTCTGGTTTCTTTGGAAGCATCTTTCCTTGTAGAGGGCTGTCTTCTCCCTGTGTCCTCTGGTGACCTTCCCTTTGTGTCAGCCTCCTAATCTCTTCTTCACATAAAGACCCCAGTCAGATTGGATTAGGGCCCTCTAGTGGCCTCATTTTACCTTAATTATCTCTTTAAATGTTCTACCTCCGAATACGGTCACATTCTGTCTCCACAATGTTTTTCTTCCTAATTCAATTGGCCAACGTAGTCCACAAACCTCCCATTCCTCCTATTTAATCCCTGTGTTTTGATCCAGGTAAATGCTTTTATTATCTCGATACTAGTCACAAATCCCAATCCAAGCCTCAGTAAAACCGTAATGCTGTATTTATGTCACCTTATTCAGCTTAACGGTATTTCTCTTCTTGTTCCCTGTTCCTTCATTTATAGAGAGATGATTTTAAGTGCACTTTCCAAATTATTTTCTTATTTATTCTCTTGGGCTGAGAATTATCAGTTATTTCCTACACTTCATGTCTTCTCCCCGTCACCCCTATTAACTTTCACAGTAACAAGCTGTACACTCTTATCTGAGTCTTTTTTCATTTTTCGCTCAAGCATCTCTGCTTTGAGTCCTCTCAATCAAGTTAATGAATCATCTGCTCCCCCAAGCCCTTTGGCACCTGCTCCCTGGGTAGAAGCTCATTGTTCTAGTATCCTCCACTAGGGCCCGCTGCACACGAAGCTCTGAGCTTGACATTGAACGCAAGACGTCTCTACTGTCTGCAGCCAGGCTTCTCACACGGGGAAACTGCTCATCTTCGACCACAGGGAAGGGTGGCAGGACCAGATGGCCCGTTTGGGAGACCCCTTAGCACTCAGCATCTCTTGTTTGGAGTTACCTTTTACAGGAACGAGGAAGAAAATACACAAAGCATCGAAAACTCTGAAAACCCATGTGCAGACCTCTCGGAACACCCGACATACTGTTGTTTGCAGCATTATTTATTGTGTGGTCATTGTATCTGGGGGTGTTCACAGCTATTGATGTAACACAACGGTGACCTCTCCGGAGACAGGGCAACCCAAAAAGAAAACTTCAAAGTGGGCAAGAACAATAAATATCAAACTTTCTGGTCTAAAATGTATAAATATAAAATATCAGTCACTTCAGGAAACGTCTTGAGAAAATCCGGCAACTGCACATCCACGGGTAGGTGTCTGGTGTTGATGGCACTAGTCTTTGGAACACATCACCTCAGGTCCAGTGTGGTTATTTTTATGTCTTTTACCAACACGTGTTTGCATACCTAGGTGAGAAAAAAATTGGTTTTACATCATAATGTTTACCGTGGTTCTCCGCAGAAAGGGAATATGAATTTCCTAACTTAAAGACATTCCTAATTTTGAAGATGTTTCCGATCAGAACAGATAGAATCAGATTTATTCATTTCCAACAAAAACACACGGACAGAGGTTGCCAAGTACTTGTTTTAAGTAGATTCTAACTTCAAAACAATGTTTCTCTGATGTTACCACCAGAGAACCACCAGGCAGTTAGAAAGAAACGATGTAGTCAAATAGCATTTCTTTGGGGCTATCTGTGGCTACCCAGGAAGTATGATTAGTTTTGAGTGAACTGTTATTGAAAAAGTAATCTGGGCCACATAGAGCGGAAAGAATTTATGAGACACTAAACATCATTTTCTTCCATTGTCTGCTTACTTGGAGTCTGAGGGAAACTGTATTTCTTCAAGTATCACACAGATACATAAATGGAAAGGGAACTTTATGCATAATCGACTGCTACAGAAGCACTAGCATTCTCCGATAAATAAAATAATCATGCAAAGAAATCAGAAGTAACTACAAAGCTTGCTTAATTTTCGGGATAAGAAAACCCCAAACTAAGCAGTGTTTTGTTTTTTTTTTCCCCATATTACACTGCTACTGTTTCTCTCCTTCAAGGAAAAAGAAAAGGAAAAGGTGAAAAGTCAGTATCTGTAAAAAGTAGCCAGCACGGTCTACTCACACTGAACAGCCTGGGGTCCTTGGTGTGTGGATGAAAGCCCTTCTTTTTACAAGCAGAAACCTCAAGCATGCCGGCATTGGTGAGCCGAAAAATGCCGGTGCTGTTCCAGGGTGGAAACAAAAAGTAGAAAAATTAAAGAGCATCTGGCTTCCCAGAGCGAGCAGGTGTGGGGGGATGGAGGGAGAGAGAGAGAATCCTAAGCAGACTCCACGCTCAGTGCGAAGCCTGATGCCTGAGATCACGACCTGAGCTGAAATCAAGAATTGGATTTTTAACCGACTGAGCCACCAGGTGCCCCTCCACAGTGATCTTTTAAACCAATTTTGCAGTAAGTGGCCCAGAAGAGAGAAACTCCCAAGGGGCCATAGCCAACTCCATGCACCTGCTGGGCTGTAATGGGGAAGAGGCAGCTGAACTGTCCTATGAGACCAGAGTGGAAAACAGAGGCCCCATGGGAGGAAATGACAGGTGGTGGATATTTCTACTTTTTTCTAATAACACAGACACTGTTTAAAGAAACAGCAAATATCTGTCGAGTGCTAACTGTGGGGCCAGACACTATGCTAAGCCCTTTCTGCAGACTGCCATTCAGCTTCTTATTCACTTCAATCCCGATGGGCAGGTGTCAGGGATAAAGAGACTGAGGGTCATAGTGGACAGTGGTCCTGCTAGTCACACGCTATCTGAGGCTGCAACCAGGATTTCACTCTAAGTGTGTCTGACTCCTCTGCTCATCATTACTCTCTCATAATCATTGTCTCTCAAACTTCCAAAGGCTTTGGACGTCATTAAGCGGAGGCTGGAAATTTTCTTACAACATGAGACAGTACAGGAGAATGATGAGCTCAAAAGGCAAACTGAAATAACACCCAGTTTATGCACTTGGAGATCATGCTCCCTAAGTAAAGAGAACCAGTAATTAATTCTACTATGAAAGGACCTTAAAAATCAAGTGACTGCAGAGTTAAAGGTAAAAGGGAGCTGGTTGGCACCAGTCTCTGTTTCCCAAGGGCACGGGGTGCCTGCCTCTCCAATTGCCGCCTCCTGCTACGCGGACACACTTGAACCCAACAGCCCCAGACAATGCCTCACTTGGACCTCGTCCACAGGGCCACTTACTCTTTATGCTTTGGTGAACAAACAATGGCGATCGCCTCCGGCAGCATGAGCTGATAGGAACAGTGAGTGTGAAGATCAACACTGGACAAGAATGCAGTTTGGGTCGGATGTGTCTATAAACAGAAAAGAGGACAATCTTACTGGAGGAGTTGTCTTTGCCAAGGCCACAGCCCGTTCTAAGAGAAGTCTCTTGTAGCTGGCTTTTTCTTTTTTTACTGTCACTAATCAAATCAGGATTTTAAAAAATGTGTCCCGGGAATAATCTGCCCCCTCGTGCTCCTTGGGAATAACCATGAGCTTGAGAAGATGGAAGTGTTCATGTACTTTCTGCTTATTAGAACAGACAGAACTAGGAATTAATTTGCCAGAGGCTTTAAGGAGATTCTCCTCACAACACAGCAAGATTTTTCTATTGGCATCTCAATTTCACACACAGGAATCCCGAGGAAGCCCAGAGATACTTTATACAAAACCACGGACACGAAGGGAACGTTTTCAATGAATTTACCCCATTTTGCTGTGTGTCCTTTCGTGGACTGTCCTTCCCTACAAATGGGAGGACAGAATTCTCCAGGTTGTTGGAGGCATTGGGGACTCATCTTCCACAGCAAGTAAATACCCATATGATGAGAAGGAAGGGGAGATTATAAGCCAAAAGCTGTATCTTCTGGGTTTTGGGCTATATACAAGCTTGTGTTTACGAGAGACAAATCAGAGGTGCACATGTGAATATGAAAAATACACGCACCCAACCTGATTTTAAAATTCACAGTCAACCCCAGTTACCTTTGAAAAAGGAATGTGACCACTTTAATCACAAAACCAAGGCCTCTGGCAGGGACCACCTGGGTCCTGGGCCCATCGCTCACTGACCATATGCCACCGAGAAGATTCCTTAACCCCCTCATGCCAATTCATCAGCCATAAAATAAGGACAGTAATCATTTTCTTCATGGGGTTGCTACATCAAAATTAAATGAGACAATCCATGTAAAATCCTTGCAACAGTACCTAGCACAGAGAGGAATCAAAATTATTCCCTGTGTTACTGCTATTGTTACTTTAATATTGTCTTGGGGGGGGATAGGGGGCCATGGGAAGAAGGAGAGAATCTTAAGCAGACTCCCTACGGAGCACAGAGCCCCACGTGGGGCTCGATCTCACAACTCTGAGATCGTGACTTGAGCTGAAACCAAGAGTTGGAGGCTTAATGGACTGAGCCACCCAGGCACCTCAATATTGTCATTATTATCTAAAGGGCACGGACCCATAAAAATAGCTTCACACCTTAACACTTAACTATGGTCTGCTAAAGAAATCCAAGATTTTACAGCTCATTTCCACTTTATTTAACAGATTGAACAAAATAAGGGTAAAAGCCATTGATATCTATAAACAGAAGATACATATTCTGTGAAGAAAAAGTAACTCCTGGTCTTGGTCTACACAGATGTAGGTCAACTGAGGACTGAAATTATCCTACCTTTTAAAACCCAAAGCTTTAGTGAGGGTAGGAGTAGGAGGGTCTGACTGCCTGTTCATCTGATTCAGTGCAAACCTCGTTACTACATAGAACGGTCTATGCCTTTGCGAGAAAGTAAGAACTTGCTCAGAGGGACTCCAGCACTGTGGAGGGAGCAAGCCAACTGTCAAACAGACAAATCACACTGCCTGTCCATTTATTTGCAGATGGAATGCACACCGCGAGCATCCCTAGCCCTTCATTTCTGCCAAGAGGCATCCCTTCTACTCGGACAATAATAGCTCTTCTGTGGGAGAAGGGCGCACCCAGCCCACCCCCTCTTTGGAAATAAAAATGACCGTGAACATGGCCACGACCATGATGACGATGGCTGCAGGTGCCATTCGCTCAGGCATGGAGCAAATCACCTCCCACACATTTGACCCTTACAACAACGTGAGAAAAGTGCTATTACCATCCCCATTTTACAGGCGAGAAGACTGAGGTAAGCACACGAGTAAATAATGTGCTGAAGTGCAGGGAGCCGTTTAAGCTGAGAAGTCCACATTCGAATCCAGCCCTATGGGATTCTGATTTGGCCATTCTTTCCTAAGACTAGCTTACATCTGAAAAAAATCTAGGTCTGGAATTTTTTGCTACTATTATGTCAATAAAAAATATCATAAACTGTCATTTCCAACCATGAATATTTAGAAATACAATGTTTCAGGGTTTTCATCGAACCACAACGATTTGCGATGGTGAAAGAAACAAAAAGCAAAATCCTGGAATTCTAAAATTTTGCCAAATTCATTATCTAAATGACTTAACTTCATTATTGCATATATTACATACATAGGTCATAAAGGGAAAACCTGTTTTTATTTGGAAAATGTTTTATAAGTAAACTAACTATAAACTAACATTGACTCTTTGGTGTAAGTAAAATTTAATGGGCTGTCATTCTTTCTCACTTTGTGCTATAATTTCTTTGGCTACACTTTATTTTCCTTGAAAATGCCTTCCTGTTACAGAAAATCACATTAAGCTAAAGAGTGCCTTTGAAATTCAGCAATTTCTAAGCACCCAGTGAGGCACATTACTTGCTGTTAAGTAAAACAAAGAGACATACGGAAAGTGTCGCAAACTCTTCATCATAAATCATTTCTTGGGTTTGAGAGGTGGTTTATATTTTTCAAAGGACTTTCACACTCGACGTCTCATTTATGGCTCACACACAGCCAGGGAGGGAGAGAGGGCACTCATTAGCCCCACCTGGTCAGGGGGGGAACCCGGAAGGAAGCAAGGAGGTGACAAAGAACACAGAGGCACCTAGGTGGACGGGTATCTGGGTGGCTCAGTCGGCGAAGCGTCTGCCTTTGGCTCAGGGCATGATCTCAGGGTTCTGGGATCGAGTCCTGTGTCTGGCTCCCTGCTCAGTGGGGAGTCTGCTTCTCCCTCTCCCCCTCCCCCTGCTCATGCTCTCTCTCTCAAATAAATAAATAAAATCTTAAAAAAAAAAAAAGAAGCTAGGTGGAGCAGGGACTAATGTGTCCTCTACCTCTGAAATTATGTTATCACGAAGTGCTTGCTGATTTTGTGTGGGGGGAGCGGGAGGGGGATCTAAGTGTGTGTCCCGCCTCCCCTCAGTGCATCCCTGTAAAACAAGTAAGATGAAAAATGGTCACTCATCTCTCTTTAAGGGCCCTCGAATTCTTCCATGTTCTCTCTGAAAATCTTGGCCATGAGGTCCCTACCCTAGGTCCACCTGTATAAGACTGAATGGAAGAATGTCCCCCAGACAGATTGAACCGTGGATAGGAAAAGTAGAGCATCAACGCCAAAACCAGTGGCTACAATTTTCTGAGTTCCTAGAAAAATGCGCTACGAAATTCAGTGACAATACCTCATTTAATACAGACCACTGCAGGAAGTCAATTCTTACGACATCTGTTCTGTGGATGATAAAGCTGATGCCCAGATTGCTTACATAATTTACCAACATTCCTGTAAGGAATTTTTAGCAGAACTGAGATTTAAACTCATGTCTTTTAATTCGTAAGCCCTTTCTCACTCCTACGATGGCCCGGTGGATGTTGGGACCCAGTATTTTTGGCCCAACCATGGCTGTTTATACAGAGATAAGTTCCTCCTTGGCCTGTGGGGGAGATGGGGAAGAATGTATGGTCCCTGTTTGATATATAAAAACATCTGTTTCAAAGAAACACTTTAGAAATTTTCTTTAAATAATCTACTTTTGACCCACGGCAAAGAGAAAGAAAACGTTAATAACGGCCTCATCAAATTAGTTAAAATCTGACTAGGTCTTCATTTGACTACAGAAAATCATCAAAGCAAGTCACCCAATTTCCAAATGTTTCTCTCTCCTTTAATGTTGGATGGTAAGGAAAAAAGCGTAATACAGCCTTGTCCAAATCCGGATTTGACAGACTTAGACATGGCCTAACACTGAAGAGAATGCTTTAATATGATGACATTCACTCCACTTGAAAAAAAAAAATTAAGAAGAAGAAACGATTTAAGGGAAGCTAAATTTCCTCAAGGAGGAAAACACCCCATGGAAAATACACCGAAACCCAACGGTCACACCTACGTGGATCCATCCCAGCGTGAGGAGGCCATGTTGGTCCTGAACACCGAATAATTCTTCCACATTCTCCACATCGCAGTAGTCTGGCCCCGCTGACTGCTTTGGCACAATTACATGGGTGATGGTAAACTCATTATGCGTCTAAAACACAATCAGTAAAAAGAGTAACAAGCATCTGAGAGGGGAAAAAAACAAACAAAAACAAAACAGAGCCTGAGCTGGAAGTACAACTTTTTGACGGAAGGCTAGAGTGCCCCACAACCCCCATACTGAATACCAAAGCCTCACAATTAAAAATGGACAATCTGCCAAAAATCTGCGAGGCAGCTCTCTGGACCTCAAAACCTCTTTTCACGATAGAAAATGTGTAACAAATAGGAGTTCGCCTCCTGGGCTGGTCTACGATCGTTCAGTTAATAAACAATGCTTTGACATATTACATTTTCAGGGGAAAAGATCTGAACAAAACAGCATCAGGTTTATTCGGAGGGGGAGATACTAGTTCAATAATTTTGTGGATTTACTGAAGGACATTTCTAAGGCTTGTGGAGATTGATGGCCTCGTTTTTATTTCACTAGTTATACTTTATTTCACATCCAGATCTAACTTTTCTCCTGCCATTGGGGGAACTCATCGAGATTTTCCATAATTAAGGTGATGTTTTGGGTTTGCATGTAGAAAATGAAAAAGGAAAGACACAATACTCCCTGCAGGCGGCGGGAAGAGCTGAAGGAGGGGGAGCTGGGAAGAGCTGATAGGACGCTCAGGGAGGAGATGCTTGTGCTGGGAGGCGCTGTCCGCCCTCCACAAGCACCGCCTTCTTTCCTGTCCGAGAATCATCTGGCTGGTCCTTCAGAGGCCTCATGTGAGCGTTGGATGGCAAAGACTATGGGTGTTGGAGGTGACAAAATGTCAACACCAAGTGCAGTGCCTGGTACATCTGGGTATTCAGTACATGTCTGTCTGATGAAGGAATGAATGACGAATGAATGAATGAATCAATCACTCAATCCAACTAGGTACAGCATATGGTCTTGAGGAAGATTCCAGAACACAATTGCCCCTGAAGGACAAACAAGTTGGCTGAGAGGAGAACATGGTGGGTGGCTCATGCTCCTGTGTTGGTCATCTGTGCTTTCTCTCTCCTGGAGGACACATGAAGACACAGAACGGAACTACAGTAGAGAGAATGTGTGCTGAATAGAACATACTCGATTAAGCAACAGTTCCCAAGCTAAATGTTCAGGGCAGAAAATGTGCGTGGACCCAAATGACACTGTAAAGGGCACCTTCCACAGACATTATTCATTCTTCTTGCAAGTAGCAAACTAAACGCATCTTCTCTCTTTGGTCCTCCTTCTATTTTGACATTGTCTTTCATCACATATTTCTGATAGATTCGTCCATGAGTCAATAGGACCTGGGCCATAAGATTTTAGCTTGTTGAAACTACTGTCCAAAACTAAAGAAAGCAACAGAACCCTAGTTTGATTCCACATGGGTCTGCAAAACGGTGGCAAGATGACACTTGCCTCAGATTAGAACAGGTAGAGTTAATTAGATAAATATATGGGAAACTAACAATTGCAATGGAAATCTGATTTAGAAAACTAGATGGCTTTGGAAATCTGGAGATGTGTAATCCATCATTTTTCTTTCTTTCTTTTTTTAAGATTTTGTTTATTTATTTGAGAGAGAGAGCAGGGAGGAGGGACACAGAGAGAGAGAGAAAATCTCAAGCAGACTCCGCACTGAGCACGAAGCTGGACTCACTCGGGGCTTGGTCACACGTCCCTGAGACCATAACCTGAGCTGAAACCGAGAGTTGGATGTAACTGACGGAACCAATTGGGTGCCCCAATCCATCATTTTTCTAAACAAAGGTTTAGCAAGAGGTTTGATTCATTCTTTACAACAAGCTTTTACGATATCCCTAAAATTTTACAACCCATTTCCTGGAAGGATCGTTCCATTAAAAACGACAGTAGTTTTGTGTTCATTAATTTAGGTAAAGATAACTACAATTTTTGCAACTCTTAGGATGTGTTTATGCTGTTCTGCTTATGGTAAGAAAGTCACGACAACGGAACGTATCGTGGGCAGAAAGATATGAAACAAAGGCCATACCAGTTTTCCACAGAGTATTCCACAGGTTTCTATTCCTCTCACTGTATTAGATTCTGCCAGCAGCAGAAATCTGTGGCAAAGGTCTCTTGATAAAACTACACACCGCAGTCCTTCGACCACTAAATCTAAGAAATAGGAAAGGCAGAACAGGCTAAAGAAACAAATCTTGCATCTTGTCCATCAGGGCTGTTTTTGGCAAGCAACTGCAGGGCAATTGAAACATAAAAGATCAAATTATCAGGCACTCGGCTTTCTGTGTTTTACTTTTAAAGTCTTAACAGTAAGCATGAAGGCAAAGGAAGGTAAAATTCCACTTTGCCTATAAACTGCTTCACGAACGAGGAGCAAGGTGCCAGCTTCGTGATGGGGTAATTTATAAAATGGTTACCTATCATAACTCTCTTAAAATAAATGAACAGTGTTGGACACAAGACGCCATCCGACAGTGTCTGTGTTTGGATTTGGGCACTTGCCGGGGGGCGGGGGGGATGGAGCTGCCCCCAAGCCACACTAACTGTTGGCAGAAGCACAGAATCCACCTGGAGGCTGACCACCCCCTGTGCGCCAGACCCTCCTGAGACAGGAAAATGCCAAACATTTCCTCTTTTAAGCCAAGGTCTGCGCCAACTATTTTCTCGGCCTCTTCTTTCCAGTGTAAGTGTTCCCCTTTAAGATTCAGGTGTTTCTTGGTGAAAATACAGGAAAGAAAAAAAAATGTTCGGAATTCTCTTTCCAAATCTTGGCCCCGTGATCCCATAGGGCCCCACTTATGAGAGGGTTGCTGCTTTATGGGGGGCAATTCATGCTGCCTGAATGTGAAGGTTATGGGGAGCTGGATGGCCCTGAAATTCACACCCCATCCTGCCGTGGCACCACCACCGTGGATAATGGGAAGAGGAGCCCCCTCCCGGCGGTCCTGGAACAGAGGCCGGGAGGCTGGGTCAGAAGGGAGGCTGTGCCTGGCAGGGAGGCAGCCCATCACTTACTCTGCACGGCGCTCAGAGCAGCCGCGGGCTTCAGGGCCCTGTTCACGGGAGGGGAGTGGCTGGCATCCCTGGCCGCCTCGCCCCTGGGAGGCTGGTCTGCGAGCACATTCAGCAGGGCACTGTTCCGGGGCGCCGACAAGCAGGACAGAGCACTCCCGTCAATCTGCTCCGACAGGGCCGGGGTTTCCTGGCTTCGCATCTGACCCCGGGCTAATTCTTGCTTTTTGAGTTGGTCTTCGAAAAACAGGAACTGCTCCGACTCCAGCTGCTGCTGGCGCATCCGAGCCACCCGCTTCCTTTCGGCCTCGATCAGGCTCTGATGCTCCAGTTGTTTGAGAATTTCCGCCTTGTATTTGTTCTGGAAAAGGCGGTGGCCAGAACAGGAGGTTAGTTTCCACGGCAACGCCAGCCAGCTGGGATCAGACCTTTCCCAGCTAGCCGCGGGCAGAGGGAGGCAGATGTGGCGATGCGCCCGCAGGAACACACACGCGACAGCGAGGGAAGCAAGAAAGCATCACGCGACAGTCCCTTGGTCTGATCAAGGCGGTGGCTCTGAGTCCACTCATGTTACCAGGGGCAGGCCATGACAGTCAGGTTCCCTCCATTCTCCTGCGCTTTAAACAAATACTAGAAGATCAAGGTCGGGGTTGGCTGCTTGACCTACCTGACCGATAACCAAAGCGAACTATCTCAGGAACGGTTCTGTCACCCTAGACCTCACTGTCCAATACAGTAGCAGCCAGCCCCGTGGGCTACTTAAGTTTAAATTAATTTAAATGAAAGGACATTAGACATTGAGTTCTGCAGTCCTTCCTGCCATCCACCTTTAATACCACGGGGCTAGCGGCTCCCGCATGGAACATTTCTACCACGGGAGAAGTCCTGTTGGTCAGTGTTGCCCTAGAACCTCTTGCCGTAGACTCTAGAACTCAGATGGCTGGAACTTTACGGAGAAGGGGAAACCATAAGGGAAAGGTCTCAAAATATGGCCCAATCATCTCCATCAGGACGAGCCAGGAATTATGTTAAAATGAAGCTTCCCAGGCTCCCCAGTCTTAAAAAAAAATCCAGGCATTATCAGGTTAGAGACTGTACATCTTTAATAAGCTCCTCAAATGGTTTTGAGAAAAAATAACTTTGGTAGAGTTCGCATGGGGCATAGAGCTTACAGAAGCACTTTGGGGGTGCTCACGAATCTCCCAAGTCTCGTCAGAAGGGTGGATGCTGACCCAGCAGGAGTGGGGTGTGGCCTGAGGGTCTGCATTTCTGACAAGCTCCCCATGACGCCCATCCTGCTCATAGCAAGGGCTCACTGATGGGCATGTCCATCTCTCCTAGGTGTAAAAGCTGCCACTCTGTCTCCGCAGAGATTTCTCTGTGACATATACCTCGGGACGCTGTTGCCACCTGGGACCTAACTGGTGTCATCAAAGGCAGACCAGGTGGTCCCTCCCTGGGAGACCCTGAGGGGACGACCTGAGGCACATTGCTGACGGGAAGGAAGACTAGCCTGGGCTTTTCTCTCCTTTGCTTTTGGTTTGTCTGAGTGTCCAAGATCATTCTCATGTATCATAGATCAAGTCAAATCCAAATTATCAAGAGCCGCACTTGTGGGAATGTTCAGACTGCAACATTCCCTCTGTCCCTTGGTCAACATGCTGCACTCAATGCTGACTTCCAGCTGTGCCCATGGGACACCGGGAGGTCCCCAGGCCACGTTCAGAGCTCACGAGACTGAACTCCATCCAGCGAGAGTCAGCACAGGTGACAATTCCAAAGCACATGAACACGCAATCGAACAAAAAAGGCAAAGCAATTTTTATAACAATGCTAAAGACATTAAGAATTTGAGTTTTGAACTTGAGATCCTAGAGATGGATCAATTTTTTCTCTTAATGCCATTCAGTCTCTTAGACATCATTATCATTGTCACTCTTTCTGTAATAATGATCAGAAGCCACCATCCATTGGTGATACAATTACATTTCGCTCACATGGTTAGCTATTATTTCCTCTCAATGTGATATTGAATGTAAGACTGAAGAATTGAATTCACATTTCCAAAGCCTACATAACAAGAAAAATCAGAAACTATATACTGTTCTCCCTATTTCTGACTGCCTCTGTTCATCACCAAAGAGAGGCCATTGCCTCAAGGTTACAGTGGAAAGAGTTGGTCGAAAAGCTCCATTTAAATCATTGTAGGAAATTTATTTTCTAATGCATCACATGATTAGATGTTGCAGGGAAATAAAAATACCACATCTTTGGTGCAAGTGCTTAACCTGTATCTCACCATGAATTTTTTATTGGTTTTACATCACTGCGTCTTTAATTTTTAATTTAAATGCACATGACATTCGAAAAACTCACATGAACATGAAATTCAAAAAAATATTCGCACAGAAAACAGTCACGAGATAAATGTACCAACAGAACTTACTTTGCTTTGCAAATATTCTTGGTATTCTACGTTATATTTCTTTAATAGGTCCTTTTTCAATTCATCTGTCCTTGGGAATGCAATCTCCTTCAGTTTCTTTTAAAAATATATATATACAGATTGATTAGTGGGATTCTTAGTATAGCCTTTCAGATCATCAGTTGAGAAAGAAAAACAGCCGGTATGTGTATTAGAAATCAAGACACAAGCAACCAGAGATGATGGTGGACATAGAAAACTCTTTGCTGTGGCTCCCAAACATAGCTTTTCGTTCGGGAAGGGAAAGCATTACCCCTTCTGTAAGAGCTCTATGGACTCCACTAGTTAGATAAGCATCCTGTCTAGGTGGGTACCCCGTTTTTAAGTAGTGGGTTTGTAACTGCACAATCCATTGTATGCAAATGCTATGGCACCATAGTTAGAAGGGACACTAGAGAACACGGTAGGGAGGGACTGCTGGGCTCGACTGTAAAAAAGAGGCCGAGGGATCTAGATTCCCAGGCCTCCTCCCAGTTCCCCTGAATCAACATGTCAAGGGGAGGGGTTGGGGAATCTGGACCTCAAATAACTTCTCAGTGATTCTTCTTAATGGCCAGAAAATCTGGGAAATCTGATTCAGTCCAAGTACCACCCTCCTTTTCAGAGATGAGGGAACAAAGGCCTAGAGATTAGAAGTACAACTAGCTAGAGGCCCCATTATGACTAGAATCCAAATCTTCTGACTCCGGCCAGGCTCTTTCACTAAAATTTCTTTTCTTTTAATCCATCCATCCATCCATGGATTCATGGATCCATCCATCCATCCATCCTCCCAACCATCCATTTATTCAGCAAGCATAAACAAAGAAAATGTGTATGCTTTTGGAGAATGGTTTCCTATGAGAAAAAAGTCAGAATAAAACTAAATCAGAGCAAAAGAGTCAGCTTGGCAGCTGACCACCCTTGGGCCCCACACAGAATGGCCCGAGTTTGAATGAACACGAGAATTCAGTGGAAATTGTTACACAAGGAATGGCAGTGATAAGGGTGTATAGATAAGGGTGTATAGAAATTTTTTTAAATGTAGATGGCCATTTGACAAAATCTGAGTTCTTTGGGGAGCCTCAGGCCAGACCTACTGGTAAGACAGCCTTTCCTCCATTTAGGGTCAAGCGTCTTGGAAGAGTTACTTAAAATTTCATGCTATGATTGGCTTTGTGTTTACCATTTTATCTTCCTCCATATAAGATTAACCCAAACTACTTAACACAGATACATGGGGAACATTTTGACAATGTTATTTAAAAGGATATATATTCTCAGCTAAAAATACTAGAAGCTCTATCAGGTTCCCAAGGTTGACGGCGAATACTTTTCAGCAACTGTCTTCCTTTTCCTTGAAACTATTTCAAGCCATCCCTTACCCTTAAACACTTGATTATGCTTTAAGCTAGTACCCCACAATACTTTTATAATATCCTGCTTTTCAGGGTACTATAAGAAAAGAACTAGAACTGTGGGGCCACTTTAATAATCAACCCTAATTTTCAAACAGTTTTTGGGTTCAGGACTGTATGGAAGAATCAAAACCAGCCAAAATGACTCATAAACCTGGGGAATTGGACCACCTTTCCTGCAATCCCTGGGAAGAACAGTGAATCATCCCTTCTTCACGCCACAAAGAGACTGAGCACATTCTTGATCTTTTTCTTTTCTCCCCCCCTCCAGTTTCAATTAGACATCCCACACTGGCTCAGTAACAACGATTAAAGGTCCCAAGAAAAAATCGAAACATCTTGGCTAATGGAATGAACTTCTGTGCTCAAACTCTCCAGAGGATGAGATGAAGGAGGGGAGGTGGAAGAGAAGATCAATAATGGAGACGTGTGCAGCATTTGATCCCCCGGGGGAGAATCGACCCCACAATACCTTCATAATATCCTGCTTTTCTGGGACTGCACATTGCTGGTAATCTCGATGGCTGGGAAGCTTTTCCACAAACAAGCTAGGAGAAGAGAAAGCACATCTTAGCATTACATGGCAGAAAGAGCTCAGTGATGGTTTCTTTTATTCTTAAACATTTTATTTGTTTTTAGAAAGAGAGAGAGAGGGCGTGCATGAGCAGGGGGAGGGACAGAGGGAGAAGGAGAGGGAGAGAAGTAGACTATTCTCAGTGTGGAGCCTGATGTGGGGCTCGATCTCATGACCCTGAGATCATGACCTGAGCAGAAATCGAGAGTCGGGCACTCAACTGACTGAGCCACCCAGGCGCCCCCATCAGTGCTGGTTTCTAATATGAGAAGGAAACTCCTTTTCAAAAAGGACGTGCTTAATCCATTATTATTTAACCTACATTCTTTCCATCAGCCTTTTCACAGAAGGCTGGCATGAATATGATTTTGGCATTCCAGAGTAGTGAGCTCAGCGGACAGATGCTCCCTAACAGACCATTTCACTTCAGTCCTTCTCAGGTCCTGGGTGCCTGATCCGCCGGAGTCCTAGCTCACTCGCGTGCCCTGCCAGTGACACAGAGGGTCACGGAAAAATGTTAAGAGTTTAGAAAGATCAATGTAATCTCTCTCACCATTGAAAAAGACTCAAAGGACCACTGATGAATCAGGAATGCCATTGTGTCTGTACGTCTATATCAAAAACAATTTTTTTAAAAGATTTTATTTATGTGTGTGTGAGAGAGAGGGAGAGCAAGAGCGGGGGTGAAGGAGCAAGGAGCCCGACGGGGCTCGATCCCAGGACCATGGGATCACGACCTGACCGAAGGCAGGCACGTCACCGACAGAGCCACCCAGGTGCCCTGATATCAAAACTTTTTTTTTTTAATTAAAGATTTTTTTTTTTGACAGAGAGAGAGAGATCACAAGTAGGCTGAGAGGCAGGCAGAGAGAGAGAGGAGGAAGCAGGCTCCCTTCCAAGGAGAGAGCCTGATGCAGGCCTCGATCCCAGGACCCTGAGATCATGACCTGAGCTGACAGCAGAGGCTCTAACCCACTGAGCCACCCAGATGCCCTGATATCAAAACTCTTAACTGAAAATTCACAGCTGAGAGAAATGACAGTCATAATCCCTGGTGGATCCGAGGAGGTGCTAATTAGGAATTCATTATTTTTCCTCACCTTTTTGAGGAACAAGGGACAGCAGAGGTAAAGGGAAATCCTTAGACCAAACCAGCTTCATCACTTCCACATAAAATGAAGATTTTGCTTTCAAAAGGGCAGGGAATTCTTGTCTTTTATTATTGTTGTTTTCCTTACTGATGTATCCCTAGCTGGTCGAATAGTGTCCAGCTCATGATATGTGCTCAGTAAATATTTGTTAAATAAACAAAAAGCCCTTCCTTGATAGACCATGATGGGCTATCAATACTATTTATGATTAACTGATATGCAATACCTTATAATTGGTGGTGTTCTCTCACTTACAGATCACACATGCTCTCATCACGTTGCCTACAGGGGACCCGGGGGTGGTAAAATAACTTATTTCTTGAATGAGAAAATTATAGTTTAAAGAGGCTACATAAATTGCTAGTTGCCTAAAGTAACTATTCTTTATAAATAGAATAAAGGCACAAATGTTTGGAGTTGAGGAGAGCTTAGAGAAGTCTTCCATTGGGAGATAAGAGAGATTTCTGCCCTTATGTCTTCCATCTGTAATGAGGAACTGAGGCCCACGCGGGGGGGTTGGGGAATAAGTGAATTACAGATTGTCACGTGGTTAATGACGGAAGGGAATTCCAACATTCCGGTGACTCGCAAACGCAGACAGTAGAATCACCATTCGCTTTACCACACTTACGCCCCCGCCATGAACGTGGGCAAAAAACACCAGGAGAAGGCAAAACAGAAATTTGAGCAATTGGTGCCTTAGAGTTCGGAAATTAAAGTGTTTGGGAAATGTGTGCTGTCGGTGATGCACAGCAGCTTCCAGTTTCGTATTTATCGTTAACTCTCTGGAAACCACTGGTTTCCTCAGGTAGCTGCCAGTCATCCGCTTTCTCGGAAGTTCTCAGCTTAAGTCCCCGACTGAACGAGGGAAGTCGATCATCATGTGACTTTTAATTAAAAGTACGGGTTTTGGAATATGTCGGTAATGAGCATGTGTCTAACGGGAAGTAGGTATTTTTACATGGCTGTTCTGAGGCAGAGGTTTCCACTTAATCTGAGTCTCTTTCACACACAGCACTATTACACAGCTAAATAAATTGCCTCTTTTTAAAAATAGATTCTGATTATTTATTTGAGAGAGAGAGAGAGAGAGTGAGCATGAGCAGAGGGGAGGGGCAGACAGAGTAGCAGGCTCCCCACTGAGCAGGGAGCCAGATTGAGGATTCCATCCCAGGGCCCCGGGATCATGACCTGAGCTGAAGGCAGATGCTTAGCTGACTGAGCCACCCAGGCACCCCAGTAAATTGCCTTTTTAAGAAATACTAACTAGGGGGGCATGGGTGGCTCGGTTGGTTAAGCAGCCAAGTCTTGATTTCGGCTCTGGTCATGATCTCAGGGTCCTGGGATGGAACCCCGTGTCAGGCTCCAAGCTCAGCAGGGAGTCTGCTTGAGATTCTCTCCCCTTCTCTCTCTGTCCCCTCCCACTCTCTCTCTCAAATAAATAAATCTTAAAAAAAAATACTAACTGCAGTGTGAAACAGAGTGCTTCTTTCTATCCCTGAATCAGATCTTATAACTCCCCCCATCCCAACCCAACAAGTCAAATTTTAAAACCATGAATGGTCTGTTCCAGGCGCTGTGGGTGGGGCTACATCATGGCTCCTGCTGCCACAAAGCCTACATTCCTGTGGGGGAAAGACTGCATAAAACAAGACATATTCTTGATGAAGAGTGCCAAAGACGGGCACACACGGGTCACTACTCTGCTCTACTGAGAGACTTTTTCATGTCCCCGAGACTCACTCCATGCCTGAGCCTCAGGGATGCTGTGGGGATGCCTTTGAATACATTACTTGGTAACTTAAAAACTTGGGTCACTTAATGGTTTCGGAGATTGCGAAATTGGTCTGAATACAAAAACGTTCCCGGAGTCCAAACCGTCTCGCTGAAATAGCAGGTAAATATTTTCCCATTTCAAAGACCTCCCCCGCCAAAAGAGACTCACGTTATAAATTTATTATAAAGGACGAAGGCGTTTTCCAAATTTCCTTCTTCCAAATACACTGACGCCATCCTTTCCATCTCCACCCCAGATCTAAAGTAACGGCGCGGAGTGATGTCCTCAGTGATGGTGATGTTACAGCCGAGCTTGCTGAGTGCACGGACTCGCTCTTCTGGGCTGAGGGAAACATCCGTGTGCTCAGGCATAGCAGCTAACTTTTTCTGCAAAGCAAGAGTGGAATCTCTGAGTAGAAATAGGAAATGAACAGGACGGAAACGACAGGTGTATTTTCTGTACTGAATACCCGACACCGGTACCCAAGGAAGGCGTTTGGTAAGAGTTAATGACATGATGAAAGTGAAATCTTTGGACAGAATACGTGGGCTACACACCAAAAAGACACCCATCTCTAGGATAAACACACCTTTGTGTTGGGGGTAAAATCTCTTTTAGGGTTCAGGGTACCATGCTGTGGCAGTTCCTGGGTCTGCAAATGTTTTAGGTCATTTTAGGTAAAGTATCACTGAGCCTTCTGTCCTCCTGGGTATTTTCATTCTGGCCCCTGTGAAGCAGGCCCAGAGGCAGACTCTTGCCTGGGTAGGGCTCAAGTCATTCTCCTCTGAAGGGTCTCCAAGAGATGGTCTGCATTCAGAGTTACTCAAAGGCCCCAGTTCTCTTCCAGAATATATCCAGTTTAATAAGAAGATTTTAGGACCTCTCTGGTTCATCCCCAAGTGAATGAAACCCTACCAGTAAGTCCTCTTCCAGCCTATGGATACCTCCCATTTCTTTTTAACATAAAGACTCTTGGACCTGCACATAATAGTTATAGTACATTAACAGACATCGTTAATTAGTACCTGACTGAGAAAATAACGAAAATCATTACATTTGTATTTATTCATAAAAATAGCATCTGGGGCGCCTGGGTGGCTCAGTGGGTTAAAGCCTCTGCTTTCGGCTCAGGTCATGATCTCAGCGTCCTGGGATCGAGGCCCGCATCCGGCTCTCTGCTCAGCAGGGAGCCTGCTTCCTCCTCTCCGTCTCTCTGCCTGCCTCTCTGCCTACTTGTAATCTCTTTCTCTGTGTCAAATAAATAAATAAAATCTTTAAAAAAATAAAAAAAATAGCATCTGTACACATTTGGGGAAACACAGACTGCATGCATTCAGGATAATTGTTCAGTGATTCAATGAAAAGGTCAGTGCTTTGGAAAGGCAAAATAGTCAACGCATTTATTTTCTGTTAAAGGCTGTATAGCAAATATTTTGGGCTTTGCAGGCACTGGAGTCCCCATCACAACTACTTAGCTCTGCCGAGGGTCAAGCAGCCACAAATAACATGCAAGCAAAGGATCCCGGCTCTGTTTTCAAAAATGTTTTCAAAACAAACCAATGACTCTGGTGCTCAGACCACAGTCTGCTGACCCCAAGAGAAGCTTTAGATCATTGCTTCTCCAAGTGCGGTCCACGCACCAGCAGTATCAGCATCAACTGGGAGTTTCTTAAAAGTACAAATTCCCCAGGCGCCTGGGTGGCTCAGTGGGTTAAGTGTCTGCCTCCGGCTCAGGTCGAGATCCCAGGGTCCTGGGATCGAGGCCCGCATCGGGCTCACTGCTCAGCGGGGAGTCTGCTTCTTCCTCTGCCCCTCCCCTCACTCTTGCTTTCTCGCTCTCTAAGTAAATAAATAAAACCTTAAAGAAAAATTCCCAACAGGCCTTCCCGGGCATCTCTAGGTTGGAGGCAGGCCTGAAGAACCCAGGTTTGAACGGATGTTCCTGAGGCACTGACGCGTGCTGCGCGTTTGGGAAACGCTGCTTTAGAGCCCTCTAGCATCCGTTGATCAACAGGAATGGAATTAGCCCAGAGCAAATTTAGCTCCCTGAGTCTGCCTCTGTCAGTCAAGGCGGTGCCTTTGATTAAAAGGTCTGCAGAAAGTGAAAAAAGAAATCCAGGTGGAACAATTTTAGTCTGGCCACGAATGACGGATCCAAGCCGCCAGGACAGGCTATGTGTGTACCTGACGTGTGTAGCTCTTTCCATCCCCCGGGGCCACTGTGGAGACAATTTTGTAGCAGACAGAACCCTAGAGACCTGGAATGATTCTTGTTCCTTCCTTCCTTCCTTCCTTCCTTCCTTTCTAGATTTTATTTATTTATTTGAAGGAGTAAGCATGAGCAGTGGAGAGAGGCAGACACAGAGGGAGAAGCAGACTCCCTGTTGAGCTGGGAGCCCGATGCAGGGCTGGATCCCAGGACCCTGGGATCAAGACCTGAGCTGAAGGCAGACGCTTAACCCACTGAGCCACCCAGGTGCCCTGATTCTTGTTGCTACAGGTGAAATCTATAAGCAACCAGAGAGGCATAAACCTGTTCTCCTCCCTGTTTCCTTCTCCCCGGGGAGGCTCTCAGTGTCTGGGCTTGCTAGTGCTGAAGTCTCCAGCGACCCCTCCCACGACTGGGTGGCCAGTTCAATGTAGAGCAGAAGGGATAAGGAGGCTTACCAGTCTCCCAGAGTCTGTCTCCAGGGCCAAGTGATAAAGAATAAAGCATACACTGGATTTTTTACCTTGGCCTCTTCAATCAATTCTCACTTGGTGCAGAATTGTGAGAACAGGGAGGTGTGACGGAACACAACACCCTGTCCCGCCTCCGGGACCTCACCTTACACGAAGGCACACTTCCTTCTAGCCAAACCCTGCTGGGTTGCTCCTCTCGTTTTCGAAAAGACTTTCTAATTTCTGAGAAGCTCCTGGAGGCCTCCCCTCCTCAGAAACAGGAATTAAAGCTCGTGGTGTCTGAGCCTCAGGCCTGAGTGTGGGCCGTCTCGTCCAAGGGAGAAGCCTGGGACACAGCAGCCACACCACACACACCTGTCACACCCGGCAGCCCTCAAGGAAAATGCTGCTGTTGGACCACAGATGAAGTCTTCGGTGGCATCAGAAAATGATTGGGGGAAAAAAAAATCTATGGAAATTAGCACATTTTCCAAAAAGGGTTTCCAGCCTCCTGTACATGCAAAAGTAATTTACCCACTTTTTATTACTATACAGTCTGTACGGAATCATAATTATTTGTGTGCAGTCCATCCATCCCTGTTCCCCAGGAAGTAGCATCTCTCTGGCGGCATAGACGATTCTCAATACATGTATCAAATAAAGGAGGAAGAGAGAAACAGGTGCAATGTGATTATAACTAGATTGTCTTTTTACTTGGAAGTAAAAATAAGATTTATTTTTCCTTTACTGAATGATTCTATCCTTCCCAAATTCAAAACTGATCTCAGAAATAAATGGGGAAAGAGCCTCAGGCCTTCATCGATCTATAAAGTTGGGTTTCTGTTACCTTACAAAATACCAAATCTCCAGATGAAAAAGCCTTAGTGTTTACTTGACAGTGACATGTCCACTAACATTTTAATCATTGATACCTAATGTTCTAGAAAACACGTAAGACACTGCAAAAGGATGATCCCTTCCACTGCAGGTGGGAGAGGGGGCTGCCTTTATCCCCCCACAGCGCCCCGACAGCATGGGGTCAGAAAGTGAAGAAGTTCCTACAATTCTCCGCTCCTCATCCTCTCAAAGCAACTGAGCACCTGCGAAGGACATTCCTGACAAAGAGGACATGGGTCATAACCTATTTCAGAGCAAGAACCAGGCCCTCCATTTCTTTGTTTTTTTAAGATTTATTTGGCAAAGAAAGAGATAGCACAAGCAGGGGGAGTAGGAGAGAGAGAAGCGGGCTCTCCACTGAACAGGGAGCCCAAGGTGGGGCTTGATCCCAGGACTCGGGGATCATGACCTGAGCCGAAGACAGACGCTTAACCACTGAGCTACCCAGGTGTCCCCTCCATTTCTTTGTGATCTGGGGCTAAAGCTTTGCATGGGCAGGTGTTCGGTATACTGCCGGCCGTCAGGAGAAGGCCAACGATCCTAACAGCTTCCCCTGATCGAGCGCCCATGATCGGCTGGGAACATTAAAAATATTGTTTCCAACCGTCGTAATGTGCAAAGTACAAAAATGGGGCCAGGGAGGTTACATAATGTGCCTAGATTCTCACCCAGAGAATGATCTGGGACACACGTTATGTCCCTGCAGTCCCAGGGCTCCCGTTCTTCCTCCCAAGTTGTAGCCAGAGAAGGGAGAACGAGTGTCGAGTGTGCGGACCTTTGCACCGGATCCCACCACCTACGTGCCGTACCTAGAACGTCTCCCTCGGTCATTCCCGCACACGGGAAGCTTCCAGTTTCTCTCCGTAAAGAAGCAGCGGCACAAGGCCGTTGAAGTCCCTGCTTACAAAGTCGATTCTGAAGTTCCCCTCCCCCACACTCTTGGAATCTAACCAGATAGATTAAAATTTCACTTTTGTGGACAAAAAGAATTATTTTTGGCTCTAGCGAAAAGGGCTTTATTAGTCACTTCCTCAAAGGAGAGGACCGCACAGATGGATGAGAAACGACAAGTGCTCAACTTCGTGAAGTGACGGTGACTCATTTCACATGGGGTATGTTTCTGTTCTTCTTTTCAGGTTTTCAGGCCATATGTAAGGTATCGGTTGGTGCTACCTACCAGAGAATTCACAGTAAATGGCTGATCCATGTTGTCCTGTCCACAGAGCAAAGGGGTTCACTATTTCTTCTCAATCACTTCATCTGTTTCAAAGACAAAAAACAGAGCTACGGTTATTTTTTATTATTATTATTATTATTATTATTATTATTATTAGAGTCAAAGTCTCAGATCTCAGACCCCAGGGTTATTTCTGGCTCAGAATATAGACACTTCGAAATGACTTATATAACGTGAGTTTTTTAGAGAGAGCTTGGAAATCTCTTCCTGAAAATACAAAACGGCAGGCGGTTATGGTTTCCTTAAAAGCAGACCTTTGAAAATGGGGGGTGGGGTGAGAATTTGTTATTGCTTAGTATGTGGTGTGTCTTCTGGGAGTTTTCTTACTCAGAACTCCATGCAAGGTTATAAAGTGGCTTTACTTTGTTCTAATGGTGAAGAGCCTGGATGCTGGGGCCATGGACTCCTACACCTGGAGTCCGTCTGGGCCTAAGACGGCTAAGGCCATCTGGGCTAAGCTCTACCAGCTGTGGAAGGCAGAATTGTAAGACAGCTCTCAGACTCCTGCCCCTGGGTCTCCAGGGCTTTGTGGAACCCCCTCCCTTTGAGTGTGGAAGAGACCTGTAACTGACTTCTAATCAACAGAACACAGCAAAGGTGATGGAATACTACTCCCCTGTTTATGTTATGTCACACAGCAAGGATGAAGAGATTTGTAGATAGAGTAAGGTGTCTGATCAGCCGGCATTGAATCAATCCAAAGAAAGATGATCCTGGGTGGGCCTGGCCTAATCAGGTGAGACTTTTCAAAGACTGAGTCTCCTGCTGGCCTGGAAGACTCAACCACCATTAATAACCACAGCCACAGACATGAATTCTGCCCGGAAGTCATGTCAGTTTGGAAGAGCACCCCGAGTCTCACACAAGAGCCTTACCCAGGGCAGCACCTCCCTTTCTACCTTGCAAGCTCCTTAGCAGAGGCCCAGTTATGCTGTGCCCAGACTCCAGATCCACAAAACTTGGAGATAATAAATGCATGGCGTCTCAAGCCATGACACTTGTGGTGACTTGTAAAGCAGCATGAGAAAACAAATGTGTCAGCTATGAGACTTTATGTAAGATTTATGGCCTTTTTGTGGACAAGTGTCGGTGGGGGAAATAATGTGACCTATGTCATATCAATGCGATAAGGATGAAATGAGTTAGCGTATGAAGTGCTTGGCATAGTTCCTAGCACAGTCAAGATTACAGAAGTGTCAGCTACCTCTAGAACCTTTATTTTGTAGTTGTAGACACTGAGGCTCAGGGTTACGTGAATGTGCTCAAGTCCAAACAGTCACTCCATGAATATTAGTCTCCACTCTGACACTACTTTAGCTCACACTCTGCATCACCACTTCCCATTTTTTTCTAAATTTATTTTGGCCTTTTATTCCATAAATCATTTATGTGCTGCTGGACACAACTTCTCTTCAGTTCCTCATTTATGACAGGAGGGACTTAAACCCCGCATTCATTCATTCATTCATTCATTCATTCATTCATTTCGATCATCACATTCTGTGATTCTAGAAATCTCACATGCAGAATCATTCAACCCTTCCAGCTTTTCTTCTGGCCTGAATCCATGCCCGAGAAACCCTCCAAGGAAAGTCACATGGCATGTTCTAATCTCTCCCCTTCATCCTCTGTAGTGATGCCTGCAGTAGACAGGGAAATCGAAGCTTGCAGGCTGCAGGAATGGCTGGGACAGGAATGACCTGGGGAGGGCCACAGTCACCGTGTAGCTTAAAACCCTAATTAATTCTGGTGTTCCGGTGTCACAGAATGTAGGCAACATTATTTGGGGAATTGCCAGTCCTCGGTAAGAAGAAATAAACCAGGGAAAGAAAAAAAAGGAAGAGGAGAGGAGAGGAGAGGACAGGAGGGGATGGGAGGGGAGAGGAGGGGAGAATAGAGGAGAGAAAAGAAGGAAGGAAGAGAGGAAACGAAGAAAGGAAGGAAAAGAAAGAAAGAAAGATATTAAAACAGTTAAAGAGACAGAACAAAAAGGCTTACGGGGAATTTGGGGCTGGGTGTGGGGAAGGCAGGCAAGGGGACAATCAAACACTAGCTAGTCATTGACTAGGGTCTTGCAGAAACCTAGAGTTATTTTTTAGGGGTTACTCAGATCCTTAAATGGAGAACAAATAATTTTAAAAATTAAAAACATTACAATAGTGCTTCTTAAATTTTACTGTATCTAAAAGTTATGCAAACCCAAGGCTTATTTAAAATGCAGATTCCTAGAACTCACTCACAGGGCTTCTGAACCCAGCAGCTGTAAGCCCATCAATCAGCACTGATGGTCAGGACGCCGCCCAGGTAAATCTGATACATGAGGTTTCCAAACAATACTTGCAGAGATGCTGTCTTTGGGCATGCATCAAGTAGGGTCCTTCGTTGCAAGCGAAGTCACCGACTCTTGAATTCATAAGATAATGGAAAGATCACAGATTTCCAGGAGGGCCAGAGAAATGGGGCTTGGAGGCTACGTATCCAGAACCCACCCCCCCAACCACTCAGCAGCACTTGACACTTACATGGAAGGCAGTGGGATGGGCCCACAGAGAGAAGGTACCAGGTGGCCAGGCCCGGGTGCCCAAAAACAATGATAAGCGTGCACAAGACTTAAACTTCTCTGTAATGAGCTTCTGAGTGTACAAAATGCAGAATTCAATATATCTTGAACATCAGATTTTATTAACTTGCCATAGATGCAAACCCATCACTATTAACTCCCACAAGTAAATTTATTTGTAATTCAGCAATAGAAACCAACTCCCCTCAAATCTAAGATGAAAGAAGTTTATAGATTGGTCAGTCAACTTATTTCTTTGGACCATTAACTCCTCAATGGCAGTGGTCCTGTCTGAATTTGTTTTTTAACCTCTAATCCTAGCACTGATCAGTTTCAACACAATCTGCTACCAAGTCAGCGTAGCCAGTGACGTTCTCTAGACCAATAGCTGTCCAAGTGTGGGACAGGATCCCTAAGACCCCAGTACGGGGTGTGCAAGGTCAGTATTACTTTCATAATATCCCTCAGACGTTATTTGCTCCTTTACCATCTATGTGTCACAGTTCTGCAGCAGAGACATCCAGAGGGTCCAAGTTAGCGGAATGCTTATTTGCATATCCCTGTCAATGTCTGTTTCAGTTTTTAATATGGTAAATACAAATCGATAGAGCCCACGTAGGCAAAGCTTGTGAGTATCCTTAGTAATTTTTAAGAGTGCAAAGGGGTCCCAAGTCCAAGACGTTTGAAAAACACTGCTCTAGACCAACAACGCAAACAAACAAAACAAAACAAAATCTCACCACATGACTTTAACCTAAACGCAAATAGTGTGGTCCAGAAGACTCTAAAAGGGAAAAAGTACATGTTGAGTGTCACCTTCCATTGGTGCTACTGGGGTCCTGCTAAAATAATTTAAAAAACTGAGGGCAGGGGCTCCTGGGTGGCTCTGTTGGCTCAGGGTCCAACTGTTGCCTCCAGCTCTGGTCATGATCATGGGTCATAAGATCGAGCCCTGCATTGGGTTCTGCGCGCAGCGTGGCGCTGCTTGATTCCCTCTCTCCCTCTCCCTCTGCCCCTCTCCTCTCTAAAATAAATATATAAATCTTAAAAAAAGAAAAATAGAAAACTGAGGACACCGTGAGAGGTGCCTGACCTCCCAGACCCTGAGACCCAGAAGAGCAAATGCCACGCACTGCTTGCATCTGTGATATCCACTCTTTTTCTCATAGAAAAATACCATTGTTAGCTGATACATAGAGCAGCCCAGGTAAAACCTACATTTTTCCAGCCTGCCTTGGCCTTAGATGTGGCCGTGTCCCCAAGCCCTGCCAGTGGGGTGTGAACACAAGTACTGAGATCAAAGTCTGGATCCTGTCCCCCTAGAGAAAGGGGCCTGGCCTCCTCAACCCATCCGGGCCCTTCCTGCCCGCTGGAATGCAGCTGCGCAGGTGCACGAGGTCAGGAGCACGCGGCATGGCAAAGCAAGAAGAGAGAGGAAACCCTGCAGGTTGCTCACGCTCAGACCGTGACAGAGACAATGTCTGTCTTGTGCAATACTGTGTCTTATTTAGGCAACTGGACCCATGCCCCGACAAATGCAATGGTTTAACCTAGAAAGGGTGATGCAGCATAGCCCGAGGGAGAACGTGGCCGACACCGATAAGGAAACAGGCATCCTCTATCAGGCCCCCCACGTCCCCAGCTCCTGGCTCGGCGGCCTCCACGCCTTTGCCCCAGGTGCAGGCAGTAGCAGAAACACCCTCCTCCCTCCTGTGACCTCACAACTCACCCAAATCCTGCCTGGCCTGGGAGATCCCACACACCCAGCCAGAAGTTTCGGACTTCTTCAGATATTACTAAACTACAGCCCTGAAGGCAACGTTTGATTGTTATAAATGCTTAATTTGGTGGTTACAGTAAACTTAAAAAATTCTAAGTTATCAATATTTAAAAATTGGGAGATTTTATATAAAAATTCGGGTTTTAGCTTCTCCTAAAAAAAAAAAAATCAGAGGATCTGGCACCACTGGACCCAGTGGTTGGAACGTTTGTTTGTTTTTATCTTCTATCCTGAGTTTAGAACAGTGCCTGCTACACGTACATATTTGTTGTGTGAAAGAGGAATCAGTTCCCATAAAGCCTACATTATTACTCTCCATCACATTCCCAGGCATATAACAAAAGCTTGGTAAATGTCCGGCTCTAAATCTCTGCTAAAATGTGTCCCTCAAATGACCAGCCTTCAAGAACTTCGGGTAGCTCATTCAATTCTCTTAACACACGTCTGTTCATTAATTCAGTCACATATTCATTCAACAAACATCAACTGAACATCTAGGATACACCAGGCATTGTTCCAGGGATGTGGAACATGAACAAAATTGGCAAAGATTCCTGCCCTTTGTGGAGTTTACATTCTAGTCGGAAGAGACAGATAAACAATAAAACTTTAAATATATTGTATAGTAAGTTAGAAGGTAATACTTTTGAAAAAAGAAAAAGAGCAAAGGGAATGAGGAGCCCTGTGGAGGGGGTAGGCTGGGCAGCACATGACAGTATGAAATGGAATTTTCAAGGTAGGTCTTATCTGAAGCCAAAAATGAAGCAAGGCCTCAAGGAGATGAGGGAGAGGAGGTGCAAAGGCCCTGAGGTAGAAGCATCACATGCTTGAGAGAGAGCAAGGCAGCTGGCTGGAGGAGGTCTGCCGGCCCAACGCTGGCCGCACCATGTTCTCGAGCTCCTCACTCATCAGCAAGCATCATGGGAAGCAGGCCAACGATGACTTCAGGTGCTAAAGATACTATAAACACTAGAATTTGGAGGATCAGAACCAAATAGCAGAGAATGCCAAAAGCAGATGGGAAGTACTTGGCATCATGCACCAATAACACCTAAGTTCCCTTTGGAAGTGGGGGCTCCAGGGGCACACAGAGCACGCGGGGCACCCCGGCTGGGTGTCCTGGCTGCACTGCCCTCTTGCCACTCATTCCTCCTGGGCCCTCCCCGTTTCACCTCCCTCATGCACAACTGGGCTCATCCCTCCGGAGATGGGCTGAAAACCAACTTCAAACACTCACCAGGAATGCCCGCTGCAATCCCGAGCTGCTTCCCAGCCTCCCTCCATCCCCAGGGGAGCCCACATTTCTGTGACTTCATAAATCTAAACCACAGCTCAGATACATTTAACGTGAAGCAGGCCTCTCGAGAGTTCTTTTTGCTTTAAAGCCCCCTGTCTTCTTGCCTGACCTCCACCCCTTTTCCTCACTGTAGCCGCCAAAGACACACCATTTCCCTCTTTCCATGACTTTTTTAAAGAGGTAGAGGGGGCGTATCTGCCTTCTGTGAATCCTGGCACGCAAAGGGTTGGGGAACTAGTCAAAACCATATATATTCGCATTGAACACGTGGAGGCCAACTCCTGTCCCCACTGTCCAGCTAAGGGGCAGCTCCTGGAACCAACGGCACAATTCCCAACCACACCCAGGACGGATGGGACAGAAAGTGAGTCTCGCTCATGCGTGGCCCGGGAGGGGGCAGGAACCCCGACGCCTCCACCTCACAGCTCTGAGTCTGTGAGAGTTTATGCTCCCTCTGTGCCCACAGGTTTACAGCCCAAGAGCAGAGTTCCTTTTGAATTTGGGGTCCCAATTGGATGTCTCTAAGTCTCAATTGTCCCGCACCCCCGTAAGGCAGTGTGAAAGCAGGTCTATGATGCTGCCTTTGCATTAAAAACCAGCCGCTGGGGCGCCTGGGTGGCTCAGTCAGTGAAGCGTCTGCCTTTGGCTCAGGTCATAATCTCAGGGTCCTGGGATCAAGTCCCACATCAGGCTCCCAGCTCAGCAGAGAGTCTGGTTCTCTGCTCTTCACCCTGCTGGTGCTCTCTCTCTCAAATAAATAAATAAAATTTTAAACATAAATAAATAAATAAATGAAAATAAAACCCAGCCACAGATAATGCCAAGAATGAAGAAGACAATATCTTGCCTGGTATAGTGTTTATCTTGTGACCTTGTACTTGAAGGCTCTTAACTCTCCTTTCCTTTCCTTTTCCGTGTGTGTGTGTGTGTGTGTGTGTGTGTGTGTGTGTGCTTTTCTGTGGCCAAGCTCAGAATTCTGACCCACTTCCACGCACACAGCCATAGTTTCCAGAATACAGGGGCGTCTACCGGGCAGTGAGCAGGCTGCTCCGGGAGCCAGTCCGCAGAAGAGGCAGCGAGGCAAGCTCCCAGGCATGTCCTTGGCTCGCGGGCACCCCCTGGGACCAGAATGCCGTGGTGAACTGGAAAACCAGGAGCACCCGGCCGGCTGGCGCGAGGCTGGGAGCACCTTGCGCCACCTCCCGGGTTTTCATGTCTCACTGGCCAACCAGCAGCCTTTCTTGTCCCCACTGGCACAGAGTTCATGTTTTTCAGGAACAACATGGGACAATTTACTGAGGTGGGGATACATAAAGGAAGTGATCGTAAGTGAGGCTGTGAGCTGCTGGGTCATCATCTGATTTAGATAAAAGGAGGGACAGGGTCATTCTCACCCCTCAAAGGACGGGGGGCACAGAGAGAGGAGCATCTCCCCAGTGACTCTCTTGCGGGTTGGGACCGGCTTTAGGAAGGCAATGACCTAGACCCACATGTACTGTTCACTTCAAAAGACTGAAGAATTCAGCCATTAAAACCATAGAGTACTTTCTCTTAACCCTCATCTGTAAATATCTGCAAATCAGAAATATGCTGATACAAATAAATATGCCTTTACAAATAATACCTCATTTGTTCTAAAACACGGAGAAGATAAATATGAAATTTGATAAGAATATTAGAAATAGCTTTATTGCATTTCCCCCCTATTCTTGTAAGTACCGTATGGGAGTACCTACCAGATGTCAGGCGCTCGTCTCTTACCCCTGGAGGGGAAAGTCCAGGTTAAACAAACCACAACAGTGTGGTTTAGATTAGATCAATCAGCAAGAATGCAGTTGCTACAGGAAAGGTTATTAAATAAATTACCGCTCCAATGAGTGTTTTAAATTACTTCAAGGTAAGTCTAGGTTACATTGAAAGCTATCAAGTCTCACTTTGGTCATAAAGTAATTATTTCTTATAGAACAATAGCATTTTGATCCTAACACCACACGGAAAGGGTTGGGGACCTTTGGAACCAACAGCTCTGGCTTTGGGGCCATATACACCAGGAGGAGAGCCCAGCTTCCACCATTTATGAGTTGGGAGCGCTGCGACATCTTTTTTTTTTTTAAAGACTGTATTTATTTGAGGAAGAGCACAAGTAGGTGAGGAGAAGCAGAGGGAGAGGGAGAAGCAGATTCCCCGCTGAGCAGGGAGCCCGATGCGGGACTCAATTCCAGGACCCTGGGCTCATGACCTGAGCCGAACGCAGTCACTTAACCGACTGAGCCTCCCCGGTGTCCCTAGGACATCTTATATAACCTTTTCTGTGTACTTGATCTTCCTCTGTTAAGTAGGGGGAAAGAACACCTTTCTGGAAGAACTCGACTGAAATTAAATATATAAGAGAAATAGATGTAAGGTAAAACATAAGGTAATAAATAAAAGTTCTATTACAGTTCCCAGCACGCAGTAGAAAAATCAAAGAAAACCAGCCCCTTCTCACATGAGGTGCTTAGGGAAGTGAGGTTAATGGCCTCTGTCCACCAGTGTTGATTTCTGTTATAGAGGTCAGACGTGATTGATGTGGAGGGATTTGCTTCATTGCAATTAGTTTTTGACAGACACTCTCAGTTATCCACCCAGCAGCCACCGTGCCCCCATGCCCGCCATGTCTTCCTTGCCAGCAGGCACTAACTCACAAGAGACCTTCCCTTTCCCAGTGCCCCTTGCACTCAGGACTAGTTGGCTAGTGTTGGCAAGTGACCAAATCTTGGACAATGGGACCGAAAGGGGGCATAGTCTTGGACTCTGGGAGTTCTTCGTCTCTAACACCAGGAGACATTCCGGAGACTAGGTGCCTTTTCATTGGCCGGACACGTGTCTTCATGCAAGACTTGAAATGCACCTTCCATCTTGCAACATGGGCGTCAAGCCTGAGAAGCTTTTGGTGTGCAAAGGATGGAGGAGCCAAACGGTGGAACGAGGCTGGGTTCTTGCTGACACTGCCGAGCTGCTGAGTTTTACCCTACAACTACCCTCCTCTGAACTATTACCATGTAAGGCATAAGTGCCACTGTTTGGGACAACCCAGGATTCTGTAGGATATTGTCTAATTGATACGGGGTTTCTCTGGCAACATAATGAACTCTTCAGCTATGTAATTCCAATGGCAAAAGTAGTGATTCTACATCACAAAATAATAATAATAGAATTCTGAAAGATTTAACCACTTTTGAATATCTCCAAATATCACATTCTTCTTTGATTAAAATATAATTATTGTTTAACTCTTTCTTGATGAGTCAACCTTATTTCAATGTACCTGCTAATAGCAATGTTTCCCTCTGTTTCTCATTTGCTCTTGTCTAGAAAATCAACTAAAAAGGAACTGTTTTACCAAACTTCTCTCTGACTTCAGTCTTTCTGTCCTTTTAGTTTTAGATCACTCATGAAATAATTTACACTTATTTGTAAAATTAAAGTGGAGACTGGACATGGATCTCAAGGACACAGATTTTTTTTCCCCCTCCAGTGTCTCCTATATAAGAGCAAGGTGAGTTCTGGGCAGATTTGGGATTACTGTTGCACTATACATCACCATTTTTTTTTTAAGATTTTATTTATTTATTTGACAGAGAGAGAGATCACAAGTAGGCAGAGAGGCAGGCAGAGAGAGAGGAGGAAGCAGGCTCCCCGCTGAGCAGAAAGCCTGATGCGGGGCTCGATCCCAGGACCCTGAGATCATGACCTGAGCTGAAGGCTTTAACCCACTGACCCACCCAGACACCCCAGTATACATCACCGTTAATATAGCAAAAGAGCTATCATTACCATAATAAGGACTATAAACAGGAAGCTTTCCTTCCCCGGTTAACTGGAATAAAGCACTAACCCTCACCAAAGCCTGAACAGATAGGGGGCATTTGAGCCTAGAGATCAGACGTGCAACCTCCAGGGTCAGACCACCTGGGTTCATATTCTGACTCCAACCACTAAATGCAGGTGTAAATACAGATGAAGTAACAAGAGCCCAGAATAGGTAAGTAACTGAGTGACTGTTCAAGCAGGGACCCAAAACTGGGTGCATAGGACCCCTGAGTTCAAGGTCAAACAGCATGTGATAGTCAATGGTGAAAATCAGGGCAGGGTCAGATCCTTGGGGCTTGGATAAGAATGGTAGGATTTACTACAGAAATGAAACCTCACACCTTTAAAATCATCTCAATCACACATATACATGGAGGTGGTTTGGTGGTGTGGCGAGTTGGGGCAACTGGGGAGAAACTTCTAACTACTGATTGGATTTTTTAAATTGTTATTGGGACATTCAGGTTTTCTGCTTTCTCCTAGAGTCCATTTTAGTAGCTCAAATTTTCTGGTTCCCCCCCATTTTATCTGTTCATCAAATGCAGATAGTCAGTGTTCTCTTCAGCTGTTTTAAATTATTAATGGGTCATGGGGCACCTGAGTGGCTCAGACAGTTAGGCATTGGACTTATGGTTTTGGCTCAGGTCTTGATCACAGGGTTGTGAGATCGAACCCCATGTTGTGCTCCATGCTCAGCATGGAGTCTGTTTTATTATTATTTTTAATTTTATTTATTTATTTATTTATTTATTTATTTATTTATTTGCATGAAGTCTGTTTTAGATTCTCTCCCTCTCCCTCTGCCCTTCCCCCCTCCCTGCCCCTCCCCCCTCTGCTCCTTCCCCTGCTTTCTCAAATAAGTAAATAAATAAAATATTTTCAAAATAAATAAATAAACTATTAATGGGTCTGTAGTTATGGCTCCCTTTTCATTCCTAATATTAATTATTTGTGGGTTTTCCTCTTTCTTTCTGGGTTAACATTGTCAGAAACTTCGCTACTTCATCGATGATTTCCAAAGAATCAGTTTTCAGGTTTGTTTATCCTCGCAACCTTATTTGATTAATTTCTGTTCTTATTTTTATTATTTCATTACTTTCGCCATCTTTAGAATTAAGATACCACTTCATGTCTAGCTTCCTGAGGATTGTTCTTTGTTTTCTATGGTTTATGATTTTTCAGCACGTGTATTTAAGCAGAGAAAAGAGAAAAACGAAATTTCAGTTCAGCATTACAAATATCTGATTCATCATCTTCTCTCTGCCAAAGAAAGAAAAGGGCATTCATTCCCTTCACTTGTTTTTTAGTCTGTGGATTGACCACCTGGAATATGGAGTTGAGAAATTCAAACACATAATTATTCTACAAAGACACAGTTCAATTCAGAATATGTGCTGGTTTTTAATGTAAGTTCTAAACTGTGGTATTCAAAAGGCATTTCACATGCTCATAAACGTGCTAACTTAGGATTCTGGTTTTTTTCTCTTAATGAGATGATCCCATTAATATGCATCATAAAACACTTAGAAAATGAATCTGAGGTGTTGGGGAGAAAACCACATTTGAACACAATTATTTTGTCATCTTAAATCCATATGAGCCGTTAATTTTGTCACTCTGCTGTTGAGACACTAAAATTTCCTGGATGTTATGCCTTCTAAAAATAAGCCCTCCAAATAAATAAATAAATAAAAATAAGCCATTCATAAGTCACTAAGCTTTAATATATCCTTTAACATACTTCCCTTTTTTTGCTGCAATAAGCCTGCAACAAAATACTATCCAGGAGTTCTCTAATTCGATGAAGCATAATGAGTCAGAATAAATTTTTAAAATAACCTCATTTTCTTGCCTGCCATTTGCCTGAGGCTCAGAGCTACAAGGTCAGTCCTTGGGCATTACGAATCCATTTTATTTAATTTTCCTAAGTTTCCTAAGGACAGTCCGTGACCAAGATGAATTGAGCCCAGCACTACTACTCAAAAGCAAAAGCTGTCCTCGAATACTTCTCGACAAGCATTTCTCCAATGTTCCCGACCACGGGAATTGTAAGCGTTCGACATGTTCCTGTGGATAGCAGCAATCACATTTTCGGTTTTGTTCTAGACAATCTCTTCGATGCAGTGGAACAAAGTGAAACTGTCTGTGTCCTTCCATAGCCGTGCCTGGCGGTCCATATAAAATGCTTAAGGAGCCCCTCACGCTGCTGAAGTGGTTAGCACCGCTGGCTGCTGGGCCTGTCAGCTCACCACTTACTCACTTCCTACCTTCCAGCCCTGTCGCTGACACCCCCCACCCTGACATGTTGTTTCCTCCAAGTGTGGTTCCTGGGCCTGCACCATAATTCCTTGTTAGATGGGGGAGGGTTCCTGTCACTAGAAAACGGATTTCCAGATGCCACCGAGTCAGACCGTCTGAGAAGAGTGCCCCACAAATCTCTATTTTTATCAAGCAGCCCAGCAGACCTTGATGCACACGGAAACCTGAGGCTCACTACATCAGAAAAAACGGCTCTACGATGGCTACAAATAACCTCCTAAAAGCCTGGCCTTCATCAGCTGCATATTCCCTAAAGTAGACCGAGCTCCTGCCTAGGCCTCTGTGAAGTGCAGGTGTCCCCCCACACCTGCCCTCACCCCGCTCCCAACTATTAATTTTCTGTCTTTTCCATTAACATATCTTTATCCCGTAGGACACGTTCTTTCATGACATGAACTGACACTTCATCTGAGCATTCTCACTGTGTCTTCAAATGTCTTCCATCCCCTTCCGCTGGGACACCCTACTCTGCTTTTCTACAAATGGTGCTGGCTCCAAGTAAATCCAGCCCTTCATTTATTTGTACGACATTATTTATTGACCGAGAGTCTGTGCTAGGAGTTAGAGAGACAACAGTGACCGAAGAGGCAGATCATATCTGATCTTACAACACGAACATTCTGCTAGAGGCAGGGTGAGGCGGAGACGTGTGGTAACTGCTACAAAGGCAAAATACAGGAAACACAGACAATTATGCTTTTTTTTTTTTTTGCAAAAAGATACCTCAGAAACAGCACTGTGTTTTCCTCAGTGCAATGGGAGGCAGTTTTGCCCCATTATTGGTGATGTCATCTTTGATCTCTTGTTTAAATCACATCTGTCAGGCTTCTTCCCTGTAAAAATACTATTTTTTCCTTTGTAATTACAAAGTATCTTGTAGGGAGTTACTTCGAGAACCTGAGAGTACACCTCGGGGCACTAATTGTAGCATCCAAGATGATTCTTGCCTGAACGATGATTACTATGGCATCTGAAAATGGCCAATTTTCTATTTCCATCCTCCCTTCGACATTTCTTAGGCTTTTTGGTAGAAGGTTGCTTAGTTTTTTGGTACAGAATGTTTACATTTCAGCCTCTTAAACGGTTCCATGTCTTCTTTAGGGTATCTGGGTTTTTCACCATTTTTTAAAAAGATTTTACTTATCTATTTGAGAGAGACAGAGACAGCATGAGCAGTGGAGAGGAGGCAGAGGCAGAGGGAGAAGCAGGCTCCCCCGCTGAGCAAGGAGCCCAATGAGGAACTCGATCCCAGGACCCTGAGATCACGACCTGAGTCAAAGGCAGACACTTCACCGACTGAGCCACCAAACTCACTAATGCCAAAAAAACTTTAAAAAAATGTACACCAATCTTTTCTTCCAGTAATTTTATGGTTGGATATTTCTGAATAAATACCTTTGATCTGTGTGGAATTAATTTTTGTAAGGAGTAAGACAAGGCTACAATTTTCTTTTACCACTAGGTGAAATGGCCCTGAATTACCTCGATTACACTTAACTTCTTATTTAACTCACAACTCTGCCCTACAGGGCCATCTGCCCAAACTAGACCCTTAGTACATATGTATTAAATTAAAGCAGTCTCTGCCAATTACACCTCAATAAAGCTGAAAGGAAAAAAAGTCTAGCAGCAATGCATAAAGTCATAGATGAGAGGACCCCCACAGGATGGTAGGCAGCTATGGATGAGGTACCCCAGATCTGGACTGAGAGGTAAAAGGATTGGAGAAGGGTAAATAATTATTGGGGAGACTCAGGAAAAGACATAGATCTTGGAAGTTAAGTGGACATACTGAGGTATGAGAGCAAAAGCAGGCAAAGAGATCGTCGGTGCTGACACAGACAGGAACAGCAGATGGTGGGCACTTCTGACTTGCACGAGAGGAAACTTCTCCCCCACCTCAATGAACGGTACCAACATCCAATCCATTGCACAACGCCTGGCGAAACCTGGAAATAGCCCCCCACGTCTGCCGCCTCCCCGAAGTCCACAGCCAGTTTGCCACTGTGCACGCGCGCGCACTCACACACACACACACGCACATGCACACACGCTCCTGAAGAAACTTCAGACGCACCCAAAGGGAGGGAATTTCCATAAAACAACTGGCTATCACTCTTAAAAAGTGTCAAGATGATGAAAGACAGAGAACCACTGAGCAACGGTTTCAAATTAAAAGAGAACAGGGAGACGGGACCACTAAATGCCAGGCACAATCATGCAGGGATCTTGGACCGGAAGGACTTGGAAGAAATGTGACTAAGACCTGTGCATTAGACAGCAAAGATGTGACAGTACTACTTCCCTGATTTTGATAACCACTGCGATTATGGAAGCTGTTAATATTTGGGGAAAGGGAGGGAAAGGATATACAGAAATTCCATGCACTACTTTTCCAATTTTTTGGAAATCTGACATGATTTTATTTATTTGTTTGTTTGTTTGTTTGTTTTTAAAGTCTGACATTATTGGGATGCCTGGGTGGCGAAGTCAGTTAAGCACCTGCCTTCAGCTCTGGTCATGATCTCAGGGTCCTGGGATCGAGTCCCACACCAGGGAGTCCCTGCTCAGTGGGGAGCCTGCTTCTCCCTCTGCCTCTGCCCCTCCCCCTGCCTGCTTTGTGCTCTTTCTCTCTTTGACAAATAAATAAATAAAATCTTAAGAAAAATAAAAATAAAGTCTGACATCATTTTAAAGCATTGTTTTTAATGCTCAATTTACTACCTTAAAAATCCCTCAGAAAGGAAAAAGACAACAAAAGGAAAAGAGTCTCCATCCCTTGTGACAGTTATAACTTCGACTGCTTCCAAAGCATAGGGAGCATTTGCAGAAAAATAAGAAAGAGATAGAGTTGAATAAAAACAGGTAAACGGGGGCGCCTGGGTGGCTCAGTGGGTTAAAGCCTCTGCCTTCGGGGCTTTTGATCGATTGGGATCCCTGCTCTGCAGGGAGCCTGCTTCCTCCTCTCTCTCTGCCTGCCTCTCTGCCTACTTGTGATCTCTCTCTCTCTCTCTCTCTGTGTCAAATAAATAAAATCTTTAAAAAAAAAAAACCAGCGTAAATGGAATGAACAAATCACGAGAGAAATATAAATGATTAAGTAATGTGAAAAATTCTTCATTTCACTAATAATTAAGAAATCACAAATTTGAACAAGGCATCTTCACTTACTGATTAAAAAAAGTTTACATGATTGATCATACTAAATATTAATGAGGATTGGAAGAAAAACTGGCATTTTTTAAATAATATGCATTCTTGTTGACCAAGCGATTCCATAGCTAAGATCTCCCCTTAGGCCAAACAATATACCACACACACACACACACACACACACACACACGCCCACGCCTCCCTCCTTCCTTCTCTCTCTGTCTCATCTCAGCATGGTTTAAAAATACGAAAATTTAGGAAGTAAAAATAGCCATCAAAAGGGTGTTACTTAAAATAAAGATGATCTCTAGTTGATGAAGCCATCTCTGGGTGAAGAAAGGACTTTCATCTACACGCACCAAACCAGGAAGATGTCCAGTTCTAGCATTAGTAAGTGGGGAAGAAACCAGTTGTAGTGTGACTCCATCCATGTGATACTCACACATATGTAGTTCATGTATCCTGGCATTTGCAAGAAAATCGTCTGAACAACACACACTGAATTTCTCCAGCTGTTCTCTCAAGGATGGATCCTGAAGGCCCTTCACATTCAATTCATTCATTTCTGTACAGTTTGTTGCTGGGACGTATAGCTTCAGAATCAGACAAATTATATGGCTGTGATGTCTATCAGTTTTCAGTAACTAGCTCCAGATTTTAACCCTGGCTCTGCCAGGTTCCAGATGTGCCAATTTGGGTAAATTACTCTCTGAGTCTGTTCCTCCGGTCCAAACAGAGCTTAATTGTGCCCTTTTTCTTGCACAATATTTTTAAGGTAGTGGGTAGTTGTAGTAGTTACTCAGGGGCCTTCTAAATCCAGAGGAGCTGGTCTGGCCTGAAGGCCGAGCTGGGGGGCCTCAGTGTTACACACGCCACACGGAGTCGCTGGAAAGAGCACGGAACTGGCTGCAGACCTCAGAAACACAGAGAAATCTGCTGCATAAACCCTTCAGTGTCAGTCCTGCCCAATTCAAGGCCCTAAGTGGCCCCCTTGCTCCCTTGTGCCTCTACGGTGACAAACCAGTTGGCCTGGCCCATCTCTTCCTTAACCCTCTGTTTCTGGACCAGATGCTGTGTGTCCGGATCGCATGTATAGCACTTGTTTGCATTTTCTGCAGGTTAGTGCCCTGCTCAACAAGGCACACTGGTAACCTAGTGCCTCCCAGAAGAAGTCTAAACACCTTCCTTGGAGGCCCTTCAGTGCCAGAGATGTGCCAACCCCTTTCTTGGGCACGAAGAGACTTTGTATTCCATTACCCCCCAGTTGTTGTCTCCCCCCGACTTCCCTCTTTGATCAAACCCTCCCTGCTCCATCCAACACCTGTCATTCAGGATGTGTGATGTTCCTTCTAAACATTCCCCCCAATCCTGTGGTTTTCTGATTCCATCCATCCCAAAACTGCTATTAATAAGAAAACGAAACACAGTATATAGCGCCATTATAAAAGCTCCAAGACGGCCTTACTGTATATGTTACTACTTAAAACTAGAAACACAAATCTGAATATGAAATCAGATCTAGCTCTTTAGGTTTCTTTTCTCTCAGAGTGTGGTTTGTTGATCATGTGCACATCAGAATTCTGCAAAGGTGGTTACAATGAAGGCTCCCGGCCCCACCCAAATTTACTGAATGATAAATTGGGGGATGGAGGCCTTTTTGGTTTTGGGAGACTAGTTTGAGACACATCACCCAGTTATTTATCTAAGTCTTTCAATGACATTATACTTGGCAACAGAAAAATAACCTTTATGCCATAAGAATGTGGTACCATCTACATGTCTGTAACCCTGTATTTTAATCTCATGGATTTTCCATTAATCAGAAAAAGAAAGTTCTGCACCCACTCATGATTCCAAGCAATCGTCATCTTTTTTGTTTGGTTTTGTTTGCGTAAAGTACTATCTTGATTCAGTGAGCCGTTTCTCTGACCCACTTTTACAAAAAAGGGCTGATTTCATTCAGGCCTCTCTCTTCTAATTTCGTTCCACCCATCATGTCTATTTGCTTCTATTAAAGAAAACTTATCTTGTGGACCAGTTCATAAGCCAGCCTTTCAAGGACGAAACAGACTGGAAAAAGAACCTGAGTCAACCTATCAGAAGATTGAAGCATGAACCCACAGGCTTAAAGGCCTCTCTCTACATCTCTTCTTCATGGCTGAAATGTACATTTCCGGTGTTAAAAGCTATGGGTCTATCAACAGGATGAATAGAATCACACGGTCCTTAGATGAGCTCAGTGCCGTCATAATGGCGATTACTGATTCTAGTTTTCTTGCTGCCTTTAACTAAAAGGTGCACAGCTGATTTCTGTCCCAAGCCACTCGTGTCTGAAATGCTAATCTCTCATTAGGGACCCACACTGCAGTTGCTTTCCGAGCACCAGCAGAGGAAAACAGAGCGGCAACGTTCACTCCGAGCCAGCAAGGGTTAATAAGGAGTCATCACTGGCCTGCTGTTTCCAAATTACCCAGAGTCATCAAGTCAAACAATCAAAATGAGTAATTCCTGACACATCCCTGAACGTCTTGTAGGGGGCTGAGTTGAATCTCTGGTTCAATTACTATGATACCACTGAAACAAAGGTATAGCAAAGGTTTAAAAAACAAAACACCAAATCCACCGGAACTCAAATTCTTTTAATAAGGGTTTTGTTTTGTTTAATTTAGAAAACATTTTTCCCAGGTGCCCTTTCGCTCCCCTGGGGAATAGGGCCACAGGGTGTCTTGCTCAACCTCCTGACTTGCTTGGCCTCCTAGGGGCGGTGGTGATAACCCCAGGCTACTGAAAGAGGGATGGATGAGCCAGCTTGGCCCACGATTCACACCTGCTGAACGTGCTGGAAACATGAGGGCAGGAGGTGTGGTGAGGAACAAAGCACGCCCGGCTCCTCCCAACCCACAGGCGGGCTCCTGGGATCAATCCAGGGTAGGAAGACTTCCAGGCTCAGCACGGCCACAGCTGGGGACCGGTGGGACATCCCACCTTTATTTTCTTTAAATCAGGTTTAAACTCACAAAATTTAAAAACGGCTCCTTTAAAAGGCATTAAACTTTAGCTAAATAATAATGTATAATTGATATGAAAAATTAAATCAAAGGATGCAGACAATTTTTTTTTAAAGACGAGATTTAAAAATTTTCCTCAACTTGGGGTGCCTGGGTGGTTCAGTGGGTTAAAGCCTCTGCCTTCAGCTCAGGTCATGATCTCAGGGTCCTGGGATCGAGCTCTGCATCAGGCTCTCTGCTCAGCAGGGAGCCTGCTTCCTCCTCTCTCTCTGCCTGCCTCTCTGCCTACTTGTGATCTCTCTCTCTGTCAAATAAATAAAAATCTTTAAAAAAATTTTTTTCTTCAAGTAAATAGCACCCATTAACTTTTCACAAGACCAGGAAAAACTTTTGCCTCCTTAGAAAAAAGCAATATCAGCTACAGATTTCTGGAAGCTATGTATGAGAAGAAAGAATTACGAGAACGAATGTAACAGTAAAACATTAAAGTCAGTGACGATGTGTTCCCTCCTAAAGAAGCTCTGGTGGAATTCTGGATTTTTCACTCTTTTTGCTCTGGCAGTCTTCCACCTATAATTAAAATGTGGCCTCTTATAATTAAACATAATTACTTCAGTAAGTCAGAAAATAGCTAAAATTATTTTGCCATTATTCTAGAAGATATTCTGAATAAATATGTATTTTTTTAAAGATTGGTTTATTTATTTTAGAGTGAGAGAGAGCCAGCAGGTGAGGGGGAGGAGCAGTGAAAATCTCAAGCAGACTCTGTGCTGAGCACGGACGGAGCCTGGTGCCCCGGACCCTGAGATCACAGACTGAGCCGAAATCAAGAGCTGGACACTTAACCGACTGACCCTCCCCCAGGGATTCCCTGAACAACACTGGCTATGAAATGTCATCATAACTCCACCTTGGCTCAGGAATGGAAGACATGTGCGACTCTGGGGGTGCAGAGAGAGGTGAACGTCATAGATGGTGGATGGCATTTTCCAGAATGCTGGTATCTGCCCAATAATACAATATAAACACACTCATTGGCAACATCTCTCCTCACACCCAGTGACTCCTTACATGTACTGTGTCTCCCTAATATAACGTATGATATAGTATATATTATATAATGTATAGTATATATTATATAATGTATAGAGATGTATCTAATACATGCCATACAAGATATATACTATATCATATAAACCTTATATACCCTATGTTATACAAATACATGGTATTACAACATGTAAATAATATATAATGGATACATCATGGTATTATGCATTCATTAGGGAGACATATCCTCTCTGCCTCCAGCAAAGAATTGCTAAGTATAAGGAGTTGTACCAAATGAAAATGCACGACATATGTCAACTGTCAGAAACAAAAAACAGCTTGTTTTTCAAGCACATGTGAAAACACAAATTGGAACACTTCTTAATAAAGAATTTCATGAAAAACATGATCTGCAAAAGACCAAAACATCCAGGAAAATGAGCAAAAATTTTTTACAGCAATCTGGGTATTCATTCTATATTGGAGATGGCCAATTGCACAATGGAAATGACTGGCGCCCTGAACCTCCATGGGACCAGTGCCCACGTTTCCTGCCCCAAGCAGCGTTCTGAGCAACGTGCACGCGTTGTAGCAGACAGCCCTGTATGCACGTTGGGAAAGCAGTACCGGAGTCATCGCCTGGGTTTCACTCCCAGCTATGACTCTGAGCCTCTTTGCACTCAATTTTTTAGTCTTGCAAAATGATACCTATTGCATAAGGTTGTTCTATGAAGTAATAATAATAACACATACGGCACTTAATATTGTGCCAGAAACTTCTAAACACTTCATTTACATCTACTTTATTCATTTAACCCTGCTCCAAACCTTATGAGACAGAAATGAATAGCCCAATTGAAAAATGAAGAAACCAAGACTCAGAGAAATTAGTTAACCTGCCCAAGGACACACAGCTCGTCAATAGCAAAAAGGAACCATGCTTCCAACCACTCCATCATCCTTGAGGTAACAGGTGTTCATGTTTTGTACAGTGTCTGGTACTGTACAAAATAACTAATATTTATTAATAAATATCTAGCCAGTGTTTGCAAGATCCTGAGGTTATACCAGGGCTCAGCAGGAAAGGATGCTGTGATCAACCGGATGGGGAACAAGGGAGCGGTCATGGTCATGGTCAGGTGCACTGACTGCCTGACATTCTCCCTTCTCCATTCAGTGTCACTGGGACGCTCCCTGGTCAGGCTGTCATTATCCGACACTAGATTCCACCCCAATTCCCTTCTTCTACGAATCCACTCAAATGCCAAATAGCCAAGTGCCAAATACTCTTCTAAAAGAACACTTTCATCACTCACTCCATTCAAGGAACCTACCTTGAATTGGCCACTTCGTCCAATCAAAATTGCACACTCTGGCTTAATAAGACATGGAAGGGATATGCCTTTAACTCAGGTTCAAGCACTCAAGTGCCTACCTACCAAACAAATCCCTAATAAGAATGGTCATGCTTCATTATGCAGAGAATAGCAGTGTGGATGTTACTTTGAAACAGTGATAAGCAGTGTTTTATTTTACATATTTATTTTGAACATAGCCCAATAGAAAAAAGTTTTAAATGTTGAAGGATCTCATCTGACTTTTATTCAGAATGAAATAAGCTTGATTGAAAGACATAAAGGGAAGGATATCAAAGAGAAAATGTGCATTATTAATGTGCACTAAATGTTAATACCCAGGTAAATTTCAGACAGCTTTCTAATCTCTCACCCTGAAACTAGATCATGAACCACAGATTAGACTTCTAATGATTGGGGATGGAAAGTCACCCTATTACAAAAAAAAAAGAAAAAAAGAAAAGAAAAAAGAAAGAAAGAAAGAAAGGTATAATACCTTTAATATTCAAGATCAGAGAATGCACCCATTTCCAAGAGTACCTTGAGAGGCTAACTAGAACAAATCAAAACATATGAATTATTTGTATTTATATCCAGGGGCTGCTTTTAATAAATCTAAGTTACTAAGTAACAAGCAGTCTGAATTAATATCTCTAAGACAATCACATTAACAGACAAACATAACATGGATTTAATTTAAATTTTAAAAGATCAAACAACACGTGCTCTGAAGACTTAGGAATTTGCCAAATGTTTAATTGGCTCTTCTACTTAGCATGAGGAGATACAGGAATGCACCAGAAGTTCACCTGATTTGCTTAGAAATGCAGATAATTTCTGACAAAAGCCACATCCAGATGTAGCCACATCCAGATTATTCCTGAGTTGAACATTCTAATGTCAACTCAGGATTTCTGAATGTCCACTCACATGTCCAACTGGACAATTCACGTGTTCAGATAGCTGGGCTGAGCAAGTCAACAGGTGCCAATACAATGCTGTTTGTTTGTCTTTGTTTTGTTTTGGAGGGATTCTTACTGTTCCTTTGGTTGAGGAAGTCAGTCTTAGTTGACTGTATCAACTGGGCTTCCATTGGATGAAATGATTGGTAATTCATACCAAGTTATGGCTAAGAATAATCCATACTAGAAGGGTGGATAGAGCGAAGTTGGGAAGATAAACATTTTAGAATTGCTACTGGTGTACCAAATATTTATTGAGCAGCTGCAATCCATTAGCCTAAGGGACCAAAAGCTGACTCACATATTCTCAAGGATGACCATGAGTCATTTCTCAGAGTTTCAACCCAAGTTACTTACAAATCCCTCACAGCGTTGAGAAAAAAAATGCTTGCTTTGGACATAGTCATAAACCCAGTGGATTAAAATGTAGTCTAATTGTTAAAGGTATCCTTCAGGTAGGCAGCTGGGAGTCCTGGGCTCCTCTCCCATTCCTACTGCCCCCCCCCCATATTTTCAGCAAGAAGTACCAGGCTTTTCTACCCCGTAAAAGGCAACCTCACTTCCTGGATTGTAGCTATAAGTAGGCTTGGGAAGGGTCCTTAAAGGAGGAATATGAACCAAGCTGTGTTAAGTCCTGTGTGCTATAAGTAAAAAGAGGTAGCTATTATTAACAATTCCCTAACTATTTTTATCAGTCTTCTCAGGAGCCAGCCCCAGAGACATTCCCCTCACCAGGAGAAACCTCTCTGCGGAAGATAGCCTGGGGCTATGATTCTGCCATTTCTTCCTCCAAGCCTCTCACTCTTAATAGTCCTACCAAAAGACCCCAAAGTCAGCAAGAAACTGGCCCCTGGAAGTTGGCAATATGAACAAAGGGCTAGGATTCTCTGCCTGATCATTTAAATGGTGCTTACTTTATAAAAGAGCGTAAGACAACACATTTCTTCTTCAAATTCCCAAGAACCAGCTCATACAGAAACAACAGCTGAAGTAGATGCAAAAGCAGATTCCCAAGGGGCGAACTATGTGCCATCTATATGCTTGGACAGAAAACAAGCCGCCCCTTCATTCTCTAGGTAGATTCCAGGAACATTTCATGGCTTTGAATGAAGACGCGGTGTTGGAGAGAATGGTAAACAAGAGGAGCCTCTTTCTCAAAGGTACTAACTTGTATTAAAAAGAGCAGAGATATTCAGAGGGTGGCTACAGGGCGCCTGGCAGCACGTGCTGGTCAAGCACACTTCTGAAGTTTAACTGAGCATCCATCCCACAAACACAAGACTGCCAACGGAAACGAGCTCTGGAAAGAAACACACAACAGTGGCTTCATCTCTGTGTAAAACAACCATAGAAAAAGCAGCCCCCCCCCCATCTTGGAACAGGAAATCTAACATCCAGGTGTGATTTTACTGCTGGAACACACCTGCCCTATTGACCTTGACAGGGCCTTGAATCAGGAGATCATACACCCGCACCCTAGTGATAGCCACGATCATTTAGGATACCCCTAAAACCTAGCACTTCATTTTTATTTTCGGTGATTAGCAGGATGTTTGCAAAGCAGGGCGCTCGCTGGAGCTTCCTTTGAAAGATGTCTGTTGTACTTACATCGAACACTGATTTCCAGAAAGCCCTCCCCGCCCCCACGCCGACCAAACACCAGACTTTCTTCAATCCTCTCGACCGGCTTCTAAACAACTTACTACTTATACGACTTTAATTTTTTTTTCTTCGGTAATTAGAGCACCTTAGGCTCTTGGATCAGCCGCGGGGGTTGTTTCTGAGAGTTTTGGAAAATTACGTCTCCGCGACATTCCCCTTCCTTTGTGGACTTGATTAAAAGGCTTTGGGGAAGGCTTCAACGATCTAGGTGAGGGGACGTGTCTTAAGAGCCGCACAGAGAAGGCACAGGAGTAAACACCACCCAGAAAGGCGCGCCCCTCGTCCTGCAGGGGTGAAGGTCTGTTTGTCCCGCCCTCGCGCCGCGCGCCCCAGAAGCAGACGCCGGCACCCTCGCCGAGGCTGCACCCCGAGGGGGACTCAGAAGCCCAGGCGCCGAGGTCGCCGCCCGAGTCCCGCCCCGCCCCCGGGAGCCACGGCTTCCCGCCTTCCCCATCAAGGTGAAAGTAAGCCCGAGGGGCCGGCGGGGGCCGCGCGGCGCAGGCGGCCGCTCGCGGGACCGGCAGGAAGGAAGTGAGCCCCGGCAGCGCGCCTCTCCTCCCG